>CM067360.1:94441468-94538968 GCA_034401795.1 Chaetoderma sp. LZ-2023a | reverse complement strand
TCTAAAATACGTCCGATTTTTTCACGCTTAATACATTATTGACCAAATCTTAGACTTAAAAGGTGCTTTCACTTAACATTGTATGCTAAATGTCAAAATACGATATACTAAGCAAATATGCAACGTATGCATTTCCTATCACTAATTCCTTTCAGGGTTGCTATCTTCAGATTATGTCTCGGTATGATGCTATCATTCCATATTACACACTCTCATTCTCAACACTGTCATCTAGTGCCTCCTGAAGAAACTCAAATGTTTGCTGTGGTAGAATGTCACCCCCTATCCAAAGAGGCTCGAGTTTGGCATCGATATATGCCCATCCATCGTCATCAGTTGGTGCAGGCACGGGTGGCACTACAATGTGTGCATTTTTCTAGATCGCAACTTCGAATGTGTTGCTCTAAGCATTTCCTACATGGGGCAATGCGTCCATATCAACAGTGTGAGTAGCATTACATGTAGGTAGCTCGTTTGCACACTTCGACTTTATCACGAAGATTCTTATTGTGTCGACATTTTACGCTGACCTTACCGTATAAGGTACAAGTGAAGTGGCCAGGTGTGAGGCATCTGGTATAGACCATGAGGAAGTGAGCAGGGATGTTGGACATTCTTACATTGTGAAGACATTTGACATGAACCCCTTGATAGTGAACAGTCCCATTAGACATGAACAAGCAAATCATGATAAGAATATTTTATGTGACATGTGCATATCTACGGATACTTGGCAAGAACATGGACGGGTCTGCTCTGCATGATATACTTCTAGAACAAAGCCTAATTAAAATAGGTCCAATACAAGATGTGGTATCTGCAAAAACACTAGGAAAGGGCAATATGCTGCCATAAAATTGTCAAGAAGTGTTTTCAAAGAGTGTTGTGTGTCGACTTTGTTACACAGCGGTGAAGAACCTGTTCTTGAAAATTTGCCAAATTCATCCAAATCGAATCTGCAAGATTTAATCAAGATCCCATGTAAAGAGTTCTTAGATCGAACTCTGCAAGTTGAACCATTCATAGCAAAATGCATTAAGGAATTGACGTAATACAGAGTAAATGCCCGTGAAGGAGAACTTAGAAAAACTGCACAGTTTTTAATTAAGTATATGGATCATGTCTGGCTTGTTTTAGCTCTCAGACAATTAGTGAAGCAGAATAACTTTCTTCAATATGTTGATTGAAACATGTAATGGTTGACCTATTCTTCACCTTCACAGTTGACACAATTATGGGAAGTACCAAAGTGCTTCAGAACCTTTTGAAAAGAGGAGTGATGGGTATGACATGCATGGTCCTTCATTCCTGGGAAGTTTCAAGTCGACAAAACAATGGAATACATAAGGACATTTATGAAGCACGTGAAGAGTAATAGTTGGGTTTAGGGAAGTGGTGTTTGGGGGGGGGGTGGGGAAGTGGTGTTGGTCATTAGGGAATTCTACGAAATTATGACGCTTATCAGAGGTGAGGGCGAACTACATACTCTACATAGCTCACCATGTGAACAATCAACGTTGAGCATGGCAGATGTGTTGACTAAGTCAGAAGGTGACACGCGCCACATATATTTGCGTCCAGCAGAACTTCAGAAGAGTGAAACCATTGTTTGCAAGACGCAAGAAACCATCAAGGATTTCATCAATCCATTTACTGTAGATCAAAATGGCCGCCTATATTATATATAATCCAGAGCAAACGTACCTGCAAATAATGAGAATGATATCCTCATGGTAGCTGTGCATGGAAAAGTAGCCAACGAAGCATTCAGCAAAAAATAGACTGGAGGAGGAACATGGCAGCTATGGTAAAGACAGCAAAGGTTACATCACCGAACAAATCATTCAATACAAACAATAGGGGTATTCTAGTTGCTCGTTAAGTCATAAGTCACAAGATGAACATATGCTTATTGATGTTATCGAATCTACTGAAGTACCAAAATGACACCATTCCCATGCAGCTGCTGATGGATATCTAGTCAAGACAGATATATCTAAAGTTTTTAAGTACCTCACAAAAGAGACTGAAAATGACGTTTCGATTCCAACGAAGACCACAAGACTGAAATTAACGTGCACGGCTTGGTACACCTATACATATTCAAAGCAGCTTTCAATTATTCATCAAGCTCATCCTTATGTGTGATGGAAAGGGATATCTCTTCACATCGTTGATGTGAAAAGGGCAATAAGGACGACGATTGGCATGCTGAAATCAGCACAGCAAGAAACTGGTTCAAGTTCTGCATTGTCTGTATACCAGGGCACAACGACACAGCAACAACAGCCAAGAGTTCAGACAGTGACACCATCTTCATTGTGGCCTACTACATGTACATACTCAAAGGTGTTACACTTCCATTTGATACTGTTACAGGCAACAACAAAAAGCTGATTGGTATGGCAGATGTTGCACGTGCATAAGAACACTGTGCCACATTTTTAGGTCTCCATGCATATAGTGGTTGTAAGTTAACACGTGTTTTGTCAACACCGAATCAAAGCACTCAAAGGCTACCGCTGTCAATTAACTGCTTAATGAGCAAAACTTTATTTAAAAAAAAAGAAAATTGAATTTTTCTTGAGTGAATGTCCACTTTCAGGCCAATATAAGACAATTTTAGTGAATTTATATGTTTCTGTTGTCTTGTTAATGAATATTTCCTGTCACCACAGCAGTGGCAGTTTTTTGACTGGCAACCCTTTACTTAGTTATCTTCTATTTACAGTCCAAGAACAGGCTAGTTTTGAACATCTATCACTAGAATGTCTGGCTCATTTATCGAGCAAGTCATTCCAGTGGTATCTTTTCAGAAATATTATCTTGTCATGAAAATGGACACTTCTCAACAGCGATCATTATGTTCGACTTGCTCAATAAAGGGTTAAGTTGAGGGTTTACAGCAAAAAGGAATGCAACGCCATCAAGACTAGAAAAGGTGTGTACCAGTACTTGTAAGCTCGGGAAACTTATGGGATCTTCCAGATGACCTCATAACTGACCTTGATGACTTCACTTGTACCTTATATAGCAAAGTCAGCGTCAAAGAAGTTGACAAATTAAAACTCTTCATGATAAAGGCAAAGTGTGCAAACGAGCTACCTAATGCTACTCACATAGGAAATGCTTACAGCAACATATTCGAAGCTGCGACATGGAGAACACTCATATTGTAGAACCACGCATTCCCGAAACAGCAGCCGGCCATATATAGATGGAAAACTCGAGCCTTTCTAGATAGAAGCAGACATTCTAACACAGCAAACAAATTTGAGTTTCTGCAGGAAGCACTAAATCATGACAGTGATGAGGATGAGAGCGCGTAATATGAGATGATATCATCACACCGAGACATAATATGAAGATATCAAACCTGATACAAATGAGTGATAAGAAATCCACACGTTGCACATTTGCTTAGTATATTGTGTTTTGACATTTAGCATAAAATATCAAGTGAAACCACACAATTCTAAATATGGCATATAATGTACAAAACGTTAAAAATCGGACATATTTTGGATTTATGAAAATAGAGATTTATTTCTACCTTGAAAGTTGTAACTCCATGGTTTTGCTCGTGATTAATAAACCAAGAATACACTTTAAGTTGTAGAGAAATTCTGATTGGAAGTGACGATATCGGCAAAATAAGAATATGGCTGGATTAACGGCGGCCATTTTTGATCTATGCAAATTAGGTATAGTGTAAATGCGTTTACTTTTTAGAAAAATTATCATGGGGATGCGCGGGGGGGGGGGGGGTGGCGGGTTCTGGGGTACATGGTGGGCTTCTCCAGATCCCGGCATGTTGCCCTACAGGCTTAAATATTATTCAACATAATATTACCTACCTGGAATCTTTCACCATTTAACAAAAAAATCCTTTCATAAAATAAAGAAAAGTGTGCTCATTGAAACGTTTATTTGCAGGCCAAGCGCATGTTACTAAGCCAGTCATTCCAATGGCAGGTTTTCAAAGAAATAGTTCTTGGCTTGCAAACGGAGATTCCGCAAGGCCACTACAGAAACAACATTTGGCCGGCTTCGCCATGACAGCGAAAAAGGTGTTAATAATAGAACCACCTAGTTAGAGCAGATACTTTCGTCACAAAGAACGTATACAGCTATAATGAGTGGATTTACAGAGTCGAAATGCAGTATTATTTTCATAAACATCATCATATCATATTTATGCATAATATTTAAACGGTTCACTAAGATTTTCTGGAGGCTCTAATTATAGCAAAACAATTATTATTTTGCGGAACGCTAGTTGGGTGGAGAATGCGATTATCCACTCAGTCCTCACCCCATCCACCCACCCCGCCTCCATACATCCACCCACTCCACCTTTTCTCTGTCGCTCTCTCTTTCTCTCTCTCTCTCTCTCTCTCTCTCTCTCTCCATTTCTCCCTCCGCCTCTCCAGCTCTCTTTCTCTTCATTCCCTTTCTCCATATTCTCTCCCTTCTTCTCACACCCCACCCCACCTTCTTCGGGCCTTGAATCTCTCCCATGCTCTATCCCTCTATATTCATCTTCCATCCCATCCCGACTATACAGCCGGCAAACACTTGGATAACCACGCACAGTCAGAGAGTACAGACCCTCGCCCTCCAATTTTAGCACATTGTAAGTAGTTTTAAGATTTTCGGGGTTTTCCGAATCTTTTCGGATTTTCGAATCATGCCAAGGGTTGAGGAATTCTATGGATTCTATAAATCTAGGGTTTGATCCGATCCCGATCTGGGTTCTTTTGTCCGGATCATAGCGAACGTCCGTCCTTGTGTTAAATTCTGAGCCAAATCGGATCAGTAGATTTTTAGAGAGACGGGCGGAGGGACGGACTGATGGAAGGACATACGGACGCACGCACGCACGTATTCACGCTTGCACGCAGCGATCCAACCGCAATACCCTCTTCCCCTTATGGGGCGAGAGTAATAAAATGTATCATCAGTATGGACAATGGTTGATGGTATACAATGTATGGTATGCCCTTGTTTAAAGATACGATTGATTATTCAGTAACTTACCCATCCAGCAGTTGTGATGTATAAAGCTAGGTTGTGAGAAAACCACTTCATAACTTGTTCACCAGTGTTCTGCCATAACATTCTGTGAGATAACCAACCATCCCTTGGAATGAATTTCACCTTCAGATCACCAGGACTCGCGTTTCGAGTACGTGGTTGGTATGCCAGTCTTAAGCAATGGTTTGAGCCATGCCGATAAGGGTCTATGAGAGTACCAGCAGTATGGATTGTGAAACCCGCAATTGGAGCTTGCGACCTGTTAATTACACATACTCTCTGTATGTCTAGCGCTTTGAACCAGAACATTAACCGCGAAACATCTCTAATGTAAGATCTATTCTATTGGGCATTTCCACTTTGACTCATGTTACATTTTAATCCAATTCAGAAATACAATTTAAACAATGTTATTAGTTTTAACCTCCTATCCCGTGCGTGCCGGACCAGATTGGTATACGCTATAAAATGATATAATAAATAATTATATCTGATTAAATTCATGGTTTTAATTCAATCTAATTGCAGTGTGACTCGGGTTAAAGTAAAAGGACAACATAAATATCCTATTTGTTCCCATTGAAAATTCTCCAAAATCAAAATACGTCGGAAAATAAGCAATACAAGCAGTAGTCTTGCTAACAAATAAGGATTGAACAATTATTGGAAGTGAACTGACCTTCTACAAACAGCAAGCAGAACTATTAAATAAATTCCAATGTTGTACTTAGTATGAAAATCCTCCTGCAGTGCCACTGATAAGTTAGAAATTGAGAAAGCCAAAATGTGCACCGTGATTTATAATGACCTTGGCTTCAGTAATTTACTCAGTTTTCTCTGTGGGTAGAAGATTTCATCTGAGGAAGTGCTCCATTTCCAAAGATTGCCCGCTGTTGTCATGGCAGAAACATGATGGTCATCAGCCTCAATTAACTTAACCTCTCCTGGATAAATGATACTGCCATTCTAAACAATGCAACTTTGTTTTTTCAAATATGCTTGATCATTTGGAATAGGTTTCAGGTCGACAGGAAGTCAAGATCATGCAACAAGGTCAAGGTCAACGTCAGTCTTGGCCTCTCGGTGCAGACATATGAGCACATCTGGAGATAATGGATACATGTTCACAATGTTAGCCTATATTGATGGGTTTTCAAACATGCCCGATCATTTGGAATATGTTTTATCTCGATAGGAGATCAAGGTTACAGAGAATGTTTAAGGTCATTGAGACCTTGGTACAAAATTTATTTTTTAATGTTAACTTTTTGCAGTTAGGTTTGCATTCACACAACATTGGGCATATACTAAAATAATGCACGGTGATTGCATTGAGGTCACTTCCTCATACCGGCGTCAACATTTATACTGAGCGAACATGGATTTTTAAGCGGAAGATTATTGACAATGAGGAGGCAGCCGAGACATTTAATTCAATAGAATTCCTGTTCTACAAAATCACGACAGGTAGATATGATTTAAACTGTTCCTATATGGTAGCTTGAATATGAGATGGACATGAAGGTAGCTTTTGTTCATATACAAATCGTGTACCTGACTCAGGCTGACTGGTAGGGATTATTCATGTGATGACCATTCATGTACACGAATGTTGGTATATTTCTTAATAACTGTGATTCCTCGACACAGCCAGGGTACATTTATGTAAATGCCGATTAAAGTTATCAAATGCAGTGCCGAACATGCTAATGACTATTATTATGGCTGCTGTACAAAAGATATGTTTGTGTACATGAAAGGTATATTATATATGACAGGTACATGAAGGGTAGTTTTCGTGCTTATATATATAAACATATATATATATATATATATATATATATATATATATATATATATATATATATATATATATATATATATATATATATATATATATATATATATATATATATATATATATATATATATATTGCACTGAACTATGACAACAATACCTAGATATTGTGTTATCGGCCTGGTAGGCAAAGTATACAGCTAATGAAATCATCAGTACAATGACCAAGCATTAGTCATGGTCAAGTTAGTGTTGATGAGTAATGGCATACAATGCCAATGAGCGTCGGTGTCGAGGTGTGGGGTAGCGAATGCATTTCTTTCATGCCGCAGATCTTGACACGGCCACCCAATTCATCAAGAGTAAACACATTATTGAGCCGAAAATACTTTTATGCAGTTTCTCTTCAAACTAAAATAGATGTAAGAACATTGTGGTTCAAAATGTGTTGTTATTATATGGTATCACCTGCATTTCCACAGGTAAATATTGACAGCAGTTGACGAATAAATTATTCAATTTTAACCGTTTAATGTTATGTTTGTGTTCACCTAATTTTTTAGCCGGTCAAGGCTTGCCATTATGGGATCCAAAATATGGGGAACCAATATATCGATTATATGATATTATAAACAAACACGTCACAAGTAGGCTGACATTACAATCCACTGCGTCACGAAGGACAAATCTAAGTCCGTCCTAACTGCTTAATATTGATAGTTGTACGTATTGTATGCCTTTACTATTTAATAAACAATTTGTTGAATATTATTAGCTCACCTGGCATGAATGGGCAAGTGAGCTTATGCTGTGGTGACCGTCCGTCGTGTGTCTGTCGTCCATCATCCATCCATCATCCATCCGTCAACTTTTCATTTAAACGACTTCTTCTCAAGAACCACTGGGCCGATTTAAATTATATTTGGCAGGAAGTATCTTTATGGCATAAGGATCAAAGTTTATTCAAAGGAAGCCGATCGGCCAATTTTGACGGTGGCTATCTTGAATTTTGGCTGATTTTTAGAAACGTCTTTAAAAATCTTCTCCGAAACCGCTTGGTAGATTGAAGCAAACCCCATGAAATATCATCTAGGACAAGAGCTGAACCAAGTTTGTTAAAGGGAACTTGATTAGTCAAATGGTTCGGCGGTTTACCTAGTTTTAGCGAAAACGACTTCTGCGCCAGAACCGCTGAAGGGATCGGGCCGAAATTTGGTGGATATGGTTAGGGATTAAGGGCCATTAAACTATGTTCAAGGGAAGTTGATCCGTCAAAAAACATTGCCGCCGTGGGCAAATCAAAACATAGTGTGTTTGGTGGCCATATTGTTTTTTCATTTGATGGATTTTGAGGCCGAAATTGGTTTTATATGTGCTTTTGTGTATTCTGATATCAAATTGGTCATTTTCGAAACTGTCGGATAAACGCTTTGGCGGCCATCTTGGATCATTTTCCTGTCAAAAGCCCCCATACTAAAGCAATGGGAAATTTAAAATGTCTTCTAGAACTACTGGGCCGATTTCAATTATATTTGGCTGGAAGCATCCTTAGGTTGTAGAGATCCAAGTTTGTTCAAATGAAGCCGATCAGCCAATTTGTCCGGCGGCCATCTTGGATCTGGCCGATTTTTAGAAATGTCTTTAAAATCTTCGCCGAAACTGAGCGATTGATTCAAAAGTCATAACATGTCATTTAGGGCACGAGCTGAGCCAAGTTTGTTCAAGGGAACCTGCTTTGCCAAATGGCCTGGTTTTCATGAAAGCAACTTCGTGTCCAGAGCCACTGGACGGATTGTGCAGAAATTTTGGAGATATGATATTGATGACTAAGGGCCATTAAAGTTTGTCCAAGAGAAGTTGATACATAAAAAGCATGGCCTCTGTTTTCTTGTTACAAGTCTGCTCAACTCATTAGAGTTTTAATTATTGTTAATGACCATTCTAGTGGAGATGCTTATGGTCCCGGTGAGCGATACAGGCCCCTTGGTCCTCTTGTCTTGGATGGAGCTTAGCTATGACGGGCCGGTATAGGTGCAACTGAATTCCACAGTTACGTGAACAAAACATTTTATTAAATGGTTAAAATATAATAATTTAACATCTCCGTGACCGTCCATATTTACCGGTGGAAATGCAGGAGATGGCATCTGATCAAATATAGATTTCAATATTTCCATAGGGGGACACCCAGACCTTCCGATATGGCTTTCGCAATACCCCACCCGCCCTGCCAGGGCTTACTTCGACAGTACTCCGGATTACCCGTGACAGTTACTTTAATATTGTTATTCAAATATATTCTCACCATGTCGCAGGCCACGTCGCAGGCCTAAACTGTGACGTAGTTGAGGTATCGATGCTGTCTGCAAGGCAAATAAATATAAGACACACATTTGAAAATAACATTAAAATTTCTCCCAAAGTGCATATACCAGGAACATCCAGGATGGTTTCTTATCAGTTTAGCAGAACACGCTAATAATCACTAATAATCGGCTTTATCAAGGGCGTCGCCAGCGACTAGAGATTGGTAGGGCAATGTATTGGGGAGATCTGAGAGGGGATTTCTTCCTCCCAAAGAAATGGAAAATCGTGAAAATTAGCTACTGTGAAAGGCAATGCCATGCATTCCTACTGATTAACTGTATCATTATGTTGTATTCAAAATTGTAAAAGAATTGACCATAGAAATTTCACTATATAAACCACACAAAACGTGAGTAGAGTTTAACTAGGAATGTGAGGGGCATAGCTACAACTGGATCCATCCATTGTACCCATCCTATATTGTTTAGCATCAAATGTCGTTATATTGCAGATACTCAAACGGCAATGGTACATGTGCCAGCGACCTACTGTGTTGGACCTCACATTTCTCGGTAGATTTCAGACAGGAAACTTAACTTATTTACCTCTTGGGTCAAAGACAAACGTAGTAGCTATAGTAGTTGCATTGTTAGCGCATGGGGTGGCGGTGTTACTGCATACGCTACGGGCACAGTACCACCATGTGTTACAACACATTTACTAGAAACATATGTTTTACCCAAAAGTTTGTAGCGCCGATTGAATGTTTGACTGCAACAAATGGTTCGGAAATCATAAATGTTAGATACTTTCGAAAATGTTTGGTTACAAACACGTGAATGACATGATAACAAATGGCGAATATACTTCACCCTGGCGCTGATTGGTTGATTATAAAATAATGTTTTCGAGAATTGCTTCAGTCAAAGCACACTTCCTGAAAGAAATGTTTTAGCTGAATCATTTTCGAAAACATTTGCTTGGAAACATATTTAACACACACCGTGAACATTTGGGGATGCGGATCAGACCACACGTGTTAATCAAGGACACAATGTGCTGGATAATGGCATGGCAGATTTCAAGGGCAGGACGCTGCAAAATGTGATTAAGATTGAATGGACTTTTCCAAGTTTATCCATCGATCATATAACGTCATATGACGTCATAATCAACTAAGTGCCGTGTCTGCTGACGTCATACTTATTACGTCATAAATGATTCTATTTGGCCCGGCTTTAACTCTTAATAGTCCGACACAGTGTAGGAGTTATATGTCTCTACTATTTAATAAACATGCAGTTGAATCTTGTGAAACTAATTTGGCTGGACGCTGTTGCTGCCATCGGCATATGATATGCTGTTTACAATAACATTGAAAAAAATCGTGAGTTTTTGCATTAAAATGGCAACTTGGACTTCTAATGGCGAATCCCTCGACAGGCATCTTTCTAATTGAAATGCCGATGGTTCGCGTAACGGAAACATGCCCCGTGGGTTTCTTGTCCTATGTCGAATCAGAATATTGATATGTGTATTCATCTCGGAAATGTAATATGTAGGACTATATAATGTGCTGACTATAAAGTGTTCGCACTTGACAATCACGTGAATAATATAACCAGCGTTGAGTAAATCAATCCTATTTTGAAATAGTTTTAGATAACTTATCAAGGCAAAGCTGACTTATACTTCTACGACAGGAGTTCTGAGCACACCTGAGTCACAAACACAGCGACATACTTTTCCATCCGTTGATAATTTTATCTGGTCTTACACTATCAGTTCGACAGTGACTTACCCTCTGATACCAAACACCTACTGTAGGAGAGTAGTAGCTTCAAAATGAACATGGTCTCTGTATCAGCAAAGGATCCCGTTCCGCTTGCATTGTCACCCGTTCTCCTGTACTGTTACCATTTTAAATAAGGGGTGTTGTTACAAATGTTTGGTTCTTAAATAGCGTTGAATGATAATACAAATACTTACTACCTGGCATAAAAATTCATACCGGGCATATTAAACGATTAAGCCAGTATAGTTCGGGAAACGGTGAGATAAAAAAATCATCTCCTGTCACAAACATGGATTCCAATCCAGTTGTTCAAGTTTTATACAGCTATTAGTGTTTATGCGATTGGACTCTCCCATATGACATACCAGTATGAGGATTCGACACCATTTATACGGATTTTAGCAAAGCTTCGATTCCGTCACTCATTGGAGAATAAAGCCAAGCAAACTTGGCATCAGTGGACCAACCCTCACATGGCTCCAAGCTTTATTGACACATCGAAGACAGCAAACAGTTTTAAATGAAAGGGAAGCAGTTATAACTGGAGTGCCGCAGGGAACACTATTAGGACCGCATATCTTCCCACTTTAGGTCAGCGATTTGCGAGGTATAGTAAATAGTATTGCTAAACTCTTTGCTGATGATTTCAGAATATACAGAGAGACGCCCTTGATAGACTGTCAGTATGGTCCAAAGAGTGACTACTTTATTTCAACACCATTAAATGTCCAGTAATGCGCATAAGAGGAGCTATCAATTTCACACGAATACTTGGGGTAAACACCTTCAAGAGTGGGACAATCAGAAAGATTTTGGAACAATAATGTCAAATTAACCCAACCCGTCCAAACATATGGAGCATATATCAACCAGAGCAAATTAGTGACTGGATATGATTAAATTTAGCTCTGACAAGACCATTTCTAGAATAGTGTAATCCCATCTGTCGCCCGTGGTTCAAAAGATATTGCAAGGTTAGATAAAGTACAGGGCCGATTGCACGAACTTGTGTGGAGTAGAGATAGAAAACCTTACCGAAAGAAAAGATAAGACAGCCCTCAGAGAGAATATGCAAATTCCTGAACAACTTTTACAAACTCAACAAAGATGACTTCTTTCAGACCACAGTAATTAACACGGGGTCATGATGCAAAGCTTTGTAAACCATATGCCCGTATATATATATTCAAATCGTGTCATTGACAAATGGAACGTGTTCAGAATCGACACCACATCAAATATTGCTCTATTCACACAGATGTTGGAGCTGACGCATCAGTAGATGCTCAGAAGGATTCAAGTCACATTCATGTAAGAAATACGTTTTGAGCGTTTAAAATCTAAGATCACAGTCGCCTTCAACTGCTGAATACCTCTATTAAGAGTTATCTACCCTAAGGAGTTACCTGTAGGATCGTACATCAATGTACTTGTGTCCATTGGATCATCTGATATGCTAGGCTCCAATGAATTAAGAAGATATTCTGGGAGTAAAACAAAATACATTGTTTAGTTAAATTCCTACACACATATTCCTATATAACCATCATTGAATTACTATTTATCACTTCAGCAACCATATATTCACTGGTTCTTAATAACAATGTAATGATACATGGTACGCCGTTACATGTTTTGAAACCAATTTGACAAGAACCTGTTGCTGTCATTAGTTTCAATATATTCAACATAATATTGATTAAAACGTGAATGCCATTGATGTCTTTGGTATTTCGGGTTCAAATAGTTAAAGTATTACAAAAAATCTTATATTCGGTTAGTGCAATATAGTTCTGGGCGAGTGATACATGTTGTAAACAATGTATTACTGCGCCAGTTTCTGCCTAGCGCTGAAAACATAACAATGTCACTCGTCTCGTTATTCTCTCACGCGTAGCCCTACTTATGTCAACAGCGCCTCAAAACGAGTAAAATACTACTCGTATCAATTAAACATCTAGGCCCGAATTTTCGAAAGGTGATCATCGTGCGATTATCTTGCACGGGGGTAACCCTTAAATAGGGGTTTAACCAGGGTTAGAAAAATACCTGTATTAAACCAAATTTTCGTACGGATAAAATCCGCTTATTAGCTGACACCGTGCAACTCGAGACCGCCGACAGTGATTATTTTGTCTCGGTAATGCACGCTTTATTTCGGCAACGCTCTACTTGTGTCGTCTGTTATTTGTCCCGTCCATTCCTCGCTGGACAGCGCTGGCACATAATTTAGATAGCTTAACAGACAGACATACAGACAGTAATGGCAGTGTGCGTGCGTACGTGCGTGCGTGCGTTCGTGCGTACGTGCGCGCGTGTGTGCGTGCGTGTATGGGTAGATGTGGATGTGTCATGCGCATGTGTATGGTTTTTATGCGTGTGTGTGTGCGTATGTGCATGCGCATGTGTGCGTCGGTGGGTGTGAGTGGGTGTGGGAGATGTTGATATTGCACGCATTATTTCGGTAGGCGTTCGACTGGTATATTTCTCGTCATGGACAGCACATGGTAAATCATTTAGGCTCACATACACGTAGTACTTTAGCAATGTCTGCGAGGAAAAGAAGTGACAAATTTCGCTAGATCAGCGAATGATGTTGATCGAGCTCATAAAAGATCGGAAAAGTGTAATAGAGGGTACAAAATGCGACACACAATCGAACAAGCAGCATGGGAGGCTATTGCAAGGGACATGAAAGCAGCTTTTCCAGATGGAGCCAAATCGTCCGCTAACGAGTTGAAAGAGCTTTGGAGACGACTCAAAACCAAGGCAAAGGCCACAGCGAGAGAGAAGAAGGTTGATATTCTGGAGACCGGGGCGGCAAGTCTGTCGTTGGTGATATAGACGAGGAGATTTTACAGATTTTAAACATAATTGTAGATGATTTACACCAACTTCATAACAAATATGATGATGATTCTGCTACGATTGACCAGCAGGCAAATGTCGTGAGTGTCGTGTCAGATGATATTGATGTTCCTCGACCAAGTGTCTCTACAATGCCATCGACAAGTGCTACAGACGTTTCAAACAGGTAGGCTACCTCTCATCCAGTGCTAGATAAATAATAAATATGGGATCGAGACCACATCTGACGATTTTCGCCTATCATCGAAACCACAAACGCCACTAGACCAAATCTGCCATTGGGCTTGTGAATCTTGGCCAGTGGAAGCCTTTGTGTGATCAGATGCTAATCGGGAATCGCTAGATGTGGGAACGATCTTGTGTCGATGCAAATAATGTAGTGCCATGCATATATGTAACACGCACATATTCAGGTTTGCGCCGTTGACCAAGGCGCAGCGTCAATATCCAATTGGATATCAGCGCGTCATAGACTGAAACTGAATGTTTTAAAGAATAACATACACGCTTTCGAATGACAAATATTATGCTTTAGAATGACAAATATTATGCTTTCGAATATCCATCTTGCAGTTCTGGCACGATAAGAGTTGAAGCCGAGAATGGCGCCGCTGAAACATCTGCCGCGAATGACGCCACCGAGACGTCCGCCGTGAATGACGCCGCCGATGATTCAATTTTCACTTTGCCGCAGAATAACACGTCTTCTGGGTAGGCATAACTCTCAGACAATGACACATTGACACTCTTTCTGGCTTGACTTGGTTCCAGGAACAACTATATTTAGACTGAACCATGAATGCAGCATTTCAACCGTGCATTCTGGGTTGCACGATATCACATATAGCTCCTTTCTTCTTTCTTTTAGCAACACCAGGAAAACCTCATCACCGGTGTTGACGAAAGCTGATGAAGCATTGCGCTACCTGAAAGAGGAACATGAGGCACAGATGAAATTGATATCACTACAGCAAGAGGCGGCGCGCAGCAAGCCTGCATATTACAATGAGAAACGTAAAAGACTGTGCCTTGACCTATAGTAGGCCTACACTATTGTGAAATAAAGGAAACTAAAATGTACAAATATCCCTATGTTTTCATGACCTACCTATCCCCACATCAACCATCCCAACCCACTTCAATGGATTTCATGTTAATGTCATTAGATCCTTTAACGCTAAAATTGCACATTATCGCTTACGATATCACAGAGGCAATTAAGAGGATAAATTTAGTTGCATTCCATCAAACAAATTAGGAGATATACCGAATTTTATAACTGATTACTGACTCAAAATGTTGCCTGCTGAGGGAGATCCTCATACTGGCCAGCCACTTCGTCATCTTGGAGAGGATCGTTCCGCCGCTTAGCCAGATTGTGTAGGCAGGCTGTTGCCACAATGATGGCCATGTTGTGAACCAGCTATAAGAGAAATAGAAGCATATATGCATTAACCTCAACTTGAGCAACATTGGTAGCGTCTCATAAAGGGCAAGAATTTGACAGTTTGGTGCACTGTGGTCTGCATGGGAGGGGTGGTTGCGGTGGGTTGACCAAGATTTCGATTTTGCTGCAACTCAATAAATAATTCTATAGCATAAGAGAATTTCCAGAATTCGATCGTACTGCTGTTTCAAAGATCCCTAATCGTGGCCAGATAGAATTCAATAACTATATCTAAGACTAGCAATCTCATAAAGCCGAAATTTTGTTTTAACAATATGGGTTGTATGATGGTGGTTCTTTAAGCTGGGTGGTCGTAAAGAGCCAGCATCTTGTCGTCTCAAAAGCAAATAACCTTATGAATTATCTATATTCATCGAACACATTTCTCTAGAAACATCGTTTAGTGGTTCAAGAAGTGGTCGCTATAAACATGTATATGAATATAAAATGAAACTTTGATTTCAAATTTGAATATATTTGAAAGAATCCGGTAAATCTGGAAATAGATAATTATTTTGTAATAAATTTGTATTGTATTTGTATTCAATGAATATCATGACATGAGAATATGACCTCCTAAAACATTGACCTGTGTATAACTACGTTCATTCAAGATGGACATGTACATCATATAGCAAGAATATGTGTAGTTATACTTACTGAACAACGGAGACGATTGCCGCTACCAACACATGGGAACCGCTCTTCCAAATACCGAAAGCCCGTTCAATGACCACTCTTGTTCTCCTCTGTGAACGATTGTAGCGGGTTTCAGCGTCTTTCGTAGGCTGCCGAATGGGCGTCAGCATATAAGAAGTACACGTATATGTATATGCTGGGTCTCCCAACATAATTCCACGAACTTCTCCCCTCTGAAACCGTCCAACAAATATTTGACTCTTCAAAGATCCTAGAGTCGTGAGCTGACCTATACCAACGGCTCACTACATTGGTGAACAGCATACGATGGTCACAGACGAATTGACAGTGTATACTATAAAACCCTTTTCTGTTCATAAAACGTTGAGCGTTATCGCCTCCAGGCCTCACAATTGGGACGTGTGTGCCAATAACAGCAGGAAATCCGGCGATGTTGAAAAACCCTTGTCGTACCGCCATTCTGTCAGCCTGAGTCTGTGGAAATTTATAAACTGGTCTTTTCTCTCACAAATTGCGGTTGTAACGCAATGTAGAATGGTGCAGCATGCTCCCTGCGACACACTGTACATATCACCTACGACGACCTGGAAAGAGCCACAAGCGTAACACCGAAGGGCAATGCACAGTTGTTCTATCGGAAGAACTTGTCGGTTTCGTCTTGTTGGCCGCACGAGATTGTCCATGATAAGGTCTAAAAGATCACGAAAACTTGCTTTTGAAAGTCGAAAACGCCGTACAAACTCCACATCATTATATTCCTCAAGGGGGTTCGTTCTGTCCCGAAATACTCTCAAGTGCCTTCTTCCAAGACCCTCTCGGTGTTCTTCCAAATCATCAGTTTGACTGTGCTCGAAACGATTGACTATTTTGAGATAAACAACCCCCAACGGACGATTATTTATTCTTTTGTTACTTATACACATGTGTCTAATTAATTGCAGATATTTACACGCGGGTAGGCTAAACATGCGTCGAAAATTCCGATTAAATTTAATCAGATGATCATCGGACGATTAGCGAAATTAAGACACGATTAAGAGATAAACACATTTCGAAAATTCGGACACTAATGATTACAATTTCTAAAGAAAATTTAGATTTATCCTCCCTGAATGTTATTCGCGGGCTAATAGAATGTTTGTGTAAATTTATCACTGAAACATAGTAGAATGAACTCGTTTAAAAACCTTAATAGAAAGTCAAGAAATTACATATGATGAATTAGAATAATTCCAAACCTGGGTAATGTTCCATATATCACTATGTTTTACTGGGCAATGGTCAGAAACATAAAGTTAAACCATTCACTGCTCGCATCCAAGAAAAGAGATCTAGTATTTCACTGAAGCCTGTCAGAGTGGATTTAAACGAAAACGTAGCTGCGCAGACAATGCTCGTACTAGTGGACATGTCTAAACACTGATACCTTTACACTATGGGCATTACCATGCCACATGTTTTCAACACTGTCAAACAATCAAAGGTTCTGGTTGTATTACACCATGATAGATGCGGAGACCAATCACAAGGTACGAGCAATAGTGTGTATTCTACAGAGCTTGAGACTACTACCAGCTCGCTCTCAGCATAGAGATGGTATTTTCTCCTTCCGTTTATACGCTATTCCGCTGCAGCCGTATCGTCCATACGGGAGGACACTACCAGTTCAAACACCCAGTGTCTACACTGGCTTCCAACTAGAGATAGAGTACACATACGACATCGACTTCGCAGCTGAGGGAAGAGAACCTCTAATTGATATGTTCCCCTTGGCTGCAAAACAGGTACAAAATCACGATCTCTTCGTGAAGGAACACGTCGAAGCCAAGACAGAGCTGATCTATGAACACATATCAGCATACAGGCGAATTCAGCGACAAATGCATCTGACTGGACGGTGGGAGCGGACTATCATTACTATTTAATAAACATTATGTTGTAAATTTTGAATCTAATTTGACTGGGCGTTGTTGATGCCATAACAAGCAACAGTACCCAGACGAAATAGTCTCAAAATATTCAACAGCTTACCTGTGTAGTGTTCTGGATATTAAAATTCAGGGACTGCAGGGATCGATCGATATCAACATGGGTAAAGCAAGGGTGGACCTTGGTTAGAGTTTGTCGGGGCATAGCTAAAACTGGAGTCATCTATTCACAGCAATGATACGCTACAGCGATAACGAATATATCGTGTAAGAAAATCACCAGACTAGTCGTGAATATCGTAAATTATAATTTATATGCTAAATATAATCCCGGTAGCAACGGATTTATCATATTCATTTAGCTCAATCGCATTTGGAACTAACTAAATCTCGTTCCGGCATTTACATACCTTATATGATCAACACACGCAGAGATCCAATCAATTACTGACATATATGACTCATAAGTTATTAGAATTTAGATACGGAATGATAACTTCTTTAAGATCTTATATATCTGTACTTTAGGTTCCTGATAAGCCGCGTCTTACCTGTTTGATGATAAGCTGAAACATCTATTGTCTGATAAGACCCCTCAGGTGATGTTGACACTGGTGAAAAATTTATATATAAAAATAAAGTATGCATAGTTATGATTTGATGCGCGCATGCTCGTGTGAGTGTGTGAGTGTATTTGTTTGATTGTGCGAGCGTGTATGGTGCGTGCCCGCGTGCGCGCATGATTGCGTGCTTGCGTGCATGCGTGCGTAGGTGCGGTTGCGCGTGTGCGCACATGTGTGCGTGCGTCCGTACGCGCGTGTGCCTATAAATGTCAACTCTAAAGCATCTTGGTGTCAGAATCTGCTCGACTTGCAGTAAATGAAAACGATAGTGGTGATGGTGGTTGTGGTTGCGCCGGTGGTGGTGGTGGTGGTTGTGTTGCTGTTGTTGTTGTTGTTGTTGTTTTTGCTGTTGTTGTTGGTGGTGGTGGTGGTTGGGGTTGTGGCGGCGGCGGTGGTGGTGGTGGTGCTGGTGGTGCTAGTCGTGTGTGTGGTGGTGGTGGTTGCGGCGCAACAATGCCGATGAGGATAATGGGTGACTATGGTGCAAGTGAAGAAGTGAAATCTTCTTTCAGATGCAATCAGTTTTTATTCAACGTTTTCCATTTGTCTTGTCCACTGCGAGCGTTGTATGTTCATTTATGTTCTTTAGCGTGTTTTGCGGTCTTAGATTAGGTTCTTTGAGGCCTGTTCACAAAACACACAACAACTTGATGTTGTGGCGTCTGTGTTATGTCTGGTAGCTGAGCTTTCTGAGAAGGCATATTTTCTGGCATTCAAAGAATATGTCCGATCCAAATACATCAATGTTGGACTACGTTAAAAGATAGTTGCCCTGTGTTGCACAGTTTCTAGAATGCTGTATTTGATATTAGACTGTGGCCAACGATGATTTGTAATGGCGCGCATAATTCTGTGCTCGGTGACATGCATCGGGTTTATTCAAAAGGGCGTTTGGAGCTGCCAAGCACTTGCCATCGCATAGCATTATGGAAACATGTAGCGCCATATATTTGCATCTTGATTCTCATGGGGATTTGATAACCACGAAGCACCAACTTCCAAAAGACAGCGATGTTTTTTGTTACACAACGAGTTTCAATACTCCAATAGATGTGGGGGGGGGGAGTACCGTCGTCATTCTTTCTCTGGTGTCGGATAGATATACGTGAGTGAACTCCGTTTTGGTTTCATTCACGAAGATGTTCGCAGTCGTGAGCTGTTCTGCAGCTATTGAAAGCAGTGCATTAAAATGATGATTTTCCTAGTAGACAAAGGCAACATCGCCGTCTTGCTCCATCTCTAGTGACATGACCAACATTGGGAGTTGAGAGTTTTATCCTGTATCGTCTGCTCGAACAGATGATAGTGATGCGGCGAGGGAGCAAGTGAAAAGCATTAGTGATAGAAGGGTTTGGTGATTAGTAAATCCCAAATGCTTTGCGCTTTGCTGTAGTACGGATTGCTCAGTGTCTGGCCTGAATTGGCCTGGCCTGAGTTGTTCAAAACTCACCCTCCCAAGTACGTTTCTCTAGACCAGCGCGTATAGTCCTAGAGGAATTTATGAGTAAAAACGCTCACTGCGCATGCGCGTGCTAGAGCTTGCCAGGCTTATGCTGGTGAGGCGGTACGGGGAGGGGCTGCTTATTATGTATATATTTGCCCGCATTCTTAAATCACCAATACGAGGACGATTGCGTTCATCCTTGTAACGATCATAACCTTGATTCGTGGAGAATCACGAATCGGTTTACAGAACTAAAATCGGGTGGGTATTGGCTGAGATATTATTAAATATAAATTGCCACATACTTTGCACACACGGCACATTTAGTCACTATAGCGCATGCTCACATATGAGATAAGGTAAAGGTCGTCGTGACGTCATAGCCACGTGCTTCCTGCATGATATCCGCTTAGCGTGGCACTGCTCTCAGTGCCTGAAATTGGCCTAACCGGGCCCTGATTGGCCACTGAGGTGTATATAAGGACTCGGTCGGCTACTGTTCCTCAGTTGAGGAAACGATTGGCCATGCTGTTAGCGTGGTCGACATGTAACCAGCCGGCCGGGTTTCAAATCCAGCTCGAGTGTCAGGCGATCAGCTATAGCTAAACGAGCAATCGGTGGAAACATAAGCAATCTCCTTCATTCCTCGTCGTCTCTCTCTCCACCCAGGTGTAAAAATGGGTACCCGTGTAAAAACTGGGGAAGTTACCAATAATAGACTGAAATAAAACCAGCCTAGATATGGCAGGAATGGACCTTGAATCAGCGACTCGATAGACGCCAATCAAACCAACAACTTCTGTTCCTCAGTTATTTTGCGGTTACCAATAAAGTGACACCCGGATAAATGGGAAACGTAGAAAATTACAATGACACACAGAATACTAAGAAATACATAGAACCAGATAGATCGTCCGTGTAACATCTTAGACCACCCCACATACACTTCTACCCACCACACCCTATACTATCATAACCATACTAACCAAATTACCATCTAATCTATTCTATTCGTCTATCTACTAACAAATAGTACCAGCTGATAAATTTACAATGTCGAAATTATAATAATTGTCAATGGAAATGTCGACAGAATAAATAGTTAGATCTACGACTGAGAAAGCTTTAGAGCCAAGGGCACTGTGCCGTGGATGTACTGAGTGGCCCAGTCTTTTGTGATAGCCCAAATGTTGAAAGGCCTGTATGGTTAGGTTGACACAAGTAGGCCTAGCGGCTAATAAATGTGGCGAATCGATGATCAGTAATGTTAGTTAGATTAGACCCGAATCACGTGCGTCGCGAATAATGGTGATTTCACCATACCAATCTTCATCTCTTCATTTTATATGGACCAGTCATCCCAGATCCCTCCCCGTTTTTGAATCCTGGATTTAGGGCCGTTGGTGTCCCGAAAAACAAAACCGCTTAGAATCACAATTTCAAACACAAAAATGTAGCCCAACAAAGACATGAACACCATTCTGAACCTGCCGTAAATGGGACTTCTTTAACAGGGACCGGAACTATACGCCAACCAAAGCAACCACTCATCTGTTCCTCAATCGAGACGGGTAGGTAGTCTGATGCGGTAGTCATACACAATGTAATCATTGTAAACTAAGCTTGAAATGAGTATATCATCGAATAGAAATTGTATAGATCAATAAAAGAGCATTCAAAATGTATTTATTGTTGCTTGTTTTACCGACCGACTATAAATCCACTAATTATATTTGAACGAGTGCATTCTGAGGACTGGGTAAAATCAGACTCCTAAAGAAGCAACCAAGTTATAAGGAGGTTTTTCAGACCATTGGTGAGTCATGGGACATCACAGAGGATCTCTTTCTTCAATTAAAGGATTTCACCTGCCGAATGTACAAGATTACCCCCATAACAAACGATTCTATCAAAATCTATTTAATTAGTTTACAATGAATGCATTTTTCATCGATTCTCAAAAATTGGTTATGCTGTCAGTTGTCATAGTAACAAGATTCTATTAAACGAGTAAAGCTGTACTTATTATATTTGTCAAATGGTGCCTTTTAATCAATCTTAAGCCGTTAAAACTAGAATGTTCCTTTACCGGTGCTTAGTAAGTGATAGCAACATACAGTTGCTAGATTTTAAGCTATGGCGAAGATTTGTGACCTTTTGACATCTGCCGACCTCATTATGAAATTAATTATCATGTAAACAATATGCAATCGTAGACGATAGTATAAGCAACATTCTGGGTGATCGATCGCCAATTTACAACGATTCTATCAAAAGATATGCCACTTCTTTATATCAATACCCCTTAATATGGTCTGCTTCACTGTGGGATTTCACTCTAATATAACCCATCAAAAACCATATTGAGTCCCAGTTTATCACATGTTAACATACATAATCTTAAAGAGGACATCGAACGCTGTTAGAAAACTATGCTTTTGTCAATTAGTCAGGTGGGGGTATCCACGTGGGCCCCTCCAGCTCACGGACTATTAGGAATATATGCTACTGAGCCACATTTCACTGTGAACATTGCATTCGACGCCACCCCCAAGCAGCGATGCCGTGTTCTATTAACTTTCACAAACTAGACACTTTTATCCGTAGTATAACCTGACAGTGTGCAGAACGTTTTTGTTAAGCTGCTCCATCTTCACAAATTAAATTTATTGCCGTATTTAAATTATTGTATTATTCATTTTCTGCACCGATTATAAGTAGGCGCTCTAGGTCAGTTCAGACCTAAGTGTCTTGTTTTAACTGGGTAAATTGTAACGGCGAGCGCCGTTTCTAGACCATTTTCATCTATAACCTTTTTCTAGCTTTAGTTCGTATTCATTCAATCATATGACGTCTTAATCAACTACATAACATATAGGTTGACGTCACAATCCAACGTCACAATGTACAATCACAATTGACAGGAATAGTCTATCATAATACTGGATTAGTCCGTAGAGTTGTACGAATTGCATGTCTTTACTAATAAACATTCCGTTGAATATTCAAACTCTGATATGACTGGGCGGAGTTGCAGGCAGAACACAACCAAATCATTAAAAAATATTCCACAGCTTACCTGCATAATTTTCTGGAAACTGATATTCAGTGAGTTCATGGTTCGTTCAATCCGAAAACAGGGGATGCATGGGTGGAGCTTAGCTAGAGAGTGGTGGGGTATAGCTAATCATGGATCATCCATAACATTACTCGATAGACAGATCCTAATTAGGTATTATAATACCAGACTCACCTAGAAGGCATGCTATGCCTACGTCTTCGTAATGCCCACAATTGTGGTATCGCCGACCTCGGTGCCCACAGTACAATAACCTAGATTCTGATCCATGGCAGTTGACGTCATCCATTTGGATTGGGCCATTGCCTTGTCCGAAGTACGCATTGCCATACACTCGGACATTCCAGCTGTATGTGGAGAAGTTGACTAAATTAATTATTACTTTCAATCCTGAATTCTCAGAGTTACAAATTCAAGATAACTGCCATATACAGGTAACATTTTGAACAATTTGCAACCAGTTTTACAGGGACACGCTACTTCCATCGGGATGCAACATTTCCAACTTAAATTAGATACCAAATATCCAACAAAAATATTAATAAATTCGAATTTTTTTAATGTTTCACCTTCCAAATGGATATGGCAAATAGACTAAATCATTTCTTAAACCATCCGTCATTTCAACATTAACTAATTTACATGAGAGTTAATTTATAATTCTTATTTTTGTGCAGTTAGTTGTTCTGTATTCTGATTCTCATTATTAAGAATTCTATAGTTATTATAAAGAATTTTCTTTATTATTATTATTATTTTTATTACTATTATTTTTGTATATATTTTGTTCCTTCTTCCTCCCTCTTCCTCTCCCAAACTATGCGGTGTAGGGAGTTGAAACTTTTAGAACCTCAGCGGGGTTTGACTGACGACACCCAGACTACGTGTGAAAACGAAATACGTCCATAAATGGCTGAGATATGAGCTCCCCAAATACTTACATAATGTACAGCAAATAAGTACCAACTTTGTTGGGAAACAAAGTCATCCAGCATTGCGGGCTGACCTCCGCATACAGAGGCAACTCTGAGTATGTCTAACCTTCTTCAAACAATAAACTGCTCGATATCCTCAGACGACGCGATCTTCAAGAAGCGTATCATAGCTACGTAGAATGTATGTGGTCTGAGTGCAACATTAAAGAGGCAAACCTTAGGTGCATACTTTGAACACTATAATATCGATATTGCATGCATTCAAGAGACTAAAGTGGCTAAACACTCAGAGCAGCAACTAGAGACAGGCCATAAGCTAGTACTCATAGAGGAAAACCAGTCCACATACCTGGGTTTAGGCTTCGTAATCGCACCAAAGGTCTTGGGCCATGCCATTGGTTTTGGATATGTTTGTGATCGCATTGCATTCATCGACCTGGATATACCCACGCGAAAACACAGCACCACTAAGTGTCGTATTGTCAACGCATATGGCCCAACTACCGTAAAAGCCAAAGAGAATCCAGCATTATTATATTCCTTCTATGCAGAACAGAGCTCAGCCATTACAATCACATCTAGATGGCAACTGTTCGCGTGTGGAGATTTCAACTCCAAGCTGGGTTATCTCGGAATTGGGGATAAAAGTTCAGGCTTGGCTTATGCATGGAATCATATGGAGAGGGGACACGCAACAGCAATGGAGATGCACTGGTGGCATTCCTTAGTTCCAATGGCCTATTTGCCACAACTGCAGCTTTTAAACACCAATGACGTCACCAGACAATAAAGACCAGACACAAAAAGCGCTAAGGCACAACAGCTGTCATCTATCAGATAGACTTCATACTATGCACGACAGAAGCAAAACCTCTACCCTGGAATGCCCGTTCATATGGAGGCACATACCTCAATTCTGGCCATAAGCCAGTCATTACACGCCGTCAGATAAACTATCTCTACCTGATGCATACACGCCATACCAGACAAGAGGATAGAGTCTCATACAACCTACCCAAGCTCAGCAGCGACACTGGCACTCAAATGTCAAACAAATCGCCCTCGGGGAGCAGATAGCTGATATCAACATCAGCTCAGATCCAGACGAAGCCCTTACCAAAATACAGTACAGAAATCTATGGAATCAGCAGCTAACAGCACCATAGGTGTTCCTAAAAACAACCGAACTAGGTATACTGACGACCATCTAATAGTAAAACTATCGGCAGAGCAGAAAGTGTTACGGCTGCGCATCTATCAAAGTGACCAAAGAGAAGACCGCACCAAACTACACAGGGAACGCAATGCCATTATGCGCCACATTAGCGAATGCTTAAATGATCTTGCTATTCAACAAGCAGACTCACTAGAAGATGAAATTACTGCCACGGATGACTGTCACAAAATGTTTCGGGCAGCCAGTGCCCTGATACTTACTGACTACACACCACCACTGACTGTACACAACTCTGCAGGACACTTTACCGGGCAAAGCCGAGGGGATTCGAGAAAGGTTCAAGGAACAGTTCACTGACCACGATGATGAGCCCTTGCACCCGTTTTCAGGAGACACCCAAGCCATTACTAACACCACTTAAAACAACAGAAGTTGAGAAGGCACGT
Source organism: Chaetoderma sp. LZ-2023a (assembly GCA_034401795.1). NCBI lineage: Eukaryota > Metazoa > Mollusca > Caudofoveata > Chaetodermatida > Chaetodermatidae > Chaetoderma > Chaetoderma sp. LZ-2023a. Next base: position 94,513,424 of record CM067360.1, on the reverse strand, counting down.
ACAGCCCTGAAAAATGGATCAGTGCATCTGGACCTGATGGCTTTTATGTACTACCTTCCCATCGACGCTATAGGCCAAGGCACTCTTATCGCACTACCCAAGCCCAAGAAGCCACCTGGCCCCCAGCCAATCTGTGGCCCATTGTACTCCTCAACTGTATACGGAAAATCCTATCCAATGTTACTGTATGCCGCATCCGAGACACGATCGATGACTTCACTGGATCATTTCAAAGTGGCTGCAAACGTGGACGCAGCTTCGCAGCCATTGTATGGGCTCAACGCATGTTTGTGTCGGTAGTCATGCCCAAACACTGGGATTTCCATAAAATGGGCATTGACATGTTACACGCCTTCGACACAATTAAATGCTCAAAAGTCCTAGATGTACTATGCCAGGCCAGTTGCACTGAAGATGGGCTACGACTAGTACGCCTACTGCTTGCAGACACCAAGCTGAGAGTCAAGTCAGTGAAGTATGTAGAGTTTGAGACATCAATCAGCTCCTTACAGGGAGATGGTCTATCTCCGGTGCTTTTCACATGTTGCCTTGCTGCTGCATTGAAACTCCGTACGGGAAATGTTCAACAAGACCACACACACACACACACCCTAACAGTGTCAATACTGGGTATGGCGCTAGAGATGGGATATGCTGATGATGTGGACTTCATAGATGAGGAAAAGAAAACTTCTCCCAATAGCTGCGAGCAAACTAAAGATTGAGAACCTTTTTGTGAAATAATCCAAAACAGAGTTCACCCACATATACCTATCTTCAAAGCATGAAACTAAAGAAAATGGCGATCCGCTTCGTGGCGGCGAACCATGGAGGAAAAGTGGAACCTGGGCTCACTGATTTGCAGTACTGCTGAAATTGCTGCATGCTGCGTCATGGGGAACATATCTGTCCAGTCATTCTGAAATCTATGGCATCGTAGATCAAATATGACCTTGATTAAAAGGATACGTGTATACAATGCAACCCGTGTATCCTTGACGCTGTATAACTGTAACAGCTGGGCAGCTCCAAAGGCAGCTCTAGACAAACTCGATGCCTGCCACCGCAAACACCTACGCACCATCACTGGACACTGATGGCCAGACAGCATAATTTCCAACGGTGCACTATACAATATGTGTAATACATTTTCGCTGTCTGTAAAAGTCGCCCAGCAAAGAGGCTCCATGATTGGCCATGTGCTAAGGCTGCCAGAAGAGACACCAGCACAGAGAGCCTTGGAATTCGCCCTACTTGGAGCCAGCACATAAACAAAGGCAGGAGAGGGCGCCATTGCATAACTCCGCTTAGCGTGCTACGAAGTGACCTCAAGAAAGCAGGCCTCTGTACACTCAAGTCAAGAATCGACCTGAGGAAGCTAAGAATTACGGCTGAGGACAAGACACAGTGGGAAAACATGAAGAAGGACTGATTGCAGCTGCAGGATGCTTCTACTACTGTAGCCGCAGAATACAGTAATCATCCATACAAATAGCAAATGGAGGTGCCACTTAATAGACAAGTCAGATATGGTACAGTTTTCGCCATTGAGTCAATTTATGTTGACAGCGTTAGATTACAAGCAGATATATTACACTGAATTAATTTTTAGATGGAAGTTGTTATTGCCGTCTAAACGGTTGGTGAGTGCCGGCCATCTTGGTACTAACAAGAACTAAATGATATGATTAAGATTCAGAATTAACACTTTTACTCCTGAATTGTAAGAGTACTTCCATTAATCATTTGGCATAAGTCAGTTCCATTAACACTTTTACTGCTGAATGAACAATCGATGCAAATTAATACTTTTACTCATGAATTTCAGGTCTCCTTCCTTTAACACTTTTACTGCTGAATGGCAAGTATGAATTAACTCTTTTGCAGCTAATTTGCATGGCTGAATTAACCGGTTGCTGCTGAATTGCAAAGCCCATTTAATTCGTTTGCTGCTGACCTGCAAGGTACACTTAACCACTCTACTGCTGATTTACAGGGCTAAATTAAACTCTTTGCTGCTGAATTGCAAGGTACAATTAACTCGTTTATTGAAATGTACAATTTAACCATTTTGCTGCTGAAATGCAAAGTACAAGGAGCCGTTTCACTGCTGAATTACAAGGCTCAATTAGCATGTTTACTGCAGAATGACACGCCTCAATGAACCCCTTTACTTCTGAATTACAAGTCTCAATTAGTTTATTTTGCTGCTGAACAGATTAATGTGATAGGGATTTGTCATTTAATACCAGTTGACCTTGGCGGCCGCTTAACCCATGAGCTTATGAAGCCAACAAAAAACCTGCACATATTTTAGATGCCAAGGATATCTGTTGTATATTTTCAAAACAATTTGACTGGAAGTTGTTCCTGCCTATTAACTCTTCTACTGGTGAAATATTAGATTTGTATTAACCCTTTACTGTATAATCTTAACTTTTACTTCATTCCTTTTGTTCTAATTTTTCAGTGTCCATTAAGCACATTGGAAAGATAAAATTGCCATTCATTTCTAGACATGTTTATTGCTGAGTGGCCAATCCTTGATTTACCTATTTACTGCTGAATGGCCAATTATCTATCTGATTTTTGTTACCAGTTTTGTGTTTGTATATAGATCTTCTCCAAAGCCATCTAGGTGGTCGATCCGAACAACAAGAAATAGTATATACAGCAGTCCTAGAAGCAGAATTTCATCAGAGAACTGGATTGGATATAAAGTACAAGAAAAGAGGGTCTAGTTCGAGTGCAGGTGCTCTTGGGAGCTGTATATATGTTCATGGAACAGATCTAGCTAATACTATTATTATTATTATTATTATTAGTATTATTATTATTATTATTATTATTATTATTATTATTATTATTATTATTGTTATTATTATTAGTATTATTATTATTATTATTATTATTATTATTATTATTATTATTATTATTATTATTATTATTAATTTTTTTATTTATTATTATTATTATTATTATTATTATTATTCCCTCAGTTTCTTTTCTTGAACCATACAGTATTGATATCTAGGCTCCCATTTGCAGCCTCATGGTGTGCAGATGGGTTGGATGAGATAAGATAAAAGAAGAACTGTGTATAAATGGCCGAAATGTGGATTCTTAAATATAAAATTGCTACAATTTATTTAGGGACTTTTCATCTAGTAGACTATTAACTTATTTTCCAAATCCCGGCGACTTATTGCGCTGCAGTTTTCAACACTCGATTTATATTTGCTTTTACAAGTAATTGTTCCTTCAATAAAACACGCACCTATCATTTGGTTATTCAGCCTTCTGCCATTCATCTCTCTAAACATAACTGTATACAACGATTTGCTACATTAAACTAGTTGATCAATGATATAAGATATACAATCAAATTCGTAAATTGGCTTAATAATACATTCTTAAATGTACTTACGATGGCAATCCAAGCTGTCTGCACGCGACTGTAGCATCATATATGCCGAAATCGTCATCACAAATTGTGCCCCATGTGCCCTCTAGATATATCTCAAGTCGTCCGTCATACATGCTCCGACCATTCACCAGCCTGAGTTGACCATGTGTTACTGAGAAGAGAGAGGCATGCACGATTAGAATTGAGGGATCCGATCTGTCACTCAATTATCTGACCTCATACTCAAACACACATTACGAATTAGCTGGCATTATATTGTTATTGATAAAATGACGTAAATTACGAACGTTGTAAGATTCGTAGCGAATGTCGTAGGATCCGTAATGAGAGTGGTAAGATCAGTCATGAAAGCGGTAAGATCCGTCGTGAAAGTGGTAAGATCCGTCAAGAAAGTGGTAAGATCCATCATGAAAGCGGTACGATCCTTAATGAAAGTGGTACGATCCATCGTGAAAGTAGTAGGATCCCTAATGAGAGTCTTAAGAACCATCATGAAAGTGGTAAGATCCGTCATGAAAGTGGTAAGATCCCTCAGTAAAGTGCTAGGATCCGTCACGAAAGTGGTAAGTTCCGTCAAGAAAGTGGTAGGTTCCGTCAAGAAAGTGGTAAGATCTATAATGAAAGTGGGAAGATACATAATGAACGTGGTAAGATCAGTCAAGAAAGTGGTAAGATCCATCATGAAAGCGGTAAGATCCTTAATGAAAGTGGTACGATCCATCGTGAAAGTCGTAGGATCCCTAATGAGAGTCTTAAGAACCATCAGGAAAGTGGTAAGATCCGCCATGAAAGTGGTAAGATCCCTCAGTAAAGTGCTAGGATCCGTCAAGAAAGTGGTAGGTTCCGTCAAGAAAGTGGTAAGATCTATAATGAAAGTGGTAAGATCCGTCACGAAAGTGGGAAGATACATAGTGAAAGTGGTAAGATCTGTAATGGAAGTGACAAGATCCGTCATGCAAGTGGTAGGCTCGGTAATGAAAGTTATAAGATCCGTCATGAAAGTGGTTTGATCCGTCAAGAAAGTGGTAAGATGCGTAATGGAAGTGGTAAGATCCGTCATAGAGTGGTAAGATCACTCAGGAAATTGGTAAGATCCGTAATGGAAGTGGTAAGATTCGTTCTGAAAGTGGTATGATCCGTCAGGAAAGTGGTATGCTCCATAATGAAAGTGGTATGATCCGTCAAGGAGGTGTGAAGATCCGTCATGGAAGTGGTAAGATCACTCAGGAAATTGGGATGGTCCTTAATGGAAGTGGTAAGATCTGTCAAGAAAGTGGTAAGATCCGTCAGGAAAGTGATAAGATCCATCATAAAAGTGGTAAGTTTCGTCATGAAAGTAGTATGATCCATCAGGAAAGTGGTAAGATCATTAATGGAAGTGGTAAGATCCGTCAAGTTAGTGGTAAGATCCGTCAGGAAAGTGCTAAGATCCGTCATGATAATGGTAAGATCCGTCATGAAAATGTTAAGATCAATCATGAACGTGCTAAGATTCGCCAGGAAAGTGCTAAGATCCCTAATGAAATAGTGTGAATTGTAAAATAAATAATCTGGTGAATATTTTGAACCTAATTTGATGGGGAGCTGTTGTTCTTGTCCACTAATCCACTTCGTATTTCTTATTGTAAATTAATGTATGTTTGCCGGTTTGTTTCATACAATTGATCAACTCTTGCATCTAGCGTTTGGACGTTTCTAAATGTACCCGGTGATAGCTTCATTTGGAACTGTATTTCAGGGCATGGCACACATGGCAACCACTGTGTTATGAATGAATTATTATAAAGCAGTCAGCGTTCATACATCGATCCATACATTAATCGCTGTGTTAGCAACACCAACCTGATAGAATGCATCACATTGGGTTAATGGTGGCTCACACCGAATCGATGAATCTAGTTTTGGTTATGCCCGACCATCTCTAACTTAGCTCTAAGCCCCACCGACGCCTTTTACGTGCTGGAATCGACCGAACCCTGAACCCGCTGAACATCAACTTCCAGAAAATTATACAGGTAGAATATACAATTGCTACAACTTGATTAAGCAGTTATGACTTAATTACGGCATTCATTAAGTAATTGAGTACGACGTCAGCATAGCTGTAACATTTTTTTCTTATGACGTCATATGATTGATAGGCAGATTGGACTCATTTATTCCGAATGCGTCAACCATTCAAGAATCACAAACACCCATGCTGAAAAGTATGTCTACAAAATTCCGTGGTTCAACACGGCTATGGAAGTGCAATGGCATATTCCAAACCTGATTGGGGATAGAAATAATGTAAGCCACTTTTGGAAATTACTGCATGACTGATAACGGCATACTGCGTTTCGCTATCGTCAGCTCATCTCTTCTGTCTGTTGATAGCATCATTCACGAACACATTCCTAACATCCATCACTTTCAACATAATGCATGCCCAAGCGGCTATTATAATTATGCCTCGCTGAATTCTGATTGATTAATTGTGGATTTCTATAATAAAAAAGTGTTGTTTAATTAGGAATTAGTACGTATGACGTAATCTTCGTTTTGATGGTGGTAGCATGCAGGTGACACGCGCGGACGTTTAGTATATTGGCTCAAAACTACAAAGGAAAAGATCTGACAAAACTCATCTCTCTCCTAGTTTTAACAAACAATAATTCCATTATTAACCCGCACCCATCTTACGAAAACCTCCGGGGATATTAAAATCGCCTCTGCCCATCTGTTCATCACGCTATCGCGTTCGAAATCCTTTTCAGGAATTCAACTAACTTTGTTATGCGACTCAGCCACCACAGGGCCGTATTTAAGGGGTGGGTGGGGGGGGGGGCGTGGGTGGCGGCAAGCTGGCCAAAAGTGAAAAAATGAAGAAAAAAAAAAGTATGCACTTTTTTGGAAGTTATAGGACATTTAAAGCAAACTTTATTAGTTTAGAACTCTTAATCATGCATTAAAATTCTATTCTAATATTTGTGGGGGCCCCAATTCTTGTTTGGTGTTCGGCAACATCGTTAATTACGAAAATTTGCAAAATAAAATAATTTTACAACGAAAGATAGACCAATAATTCACCCTAAAAGTAGACTCTCTGGCCGTCTCAGAGCACCTAGATGTAAAAAAATTGTATGGGGGAGGACCCCCAGACCTCCCCCACTCATTCTTTGACCTAGGGACCCCACATATATAAATACGGCCCTGCTCAGCCATACAAAATGTTGATTGTGAGATGTCATTTATACATGTATTGGAAGTTGGTGATTATGGTGCAGGCGATGGTTTCAGACTGGCATTGGAAATGGCGATGGTAAGAATAAAGATAATGAAAAGGAAAATAATAACAATCATGAAAAATACTGTGATAAAGATAATGATGATGGCAATGGCAAAGGTCAGTTCCGTTCAGGATCACGCTTTCTGATAGCCAGTGGGCGTGGTTAAATGGTTATATTGGGAAAAGCGTGGGGATCTTCGATGGTGCACCATCGACAGTTCCTTCGACTTAAACCGATTTGCTTCAACAGCACCTCAAGGCGCTCAAAATACTACTTATGTTAATTAATCGTTGTAATAGGCAACATTTCTCAAGTAATACAAATTATACGAATACTATTTTTTATAAATTTATCACTGGGATTTTAGCCGGTTTGACCATCAAAAGGGCAACATTAAAGAAAATCTGCATTTTTGCTTATCCAGTGTCCATTTGAAGGCCAAGAGAATAGTTTTCTTTAACATTTACCACTGGTATGACTGGCTCGATAACAGTGGTAATATTTAAAAATGCCCTTCTCTTAGCCGACAAATGGACATTCCTCAAGATCACTGCAGATGTTGTTTTGACCAACTTGACTATTAAAGGGTTAAGTTGACACAAGAGGGGTTAATGGCTGTAATCGGATACATAAATGACGCTATTTTAATCGCCATGACCAGAAAAGCCAAAACACACACACGTCTTTTTAATTTAATAAATATGATGCTGAATTTGTTGGCACTTATTTGACCGGAAGCTGTTGCTGCCTAGGTTTCAAAGTATTTAATCTCTTACCGTATAACACCATTGTAATTAAGGAATACACTCTTTGCTATGCCTCATCTCTGGCTAAGCAGCACCCACACTTCATCCGTGTTGGGATTGATCGATCCCTGAACTCCCGACGATTAATTTTTAGAAAAAAACTATACTTTTAAACTAATTTGACTGGGTGCTGTTGCTGCCTATGACAATTCGTTTTACAATGTTCAACAGCATGTTTATTAAATAGTAAAGACGTACACATCGTACAACACCGCTTAGTCCGTCATCAATCATGACGTAAGTGAATATGACGTTATCGTACAGCTCACATAGTTGAGCATGATGTCATATGATTGGATTAGTCCTCCATTGGTTACTTTCGATATGTCTTTATATGTGATTAGATATTAGGATAAGATATCGGAATGGGCATTGTACTCGCAAGCGATTTTTGGTGAACTACGACTTGCCGAAGAAGATCTCTTGATAATTTAAGTAGAAGTAGGTAAGATATTAACACCATTAGATTGATAACTGGATGCTATGCCATTCTATCACCAATGCACAAGACACGCATCTGCACACAGATGCCACAAATTACCTGTCTGTTCGTACACCAATGAACTCATCAAAAGTGGCTCTTCTGGAATGCTAGGGTGAGGTGAATATGGCTGATATTCTGGAAGTAAAACAACACAGAGGAATTAATTATGTAAAGAAAACTCGCGGAAACAACCAAGCAATATAAATCTTGAAAATGGATGACGTCAGCATTAGCTGTGCCACGCCCATGCGTGTATAAGCTCCACCGATGACATGATGGTGTCGGGATCAATCGATCTCTGCACTCTCTGAATCTCAATTACTGGAAAACTATACAGGTAAGATGCGGAATATTTTAAACTAATTTGACTGGGCCCTGGTGCTGCATATGGCGGCAACAGCGCCTCGTCAGACTGGTTTCAGAATATTCAACATGTTTAAGAACACCAGTCCTCCCGTACCTATATCCTCTTATACACGTAGCGTTGTTGCAAACGATTTGTTATAAAACACCGTTGAATTAAAATAATATTAGTTTCTACCTAACATTTTACATCATTCCGAACACAAGATGAATATATGTGATACATTAGACTTAATTGTGTTTTGAGTCATAGTTTACTGAGGCAACAACAGCTTACAGTTAAATTAGTTTCGAATAGTCAACAGCATTCTTGCATATTCAGACTGTTGAACTACATTTTATAGGCCAGATTAAGCCCATATAATGAGGTACCAATGGACTATCTTTTGATTAGTTGAAAACGCATATCCCAGCTGCCTTTAAAGTCAGTATAAATTTACCAAGATTTTTCAACTCCAAGGATTTACCTGTATGATCGTACAGCAATGTACTCATGACCATTGAGTCTTCTGAAATGCTAGGCTCCAAGGAATGTGGATAAATAACTGTATATTTTTTAGTCAACCCTTTGTACCCTAGATTTAGGACAACAATATCGGTAAGCTGTTGAATGTTGTTGAAGCTAGTTTGAAAGGAGCCTGTTGCTGTCATATGTTGAAACAGATCCACTTCAAATTATATTAAAAATATTTGTGGAAGAGCAACGTTAATGGCGGCTTTCCTGATTTGCTGAGAGCTATATGACGTCATCACATTTGCATATTAGTCCACGCCTGCATGCACGTATATGCTTTATCGATTCTTAAATGGGTCCCAACCCATGACCATATATGGACATGTGGGCATGGCCTAATATTTAAATAACCGCATATTCTATAGCTCTTCTACTAATATTGGCAATGACATTTCGTAATTTGCCTTTTGGTGTCATAGGCTTACACATATGTTCCCATATGTCCAGCATTGAACTATTATGTATCACATAAACAAGCTAATATCCCATTATACAATATTCATTAAACCATTACATGTAACCTTATATCCAGTTAGTGCAATTACGTCACACGTGATTGATGCATACTGTACTCAATGTTTACTGCACCAGTTATTGCCTAACAGCGAAAACGTAGCAATAGAGCGTTTTCAGTTATTTCATTAGAGTAAACATGTTGTGGAGGGAAAGCATTTCATAAAGATTAATGAACTGTCCAGATATTTTATAAGTAATTTAAAAAAAAAATTTCATACCATAGATAATAAAATGCTGCATTATCATTCTACATCGCTGCAGAAGGGTTAGAACCTAAAATTATATTTCGAGAAAAGAATGAATGTTTCACTGGATCCTGCCAGAGTGGCTTTAAACTATGATGCAGACATTGTGTAGACGCAGTCAGTCAGCGAATACTCGTATCTGTGTTCATGTTGGAGTTTCTTTCGATGGCCATTGGCATGTAAAGTGTCTTTGATACCATCGAAGTTCCAGAAAACTCTCGGCTCTTCACAGTAAGATGGCCTCGCTCTGCTGTTGCTTAATTGGTACCACGCTGCAGTTCTTTCACCTCTAATGGAGCACACCGCAAAATTAAATTCCCCGTATCTGCACCGCGAAGTCAGCAACAAAGGCGTGATGGGATAAACGGCGGAAGAACGGCGGATGAATGGCGGAAGAACGGCGGAACTGTGAAACAGCAACAATTTCGGCTTACTGATGAGAAGCTCCCCCGAAAAACATACACGGTGCCTTACAGGAACATAGCATTACCGGAATTATGTTTGGAAACTGTGTATCTGCGTATCTAGGTTACCTCTGGCCAAAGAAATACACTTGTATAACGCAACACGTGTATAATTGATACTGTAGAACTGTAACAGCTGGAAAGCTATAAGGGCATTTCTAGATAAACTCGATGCCTACCATCAGAAACACCTGCGTACTGTCACCCAACTTCACTGGCCGAAGATCATAATCTAATTTATCGCCATTGCCACACTCTATGATTCCAGGCTGAGTAAAGGTGGCCTACCAAAGGTAGGCAGTCTTTGGTCACATGGTCTGTGAATGCCACTTGATACAAATGCGCAGAACGCCTTAGACTTTGTTGACCGCGTAGCCATCACAGACCCACCCCGCAGAGTAAGCCACTGCGCGAACCTGTTAAACGTGGTACATGCCGATCTGAACGAAATAAGACGTGTACACTAAGAACCTAGGAGAACCTTACTTGGATATAATACGCACTAAGAATACGAAACAGTAGCCGAAGAAGAAGGGTCGAGTGCAGCTGCAGGATATTTTCAAAATACTGCAGTCAGAGAATACCGTGCACGCAGGGTGACGTCATACTCATTATGTCATGACTGACGCGCTTTAGTCCATCTTGAACGCCTAATAGTCCAAAACATTGCACGAATTCACCTTTCCAGAGTACCCACCCATCATATGACGTCATAATGAACTGCGTGATGTTTACAATAACATCATAATGAATGACGTCATGAATGACGTCGATAAGTACGTCACGAACGCATATTTGAAGACGGTCTATGCGTTGTTGTACAAATTGTTTGCTTTTACTATTTAATACATTATTCTGTTGAATATTTTGAAACTAATTTGACTAGGCGCTGTTGCTGCCATAGGCAGCAACAGCACCCAGTCAAATTAGTTACAACATATTCAACAGCTTCCCTGCATAGTTTTCAGGAAATTGCTAGCTAGGGCAATTGGGGATCGATCAATTCCAACATGGCGAGGTGTGAGTGGAGCCTGGATGTTGATGGGCTGATGATAGCTAAAAATGGAAAGGTCCATTGTATGTCTTTACCATTTAACCCCTCGTGTGTTAACTTTACTGCTTAATGGTCAAGACCGCCAAAACAGACTATGTAGTCCTCTTGAGAAATGTCAATTTTTTCATCCAAGAGAATACGATTTTTGAAAATTTACCACTGAAATGGTTGGCTCGGATACCGATTCAGTCGCTCCAGTGGTAATTTAAACAATAGTCTTCTCTCAGACGGAACATAGACACTAGCTATGAAGAAACTGGATTTTCTTGACCATTTTAATGGTCAAGCCGGCCAAAAAACAGCACCTGAAGTGGTCTTGAGTACTGTCTATTTGCACGACGGTAGAAAGATATTTTTGTAAATTTTAATGTAAAAATTATTATTTTCTTAATTGGTATAAGTAGAATTCTCTGCGCCTTTAGACGCCATTGACACAAGAGGGGTAATACACATTATGTCGAATATTTTGAACCTAATTTGACTGGCCACTGCTGATGCCATTCGCAGCAACAGAACCCAATCAAATTAGTTTCAGAATATTCAACACATCACCTGTATAGGTTTCTGAAAATTGATAGTCATGAATTCAAGGATCGATCGATCGATCCCAACACAGGCGAACCGTGGGTGGAGCTTAGGCATAAATGGGTTGGGCCTAGCTAAGACTGGAAAGGCCCATTCTCAGTAGTAAAATGCTACATTGATAATGTAAATATTGCGTAAAATGCCAAGAATATTATAAATCTTAGATTATGTAATAAATAGAATCGCAGACTAGTTGCCATTTTGCATCCGATGTATCTTATTCGCTTAGTTCAATCACATTTGAAGATCAATGGTGCGGTCCGATCTGCCACTCGAGTATATGACGTTATACGTGTTTATGTCACGTTCTCGCAGCTGCTGACGCCACAATAATTCTTCAGGAAGATAGAAAAGTATCTTACGAGTATTTGAATTGCATGTATCTGACACAATTTACAAAATTTATCTTTAATGTATTGAAACTAATTTGATTGTGGGTTGTTGCGGAAATATGCAGCAACATTACCAACTCAAATTCGAGTCCAACGAGTCATGAGCTTACCTGTACAATTACCTTGCAATTGGGATTCTTGGAATGCAGGGTTAAAGGTTCATAATTCGATTCTAATATGCGTCAAATGTGGGCGGCGCTTATCTTGAAGTGTGTAGGACCTAGCTAGAAATGGTGGTAAGATCCATCACGAAAGTGGTAAGTTCCGTCACGGAAGTGGTAGGATCCGTCATGCAAGGGGTAAGATTCGTAATGAAAGTGGTAAGATTCGCAATGAAAGTGGTAAGATTCGTAATGAAAGTGGTAAGATTCGTAATGGAAGTGGTAAGATTCTTCAGGAATATCGTAAGATCCCTAATGAAAGTGGTACGATCCGTAATGAAAGCGGTAAGATTTGTCATGAAAGTGTTAAGATCCGTCACGAAAGTGGCAAGATCCGTAATGAAAGGGGAAGAGTCGTCATGAAAGTGGTAAGATCCGTCATGAAAGTCAGAGGATCCGGATTGAATGAATGTTGTAAGATCCGTCAATGAAGTGGTAAGATCCGTCACGAAGTGTTAAGATCCGTCATGAACGTGGTTAGATCCATCATGAAAGTAGTAAGATCTGTCATGAAAGTGGTAAGATCCGTAATACAAGTGGTAAGATCCGTAATGAAAGTGGTAAGATCCGTCATGAAATTGTTAAGATCCGTCATGAAAGTGGTAAGATCTGTCATGAAAGTGGTAAGATCCGTCGCGAAAGTCGCAAGATATGTAATGAAAGTGGTGAGATCCGTCAATGAAGTGGTAAGATCCGTCACGAAAGTGGTCAGATCCGTCATGAAAGTGAATAGATCCGTCTTGAAAGTGGTAAGATCTGTCATAAAAGTGGTAAGATCCGTAATGCACGTGGTACGATCCGTAATGAAAGTTGTTATATCTGCAATGAAAGTGGTAAGATCAGTCACGAAAGTGATAAGATCCCGAATGAAATAGTCTGAATTGTAAAATAAATAATCTGTTGAATATTTTGACGCTAATTTGACGGGGCGCTCTTGTTCTTGTCTATTAATCCACTTAGTATTTCTTGTTGTAAATTAATTTATGTTTGCTGGGTTATTTCATATAATTGACCAACTCTTGCATCTATCTGTTGGACGCTTCTAACTGTACCCGGTGACAGATTCATTGCGGACTGTATTTTAGGGAGTGGCAAACATGGCAACCACTGTTTTGAATGAAATGTTCTAAAGCAGCCAGAGTTCATACCTCAATCAATTATTAATCGCTGTTAGCAACACCAACCTGAAAGAATGCATCAAACTCTAACTAAGGTCTACCCACAACGCTTACGTGTGGTGATCGATCGAGCCATGAATTTCCTGAATAGCAATTTCCAGAAAATTATATAGGTAAGCTGTTGAAAACTTTGAAACAAATTTGACTAGGTGGCGTTGCTGCCTCAGTTGCGTGCAGACAAATTAGTTTCAAAGTATTCAATAAACTGTTAGTTAAATAGTAAATACATACAATGTGTACAGCTTGACGGACATTTGAGTGTTTATGAAGGACTTAATTACATAATTTCATGACATAATTGAGTATGACGTCAGTCTACATGTAACGTTGTTGATTATGACCTCATATGATTGATCGATGCACTGGACTCTTATACTTGTGATGCGTCAACCATTCAAGAATCACAAACACCCATGCTGAAAAGTATGTCTACAAAATGGTGTGCTTCAACACGGTTATGGAAGTGCAATGGTATATTCCAAACTTGATTGTGGATAGAACTAATGTTAGTCACTTTTGGAAATTACTGCATGACTGATAACTGCATACTGCGTTTCGCTATCGTCAGCTCATCCCGTGTTATAATTATGCCGCGTTGAAGTCTTATTGATTAATCGTGGGTTTTTATAATAAAAATGTTTTGTTTAATTAGGAATTAGTACGTATAACGCAATCTCCGTCTTGATGAGGGTAGCATACAAGTGGCACGCGGGGGTGTTTAGTATGTTGGTTCCAAGCGTCAAAGTAAAAGATCTGACAAAGTCATCTCTTTCCCAGTTTTTACAAACACAAATTCCGATATTAACCCCATCCATCTTAGGAAAAGATCCGGTGGAAATTACAATCGCATCTGTTCATCTGTTCATCACGGTATCTCCTTCGAACCCCTTTCCTGGAATACAATCAACATTGTTAGGTGACTTAGCCGTACAAAATATTGATTGTAAGATGTCATTTATACGTGTATTCGAAGTTCGTGATTACGTTGCAGTCGATGGCTTCAGACTGGTAAAGGAAATGGCGATGGCAAAATAAAGATATTGAAAATGAAAATAATAACAAGTGATGATATATGTTGTGATAACGATAATGACAAAAGGCAACGATGATGATGGCAACGATACAGATTTTATATTATAACGATAATAATTAATTAATGTCTACAGTTTCTGTAAAGTATTGTAAAATCGTTTTCATCAAACATCATCTATGTCTGACCGGGGTGTAAATAAATGTTCAGTTACTTTTAGGGTCCCGCGTCCTGATTGGTTAAATGATTATATTTTGCAAAAGCGCAGGGAACTTCGATGGTGCACCATCGCGCCATTCGACTTTAATGGCTGCAATCAGATAAATAAATGACGTTATTTTAACGTTTTGAACCAGAAAAGCCAAAACACCTAAATCTTTTTAATTTAATACATATTATGTTGAATAATTGAAACTAATTTGGGCGGAAGCTGTTGCTGGGTGTGTTTCAAAGTATTTAATTCCTTACCTTATAGTGACTTTGAAATGGAGGAACCCAGTTTTAGATATGTCCCGCCCATCTCTGGATAAGTTGCACCCACAATTTACCCGTGTTGGGATCAATCCATCCCTGATCTCATTGACCATCAATTTTCAGAAAACTACAGAGCTAAGCTGTTAAATACATAGACCCTAATTTGACTGAGTGTTATTGCTGCCTATGGCAATTAGTTTTAAAATGTTCAACAGCATGTTTATTAAATGGTAAAGACGTGCGATTCGTACAACACCGCATAGTCCGTCATCAATTAAGTATTCCTGATGCATTCCTGACGAACTTTGCTAGGTCCTGCGTGACTTAATTGAATATGACGTCATCCTACAGTTCACGTAGTTGATTATGACATCAAATGATTGATGGATAAACTGGCATCCTCCATTGGTTAGGTTCGATATGTCTTTATATATGAATAGATATTGGGATCAGTTATCGGAATGGCCATTGTACTCGCGCATATGTGAGATGAACTGCGACGCGTGTCAATGTGTTAACAATTGTTGGACCGAGCTGCTTGAGCAGAAGAGCCTAAAAATATGCAATATTCACAAGGCTTAATGTCATGCTAATTTAAATGGAAATAGCTATATCATTCTATCACCAATGCACAAGGCAAACATCTGATGCCAAAATTACCTGTCTGTTCATACACCAATGTACTCATCACAATTGGCTCTTCTGATATGCTAGGTTCAGGTGAATATGGCAGATATTCTGGAAGTAAAACAACACAGAGAAATCAATTGTATAAAGCATACTCAAAGTAACAACACAGCACTAAACAGAATCCTCATAGGAACACGATTGACATATTTAATCACAACCTTTGCTTGAAAATGGAGGAATCGAGGTTTAGCTATGCCCAGTCCATCTATAGCTAAGCTCCAGCCACGCTTTGTCGGTGTTGGGATCAATCGATCCCTGCACTACTCTCTGAATCTCAATTACTAGACATCTATACAAGTAAGCTGACGATGATTTTGAAACTGATTTGACTGGGTCCTTTTGCTACCCATGGCAGCAACAGCGCCTAGCCAATTTAGTTTCAAAATAATCAACATACTCTTTATTAATCAGTCAGGCTATGCAATTCATACAACTGACGGACTATTAAGCGTCTATGACAGACTATATCTCGTGATTCATGACGTAATTGATTATGGCGTCAGCCTACATGCGACGTAGTTGATTATGACGTCATATATTGGACTGAGAGACTGGATTATTCATTACGGCATTCATGAAGAGTAGTTTATTGTGACGTCATGGGATTGGTCGATATACAGCAACAACACCCAGACAAATTATTTTCAAAATATTCAACTGCTTACCTGTACAGATGTCTGGATCGATTCCAATACGGGCAAAGCGTAGGTAGAGTTTAGCTAGATATTTGGCGAAAAATTACCTAAAACTGGATTCATCAATTAGCCTCGTTATAAAGCCGAATCTTACCTGATTGATGATAGGCTGAGACATCTACTGCCTGATCTGTGAAATCGGTTGAGGTTGCCATCGCTGAAGATGAAGGTCATATATATTCAGCTAACTTTGTATATAGAGCGTCTCAAATGAGCTGTCATCAAACTTATCACACAGTTTGTAAGATCTGACATGGAATGCACTATGGAAATGAAATCTTATCAACTGAGAGTGATAAATTTGAAACGGAATTTCATAGAGTTCGATTTTCTAGTTTCCATATAAGCTATCAATTATTCGATTAACTCATCTCTTAACATTTACATTGTATTTCCATTGTCACTGTACCCAATACTGCGATCTCTGACCGATACAATATCGCGACAAATGCACCATCTTATTACACGATTGAAAATGCATGGTAATACCAAAATAAGATGTTGCAGGTGGCACTACTATTGCCACAGCTACTGCTACTGCTGCTGATACTACTATTCCTGCTACTACTACTACTACTACTACTACTACTACTACTACTACTACTACTACTACTACTACTACTACTACTACTACTACTACTACTACTACTACTACTACTACTACTACTACTACTACTACTACTACTACTACTACTACTGCTGCTAGTACTACTACTACTACTACTACTACTATTACTACTACTACTACTACTACTACTACTACTACTACTACTACTACTACTACTACTACTACTACTACTACTACTACTACTGCCTTGATTAATAAGTTGCCTTTAAGATGCATATATGTTGTCAGGAATAAATATGAGCTCAAATAAATTTACGATATGCAGTTGCCCGATGCTGGTGTTGCGGCTATGGTATAAAATATAACATCACAAAAGTCACCTGTATTGCATGACACGCCTACGTCCTCAGAATGGAAACAATTGTGTCGTTCCCAGCTATTAGACCTGCAGTCAATCAATCTCGATTCTGTTCCTATACAGTCAATCTCATCTAAATGTATTGGCCCAATTCCTTGTCCAAAGTATGCACTGGCATGAACACTGGTATTGTCGCTATGTAGAACATAGAAATAAGATAAAGAAACTACATAACTGTGATAAATTGGTTAATACGTCACTTAATTTACTAGACTGTCGATTGAAAGACTTACAATTACATCCAACTGTACATAATTCATTCATACCCATACATCCAAACTCTCACATATTCTTTCTTAATTCACTTACCCCATTGATATGCCAATGTCTGATTCGTAATTATTTCAGTATTTCCTTAAATACTCCATTCATTTTTTCCTACATTGATTCATTTCACTGTTCATGTGTTCAGGATTTGTGCCCATGAAATGGAGGCAGTTCTGGTTGCCTCTATATGAAGACGTCCACCAATTGCCATAACATGTGTGGGTATGTATTGTAATGAGACTCGTCTGGAAGACGTAGCTCTAACAGGGGTCAGCAGATGGAACGACTGACTAACTGACTGATATAAATGTTTATCTTAGTATGACTATGATGGACTGACTGACTGACTGGCTGGCTGATTGATGTTAGATCAAGTATCATTCTAATGCACAGACTCAACCACTGACCGATTGAGTGGCAGGTATACAGATGATTTGTAAACCTGTTGGCTGATTGATTGACATCCCAACAGCTGATTGAGTACTTCTTAAATATGAACAACACGGACCTTTCCATTTTTAGCCATGCCCCGCCCATCACTAGCTAAGCTCCAACCACACCTCGTCGTGTTGGGATTGATCGATCCCCCAAATGCCCTGGCTACCAATTTCCTGAAAACTATACAGGGAAGCTGTTGAATATGTTGTAACTAATTTGACTGGGTGCTGTTGCTGCCTATGGCAACAACAGCGCCAAGTCAAATTAGTTTCAAAATGTTGAACAGAATATTTATTAAATAGTAAAAGCAAACAATTTGTACAACAACGCATAGACCGGCTTCAAATTTGTGTTCATGACGTACTTATCGACGTCATTCATGACGTCATTCATTATAATGGCATTGTACACATCACGCCGTTCATTATGACATCATATGATGGGTAGGTACTCTGAAAAGGTGAACTCAGAGTATATGATAAATAACTTGTTTTTCAGTAAATATATCATCCAGGTGTTACAATTTTAATTCAGTCTTTCTAGGGTGGCACATCTAGACGCCACCCTCTATCTGTCTATCGCTCTCCTCTTCATATACTTCTCATTTATACAGAAATCTTCTCATTCCTCATAGAAATAATTAATTATCCGTTTCATTTTCAAGTTCGAAAATCTGATTATTTCTCATGCAATTCAATGCAAATTCTGATAATTATTTTGAAAACAATTCAGCCAAGGGTGCTTGCTGTTTAGACATCAACAGCCCTACGTCAAATTACTTAAGAAATTAATCATCATAGTCAACATGGATACCAAAATAGTTAGTATATATATTGTTTATGTGACATAGAAAACCAAAGGGTTAATATCCGTTGGTTAAACATTAAATAAATTATAATATAAGGCATACATGCAAATTCCATATGCAACATTTTTACAACTAATTCTAGAAAGTGTTCTTTTATCGAGGTATAAACTTGTAGAAATTAACTTGTAGTCTGCTAATTGTATAATTGCGTCACCATTTATGGTCCACTCTTGTTGATTGGTCCAAATTACTGGACAATAGGCATAATTTCTTGGCTGAATTGTTATCAAAATAGGTATCAGAATTTGACCGATTGAGTGACAGGTTGACAGATGATTGATAAACCTGTTGGCTGATTGATTGACATCCCAACAGCTGATTGAGTACTTCTTAAATATGAACAACAACTCAGAGTATATGTTAAATAACTTGTTTTTGAGGAAATATATCACCATTGAATTTTTTGGAACTGGAACATGCCAACTCTGCATGTAAAAAGCCTTTTTTCTCATGGTCGGCGTCCTTTATGACTACCTGCCAATAACCACTCGCGAGGTCTAATGTGCGGAACCATTTGGCTCGGTCCAACAAATCCAGAGCCTGATCGATGCATAGGAAGTGGTATGCATCTTTCTCACTCAGGTCGTCTAGGTGATGGTAGTCAATGCATAATCGCATTGCCCCGTCCTTATTAACTGCGATGGCTATAGGGCTGTCCCAGGGGGTGCAGAAGGCTCGATAACGCATGTTCTTAGCATGTCCATTACTTTCTAGTGAGCTCCTGCTTCTTTATGGATTGGGAGAAGGGGCACGGGTTGGCGGACTGGCCGATTAGTCAGGGTGTCGGTGGAGTGGCGTACTAGGCGAGTTTCTTCCAGGACTAAATCACACGATGAGAAACTGTCCTAGTATTTATATAGTAAAGAGAGCACATCGCACTTGTGTTCTTTATTTAAGCCAATTGTGTAAATGCGTGGGTAAACTATCATCGGACAGCGCTGTAGGGGTGTATGTGTTGGTGTGTGTTTCCACCGGGATCACTTCCACCAAGTGGCCACAGCGAATGCGGTGGTGGGTGGTGGTTGGGGGTGTGTGTAAGGGAGATAGCATCAGCTGTGCCATTGCACACTGGGAAGAGTATCTGATCCCTTACAGTGTAGTCGCTAATCCATTGCGAAGCTAGTATGTATTCGGGATCCGGCTCTAACATAGCCGTGTATGTGGTGTCGCGGAGGGGTAGTTCCCTGGCTCATCGGATTTCCCACTCGGCCTGGCTCAACTGTGGCTGGAGAAGCCAATATCAATGCCCATGCATCATACATTGAGGACGCCGGTCCTCAGGGTATGCAGCAGTCGTGTATGCTGAGTTCTTGATGTTGCAATGGGTTACGGCTTCGCTGGCACTGAGGACGTCGGCGCCAAGAAGGGCATCGTTTTGGCACAACCTTCTGTATAAACTCCATTTCCTCTATCTGAATTATGATGATTACTATACCAGTTACTGGAATATTAGCATCAGTGGCTGTTTGTGAGAAGATCGATGTAGGCCTAAGTGGGGCCGTCTATGAGGTGGGATGCTCCCATATATGTGCTTATTCAATACTGTAATTGAGGCTCCAGTGGCTACAGTGGCACTGGTGGATATACTGCCAAAGAGACAGGCGCACTTGTATATAGTTTACGAGGCGCCCGAAGAAGGGTCTCCAGGGTTATGCACTGGGGTTTCTCTTCTCAACAGTGGTAGGGTCCTCGATATAGAAGGCTTGTTTGGTGATCGCTTCTGTTAAAGATATAAGTGGCTGAGTGAGGAAGGGGCCGATTTGTCGGCGCTGCTGCCGATTTAGCATTGTTGTTGTTGTCCATGCATCCGGGCCACTATTAGAGCCCCGCCCCAAACCCCACCCCACCCACAGTCGATGGGACTGGCCTCGGCCTCTATCCTTTTGGGTCATGGTGTATATGAGCTCCGCTGAGTGCGGCCGAAGGCGAGGCAGTTGGATGTGTGGTGTGTGAAGCCGTTTGTTCGCCCATGTACACCATGCGGTTTTGAAACCGCATGTTCCTTTCTCATTATAGGAAGTTCTCTATTCTGACTGCCATTGCCATCAAAGTTTATAGACTCCCATCAAATTATTGGTTTGATTGGCGTCTATCGAGCCCCTGATCCCAGGTCCAATTCACGCCATTCTAGGTTTGTTTTATTTCAGTCTATGATTGGTAACTCCCCAAGCTTTTACACTGGTACCGATTTATACTCCTGGGTGCAGAGAAGCAACGAGGAGTGAAGGAGATTGCCTATGTTTCCAGTGATCGTCAGTTGGCCGAACAGAGACGCGATTCCGGGGTCACAGATGCTATGCTCGTTACTGCCTGAGCTAATGCCTCCCTCCAGGCTCTCGTCACTAGGCGCCGAATTCTACTGGAGAGCTATGGAGGGCGCCTCAAGTTCTTTAATTGGAGGTAGCTGTTGTATCCTAACGTGGTGTAGCCGAACCACTCTGAAAGTGCACTCCCGATGGTGGTGTATTTAGGTGTAGTTTCTAACGCAAGGTCGGCCAAGACTTGTAATACCTTACCTGATAAATTTGCAGAAGGATATGCTCCCATCTGCTTGTCCATCCACTGGTTCGTACGACTTATTATCTCGAATTGGCACTGGTAATTCTCTCAGTCACCTTCCCCACTGCATTCGGGTGGAAGGATGACTCGGCTGGTGCCATGGAAAGGCGTTATTCGCGCTAAACCCCAGTGGAATGGTGGGATGGATGGGTACAAACGCGAAGAAAGCAGGTGAATATATTGTGCGCCATTGGTGATGGTTTGGCAGTGTGTGAGGCCTATCGCATATATGTTTCTGAGGGTCCCATTGGCGTTAGTTTGGCGGTGTGTGAGACCTATCGTGTATATATTCCTGAGGGCGCCGTGGTTCGTGGTGAGGAAGATTTATGGTGGAATCAGCTGGTTTATGTCTAGGAATCGGACTATGTATGGGCACCAGGTTGTATCGTATTTGACCGCTTATCCAGCGCGGTTGTTCTGTCGGATGCTGTGTTGTGCGTCTTTGGTATGGCGGGGTTCCAGGAGATGAGCTAGGCCGATAGGTTCTATATGGTGGTGCATGACTTTATATAGCCCAATAGTGTAGACTATCCACGTCCCTAGGTCCATAACGCGGCTATCCTGATGTACCTCGCGGTATGGGTGATGAAGTGTCTCGCAGAGGAGATGCGGGTCTGTGTATGTCTATTCGCGGTTGGTGCTGTCATATTTCTGTTGACTCACTTGGTGGACGCAGAGAGTAAGGTTGTTGATATTAGAGAGTAAGGTTGTTGATATTGCTCTTTTGGCGGACTTTGAGGCCGACATTCATAATCCGACGCCAGCATATGTCACCGATCACGAAGGTATGGCATATCTGCTTCAGAGTCGTCGATGAACACGCCCTCACTGATTGGTGAATAAGTTAGTTGTTGTTGTGCGGTCGATCCCGCATGTGGGGCATTAGTGGCGTGTACATTAGAGGCTACTGCACATGCCGCTCTACTAACTGCATGCTCCTCGTAATATTCGGGGGCATACTCGTTAAAGTGGAACGGAGGCTGGAATAGCTGAGGGTCATAATGGGGGTAAGGTTCGTCATTTCGAGCCCCCACATCGGGCGCCACTTGTAGCTCTGATGCCGTGCTGCTCTACAATTTCTTCCTCTGTCTCCGACTCGTACTCATGGTATGCACCAGCCAGACGATGCTGGTTGGCTTGCCTCGCGGATGCGGAAGGGAGACTGCAGGCAACCGGTGATCACAATGCATGCCCTCTAGGGTTAGTGGAACATTCATGTCACTGTGGGACCGGGCGACCATTGCCGTCAATGGCGAACACTACCGTGCTATTTCAGCTATTCACGTAACCAGTGTGTCTATTCATCATAAGTTATAGAATTTAAGATGCAAAAACATAAATATATATAGATATTTGTAGCAGAGCAAGTCAAAAACTGGCTTCTTGCAAAAGTGTATGCGCAAGGTTTAACAAAGTAGTTAATTTCCTGTTATATAAAACGAGAGTGACGTATTGGCACCTCTGTTTTGTATCTCGCCAAAGATACTTAACCTATCCTTATATATACCGAAGGTACCCCTGTAAAGAGGAAGTACTAGCGTACTAACTAGTTTAATATAGACTACTACCTCAAGCGGGCCAATAAATTGGTTTTGCGAGAGGAAAGCGCCTCTTTTTAGTAAATGGATTCGTCTTTCCCAACGAATCCTAGTAATGCTCCAGCCCAAGATGGATGAAAAAGGGCCTAGTATTAAGGATTCCCGAAATGCAGGCACCTATGTACATAAGGATGCCATCCCTCACTCTCTCTCTACAGCGTCGGTATGCTATTTTTTATTGGCGCGCATGCGTGATAGGCGTTCTTACGGTCTCTTTTCTTTGGCTATGCACGCTGACATATAGAACCGACGGGGTTGGGGTTGCAGCATCTCAGACCGTGCTGTTTTGTACCTGGCTAACAATGGCTAGTTTGTACCCGACTGAGCGATCTGCGCTATACCTACAGGTCAACCCTGCTTGTGATCCTCTGATGAAGAGATCCGGTCATCCGTTCAGTCGCTCAAGTATTTAACGGCATAGTTAATTATGACACATATAGTATGATGTCACCATCAACGTGCGGAATTAATAAGGTATCTAGGTCCGTCATGAAGATCATATAGTCCGACAAGTGTATGAATTGTATGTCTTTACTACTTAATCAAAATTTGGTTTAATAATTTCAAACTATTTTGTCTAGGCGCAGTTGCTGCTATAAGCTTTCGTTTCAAAATATTCAATTACAGGATAGTTACCTTGAAATTCTGATCTTGGGAATTCAGGATATAAAGTTTGGAATTTGGTGAGTATTATCCCAATATTACTCCACCAAACCCCACCAAAATTCGCCCAATGTGGAGAGATAACATGTCTTGCACTTCACTACTATTGCCACACCATAGACCACCCCCGCTATAACTCCCTGTCAAAACAGCAAATGAATCGCTTTCATCTATTCTGTAATTGATTAGGAAATGTACTCACGCTGACATGCCAAGCTCTCTACACACAACGGTGGCTGCAGCTCTTCTGAATCTGTCATCACAAACTGTACCCCATCTGCCAGCATGGTAAATCTCAAGTCGTCCCTCATACATGCTACCACCATTTACAAGCCTAAGTTGACCTTCCTTTTCTGAGGTAAGACAGATTATATACGAGCTAGCTATTACATATTTGCTATAAGCGTACGAAACATGATTGCAATGGCGTGCTTAGATATGCCACTCAAGTATATTACATCATGCCGCAATCATAATGCGTAATGAATGACGCATCTCTCTCCGCCATAGTCATGTAAAAATCAGTCAAGTGTTTGAATTGTATGTGTTGTAGCATTTGCTAAGTAGTAAACATTGCGTTGAATATTTTGAAACTAATTTGAATGGGTGCTTTTGTCACCATAGGCACATCTCTCAGTCAAATTTGTGTCAACACCTTCAACAGCTTACCTGTACAGTTACCAAGGAATGGGGATTCTGGGAATTCAGGGCTTAAATTATATAAATCGATCCCAACGCGAGGGCGTAGTTTAGCAGGGCTAGAAATGAAACCACCTATTAGCTATCTCAATTTAGGCCTACTTATTGCTGTTTCCTTGACAGCCAAGGACATCTATAAATGCGTTACATGCTCAAAGACATCTTTGACAACTGAAATTCCTCAGTATTCCAAACATATTTTATAGTATGTTAATTAAAGAGAGGAAGCTATCTTTCCTGATTTAGTTCTGGCTGGTACAGCAATTTTCAACTCGGTGAGCCAAACAGACGACGTTGTTGAAAATGTATCTTAGTAAGTGGAAGGTATTTTGTTATATTTGTTAGGGATGAGAAGACAGAATCAGTGTGTTATGTGATACGGGTGTTGCTCCTAGGATGAAATCATTTTGCTTTGTCGTTGCACATCTTTCTTCACAATGTGAGCACAGTAATAGAGGGATCAAGTTTAAGCTATGCCACGCCAAGTTCTAGTGAAGCTCTGCCCAAAGTGCAATTAAAACTTTGAAACATGAACTCCCATAATCTAAAGTTCCAAGGTACAAAATATTCAACGGAATGTTTATTAGGTTGTAAATCCATGCCAAAATTAAAATGTGCATACTTGGCGGACATTTCGAGGGTCATGATGGAGTTATAATACGCCAACATGATTTAGACATCAGCATATAGGTGGCGTAACGGACCCTTCCAATTTATCCATCTATCATGTATGATTACTGTATTCGGCAGCTGTAGTAGTAGAAACATCCTACAGCTGCAATCACTACTTCTTCACTTTTGCCCACTGTGGCTTGTCCTCAGTCGAAATCCTTAGCGTCCCCAGGCCCCTTCTTGACTTGAGTGTACCGAGACCTGCTTTCTTGAGGTCGCCCCGTAGCACACTTAGCAGATTTATGCAATGCCGTTGTCTCCTGCCTTTGCATTTGCTGGCTCCGAGTAGGGAGATTTCCAAGGCTCTCTGAGCTAGTGTCTATTCTGGCATCCCTAGCACATGGCCAAACATGGACCATCTTTTCTGGGTGACCTTTACATACAGCAGCGGCATATTACACATCTTGTATAGTACATCATTGGAAATTATGATGTCTGTACATCGGTGTCCAGTGATAGTGAGTAGTTGTTTGCGGTGGCAGGCATCGAGTTTGTCTAGAGCTGGTTTTGGAGCTGCCCGCTGTTACGGTTTACATCGTCAATGATACGCAGGTTGCATTATATAAACGTAGTTCTTTTATCAAGGGCATCTTTGATTTACGAATACATAGCTTCCAGAAGAACTGAAACGCTATGTTCCCCATGACACAGCATGCAGTACTGAGCCCAGGATTGTACTTGTCCTCCATGGATCGCCGCCATGAGTTGGATCGTCACTTTCTTGAGTTTTATGCTTTGTAGATAGGTATATGTGGCTGATCTTTGTTTTGGATTCTTTAAAGAGTTTCGCAATTTTTAGTTCGCTTGCAGCTATTAGGAGAAGTTTGGCAAGGGGTTTCTTTTCCTTGTCTATGAAGTCCACATCGTTGGCATATTCCATCTCTAGTGGCATACTCAGTATTGACACTGCGGGTTTGGTCTTGTGGAACATTTCCGCATGGATTTCAATGCAGCAGCAAGATAACAGGTGAAAAGCACATAAGATATACTATCTCCCGGTGCGGAGCCTATTGATGACTCAAGCTCTACACACTTCACTGACTTGACTCTTACTCTCAGCTTGATGTCTGTAAGTAATTGTCTTACTAGTCGTAGCTCAGCAGCAATGCAATTGGCCTGGCGGAGTACATCTCGGATGTTTGCGCGTTTAATTGTGTCGAGGAATCATGACATGTCAATGCACATTTTGTAGAAATCACAGTGTGTGGGCATGACTACAGACACAAGAATGAATTGAACCCCTACAATCTCTGCGCAGCTGCATCCACGTTTGAAGCCACTTTGACATGATCCAGTAAAGTCATCTATCTTGCCTCTGATGCAGCATAGAATGGGGGCCAGGTGGCTGCTTGGGCTTGGGTAGCGCGATAAGGGTGCATTGACCTACAGCGCCGATTTGAAGGTGATGCATAAAAGCTAACTTGATTAGGTGCGTGATCGGTTTTGAAATAATGTCACTTGCATATGGGAATAATTCATCGCCCATGCCATCAGGTCCATGTGCACGTCTATGTTCGTTCTTATGGAGGCACAGCCCTCAATGCTGACCGTAAGCCAGCCATTACACGCCTTCAGATGAACTGAACGATCTCTACCTAATGTATAGACATCATACCAGGCAAGAGAGTAGAGTCACCTACACCCTACCCAGGGTCATCAGCGACACTGGCACTCAAATGTCAAACAAATCGCCCTCCGGGAGCAGATAGCTAATATCGACATCAGCTCAGATCCAGACGAAGCCCTTACCAAAATACAGAAATCTATGGAATCTTCAGCTACCAGCACCATAGGTGTTCTTAAAAAACAACCGAACTAGGTATATTGACGACCCTCTAGTAGTAAAACTGTCAGCAGAGCAGAAAGTGTTACGACTGGACATCTATCAAAGTGGCCAAGGTGATGACCACACACAACTACGCCGGGAGTGCAATAACATTCTGCACCACATTAGCGAATGCTTAAAAGATGTAGCCATTCAACAGACAAACTCCCTAGCAGATAAAGTCACTGCTACGGATGAGTATCACAAAATGTTTCTGGCAGCGCGAGCCCTGAGAGTTACTGACTACAAACCACCACTCACCGTGCACAACTCTGATGGACACTTTATTGGGACTGACCAAAGCAAAGCCGAGGCGATTCGAGAATGGTTCAAGGAGCAGTTCACTAACAACGATGATGAGCCCTTGCAACCGGTTTCAGGAGACCCCAGGCAATTACTAACACCAATTAAACCAGCATAAGCCGAGAAGACGCTTAAAGTCCTGAAAATGGACGTGCATCTGGACCGGATGTCAAGAGCAATGAGCTATTCAAATATGCAAGTGACATTATTTCAAAACCGACCATGCACCTAATCAGCTCAGGTTGTATGCACCACCTTCCCATCCATCCATTATATGGCGTCATTTGACGTCATTGTCAACTATGTGACGTGTACGATGACGTCATAATGAATTGCAGCATGAACGGCTCGATTTAGTCTGTCTTAAACGCTTAATACTCCGACACGTTGAACGAATTGTATGTCTTTACTATTTAATAAATATTATGTCGAATATTTTGAAAACCAATTTCACTGAGTGCTGTTGCTGCCATAGTTTCAAAATATTCAACTGTTTACCTGTATAGTCTTCTGGACATTGAGATTCAGAGAGTGCAATGCTCGATCGATTCCAACACGAGAAACGCGTGAGCAGGGCACAGCTAGAGATGGGCGTGGCATAGCCAAAACAGGATTCTTCCATTGATTAGGTCTTCATATACTTGAGTGGCAGATAGGATCCATTTATTCCATGCAAGTATTTTTTAATGGTAATGATTGACACCAGTATACATCCTAATTATAGTCGGTGACCTAGGCTCACTGCTTTGCAGTATTGATGACATTTCTGCACACTGCATCATGGGAATCCTTCTGGAAGCTATAGATTCGTAGATCAAAGATGCCCTTGATAAAGAGGCTACGGTTATACAATGCAACCTGCGTATCCTTGATGCTGTATAACTGTAACAGCTGGGCAGCTCCAAAGGCAGTTCTAGACAAACTCGATGCCTGCCACCGCAAACACATACGTACCATCACTGGACACCGATGGCCAGACAGCGTAATTTCCAAAGATGCACTATACAAGATGTGTAATACGTTGCCGTAGTCTGTAACGGTCGCCCATCAAAGATGGTCCATGTTTGGGCATGTGCTAAGGATGCTAAAAGAGACATCAGCACAGGGAGCCTTGGAATTCGCCCTACTCGGAGCCAGCAAATACAAAGCCAGGAGCGAACGACATTGCATAAATCTACTAAGTGTGCTACGAGGTGACCTCAAGAAAGCAGGACTCGGTACGCTCAAGCCAAGAATGGATCTGAGGAAGCTAAGGAGTTCGGCTGAAGACAAGCCACAGTGGGCAAAAACGAAGAAGCGCTGATTGCAGCTGTAAGATGTTTCTACTACTACATACTACAGTACTCGTCATATAGTCGATGATATTGTACATAGGTACAACTGCTGCAAGTACGTCACGAACGCATAATTGATGACGGACTAAGCCTTGTTGTACGAATTGTATGTCTTTACTATTTAATAAAGACGCTGTTAAATATTTTAAAAAGAAGTTGACTGGGCACTGTTGCTGCCACAGTCAAACTAGTTTCAAAATATTCAACAGCTTACCTGCAAAGTTTTCTGGAAATTGATAGTCAGCGAGTTCAGGGATCGATCAATCCCAACACGAGCGGGGTTGGGTGGAGGTTAGCTAGAGATTGGCGGCGCATAGCTAGAACGGGAATGGTCGATTGCCAGTACTCTAGCTTGCTAACACTTTATAGCTATATGTGTATGTCAATCCCTCTTGATGGAAAATGTATCTCGACATTGAAGTAATACTATATGCAAAAGGTGCCATACCGTGTAAAGCACGCAATCCAGGGGTTACATTTTATATTCTGTCGTTACCTGTGTTATATTCAGTCATAAGAATGAAATATGTTCTCATTTTATCCATAGTGGTACTCATTTAATAAAGAATGTAATCAATAACCACATGCGTTACCTGCAGGTTCATACACCAATGCTGTCTGCATAATGTCACCTTGAATTTCCGGTATGCTAGGCTCTCTCGTATATGGCAGATAATCTGGAAGCATATTAAAATACAACATCCGTGGAAATTAGTTTTTCCAAGGAGCAGATACCATAGCATTGTCTAATATAACGTCATGTCTAACATATTATACTTATGCAGACAAGGTTTACACCTATTTGGGCCCAGGGCTACATGGTTTCGAGGGCCACTTAACGCATGGGTAAAAAATGGCTACTTCTACTACTACTACTACTACTACTACTACTACTACTACTACTACTACTACTACTACTACTACTACTACTACTACTACTACTACTGCTACTACTACTACTACTACTACTACTACTACTACTACTATTACTACTACTACTACTACTACTACTACTACTACTACTACTACTACTACTTTTTCTTTTCTTAAACCGACGCTGACGCAGTCGGACAAACTTCACGGAGGAACTCCTTTAAAAAGGCTTGCAAACCCCCAGAAAAAAACTGGTGAACATGTAAGCCTGATTAATATTACACAAAAACAAAAGATAAATAATGAGCATTAATAAAATCTATTAATACATATGGCTTAAAAAGTATAGATACAAAACAATGGGCTGATAAAGCAAAACAAAACTTAACAAAGGCATTACTATTCAACCCAGGTGTAGTAGTAGACCCGTGTGGCGAGTGCAACTATCCAACAAATGAAAAGTGCCTCGTCAATCAATGACAAATAAGTCAATCATTGACGCCAGTGGGCTGATTCTTTAAAGATCAGCGGGCGTAGTAGCATTTGGATAGTATAATACATATAGTCGGCAGAACAAGTGCAGAAAAATAGATCGCGCTCTTGTTTACATTTTCAATTTACTTTATTGTAAGGTTTTGTAAATTACCATTCAATCCATGTGTGGTAGTAGGCCCGTGTGGCGAGGGCAACTATTCAACAAATAACTCGTCAATCAATGACAAATAAGTCAATCATTGACGCCAGTGGGCTGATTCTTTAAAGATCAGCGGGCGTAGTAGCATTTGGGTAGCATAACATATATAGTCAGCAGGAAAATTACTGAAAAATAGATGGAAATAGACGGCGCTCTTGCTTACATTTTTGATTTACTTTGTTGTAAGGTTTTGTAAATTAGCCGGAAGCAAATAACCCTATAAAACCGCGTGCAAGTTTCTAAAATTACCCAGAACGATTTTATAATACAATGGCAACTTACTTTATCGATTGATTATTAAATTACCCCAGTCTGTTTATTTGTTAACATGAATTATTAAACATAACAATATCAAAGTGCATACTAAAATGAATTACAGGACACAGATTAATTAAAAGACACAGATAAATCAGCTGTAGTAATTAAATGATTTAAGCTGGTGCAGGCTCATTTATTTTTACAGTTCCCAACTCTATTGAAACTATGTTTGTTTTGCACCATATGTCCTTGAATACTTTTTCTTTACCATGCTGCTTTAATCTTAAATATTCGCAAGGAATATGATTCAGCAGCAATGAACGAAATATTGCCTTTATTGCTCTATTGTGAATGCTCATAGATGGATTTTTCGTCTGTGCACACCGATGTTTCCAAATGGCCCAAGCACCTATGGTTAGCATTGTTATTAAAATAGTCCTTTCAGACTTTATGATATTTGCACCGCTTGATCCAAATTATTCTCTAAATAAGACTACATGCGTTTCTAGAACAATGGGCTTCGCTCCAAATTGTGCCAAGATTTGGCTGATATAGTCCCAAAATTGTGACGATAATGGACATTCCGCAAATAAATGCTCGATTGTTTCGTCGTCTATTTGACATAAGTAACACCTATCAGAAGTCGTAATATTGCACTTGTATGTCAAGTGTCCCAGCCATAGCCGTCGATGTAGTAATCGCCACAATAAATCACGAGGCATATTTGGTATGTATAAAGAATGTAAGATTTTCCATACATTTTTCCAACTGGATGGTGTATAGCTTGAGTCATCCCATCTCCTAATTGCTATGGTGGGTGTTATCTGTTTTCGTCTCATAATGTGGTACCATTCCTTGGATCTCATCTTGTATTTTAACATCTCATCATCAAGAACTAATGCAGGTTGTGGAGTCAAACTAGTATTATTTAGATTTGGCAGACGAAACCATTCAATTGGTACAGCATGTTTTATTTTATTTAGCAACCGCGTGCCATCTATATGCCTCAAATGTGTTTTTCTAGCTACTTCTTGCATTGAAATCCATCTACGTGTTAGAGGATGTATCACATCAGATACATGTTGAATGCCATATTTTGCAAAGGACGGTAGATAAAGTACTGCAGTGTTATAGCATATATTACTATTGTCCCCACAATTGCTATTCTAGTACTTCCTTCCAGCACGTAGGTGAAGGCATGTATCTGTCAAATATTTCTAACCCCTTGACTTGATCTTTAAACACATAGGGTATCATGTGGCTATTCGGACGTGGCTTCTTTGAGGTAAAAACATGCTCCGCCAGAAATGGTTCTACAATTCTCTCCATGAGAGCTCGTGAAACACATGCCCACGTCTCATCTGATGTAATAAGATCATTCAAAAACTTTACTTTAATATCAATTAAATCAAGTCCTCCTTCTAAATTAGCATTATTGAGAACACGATGGGAAACGAAATGATTCTTTTCTTCCCATATGAATGACAATATCAACTCATTAACCTCCTTTTGTACATGCTTTGACATGTGTACAACAGATGCTGTATACCATAGCCCAGATAATACCAAGTTGTTGACAACAAACACTCTACCAAAAATTGAAAGACGACGACGCTTCCAATTTGCTAATATTATCTTAAGCTTAGATACTCGTTCATTCCAATTGTGTGTTGTATTCGATTTCCTGCTAAAATAGATGCCTACAATCTTAATCGTATCATTAGACCAATTGATTTCAAGTTGCTGGTCATTCCGCTCTTTCCATGGCCCCACAAATAATCCTTTGGATTTTCCTTTTTTTGATTTTTTAACCAGATGCATTTTGGAACTTTTCTAGTACGTGATTTAAAATTGCAAAATCATTGTTTGAACTAGCAAACACAGTTGTGCCATCAGCATATTGTGACAGCTTAAGTGGTCTTTCTATGCCACGAATACATATGCCTTGAAAGTTATTATTTTGCCTCAATGCTATGCCAAGAGATTCCATCACAATAACAAATAATAATGGCGATAGGGAACACCCCTGTCTAACACCACGTTCTAAGACAATTTCTCTGGATATTTGATAGTTTATTAAATAGGTACTCTTGATATCCGTATATAAAATCTTAACCCATTTAATACAGTTTGAGCCTAACCCAAACGATTGCAAAGAATTAAAAAGAAAATCCCGTTCCACACGGTCAAATGCCTTTTCGTTGTCCAATGTAATCACAGCTGAAGGGATGCTATCCTTCTCACCCAATTGTATAAGGTCTCTTATTAACACGGTATTGGTTAAAATTGTCCTCCTAGGTACAGCACATGTCTGCTCTATTCCAATGATTTCTCCTAAAACACTACCTAGTTTCGATGTTAGTGCTCTGGATATTATTTTGTAGTCTACACATAGTAGAGAAATTGGTCTGTAATTCTGAATTAGACGTCTGTCATTTCGTTTATATAATAGTCTTACGCATGCCCTAGCCATAGTTGGTGGTAAATGCCCTTTCTAAAAAGTTTCCGTGGCTAATTCTTCCATTATTGGCTCTACAAGGTGCCAAAACGTTTGGTAACATTCAACTGGAAGGCCATCACACCCTGGTGATTTTTCTAGTTTCATACCTTTAAGGGATTTAGTTAAATCTTCTAGTGTTAAGGGTTGATCACAAAATTCACTGCCTGTGTCTGACACCTTTTTGTCTATATTTGCTAACAAATCCAATTTTGCATCTTCATCAATTCCCTCTGACTTGTACAATGACTCATAGTAATTGCATACAATAGTACTCATTTCATTGTTAGTAAAGACGGTTGAACCATCCGGCATGTTTAATGAGCACATCACCTTATCCATTGCCCGTGCTTTTTCTAATGTGCAAAAATATCGGGTTGGCTTTCCCCTTCTGCGTGCATCTGGGCTCTTGCTCTAATTTGTGCACCCTCAAACTCATATTGTTCTATATCTCTTATTTTACTTTTATATTTTAACCAGTAATTCATAATAATTATCTTCACCATTATTTACTTTAGCAGTGATCCATGAAGTGCTTTCTTGCGTTTGCGTATTTCCCGTGCTTTTCTAATAGCATACTGTCGGGGAACATACTTTGAATCGAATTTTACATCCTCCCACCATTGCAATGTGCTTTCATATTAATCCAATATTGCCAACAACTCTCTATGTTATTCTTATAAAATTCTTCTCCCAACAGTGTTGTGTTTAATTTCCAAAAGCCAACCGCTTTTGTTACCCAATCAGCATTGGCAAAGGTTGCACAAACCATGTTATGATCTGAGAATGCGACTGACTTAATATTAACATCTCTCCAGTACCCAGTCAACAAACTATTCACATAAATTCTGTCGATCCTTGAACCAACTTTACCATCTGCCGAAAACCATGTAAGATCTTTACCATGAGGTTTTGATATTCTATAGGTGTCAACTAAATTTTCATTATCACATATTTCTTTTAAGAGTCTATGTGATGTATCAGTATAAGTTGAAGTTGCATGCCTGTCATTTTCTTTGTCTACGACACAATTAAAGTCACCACCCATTACTAAGTGTCAGTGATGTTATCTAGTGCTGTTGTAGACATCTCATTAAAGAAATTGCGACGTAGTTGATGAGATGCAGGTGCATATATACACATCAACGTGGAACGTGTTTGTTGTATATCTAGCGTGACTCTCACCCAGCGACCATTTGCACCTGATACTGAAGAGATTATATGTACATAGGCTGAACAACGAGGGCGTATAACAATTGCTACGTGTGCACTATTATCTTGAGATAACGAATAGAATATTCTGGATCCAGAAATCTTTTCTAAATTATCGTATGATTGTGACTTCTGAATTTTTGTTTCCTGTATCAAAGCAATGTCAATCTGCTCATTTTTCAGAGTCTCTAGTTAGTAAGTGACGTTGCTTTATGTCACTATTTACGCCTCTACAATTGAGTGTGCAAATCAGCAAAAAAAGTAATAAAATGGTGTGTATAACCGCCATTATTAAGCTAACTAGATTTGGGTTTTTTCGACCTGCTCTTAGACCATTTACCTATTTTACTCGCAAACGCTGCACTACTTAGCTCAACTTTTTCCAAATGCTTATATTTTAATATATCTGAATCATGACGCAGATGCCTATATTTAACCCCTTTTGCCGTCACATATGGAACTAACACTTCTTCTGCCTCTGACCTGTACATGACCATTTCATAGGGTGATTTAGAACTCTGTGTTTGAATGGATATATCGGATTCAGCGACTGACATATTATCGTCTTCTATATCACTTTCCTCTATTTCTGATTCAGAACTATCTCCATCTTTCTGTCGCTTTGTTCCACTCAATCGATCCGAGACACCAATTACTTTCTCTATATTATTTAAATCGTCTAGATTGAGTGTACTCAGTGGAAAATCAAAGTAAGTTTCAGTATCTTGCGACCTGAATTTTACTTGTCCTAAATTAAAACTCCCTTCCAGAGGGTATTGATCATCATCTTCAACTTGTGAGGAATTAGCCTCTGTGACATCAGACTTGGATTGAGTTGTTACTGGAGTAAGACTTAGCCCCTCATCTAGAACCTCTATTTCATCGCCTGCAACTACAGCGATTGGATTCTTAGTTTTTTCACCATGCTTCTTATTAACATGGACTTCAGCTACAATCTCAGCAACTACTGGTTCGATGAGATTTTCTTTAGCAACGCGCTTCCCATTAACATGGATTTCAGCTACAATCTCAGCAGCTACCGGTTCTATGACATTCTCTTTAGAGACAACTTGCTCTGCACTTTTATCAGCACCTTTTTTGACATATTTGTTCTGCATGGCCACTTAAAATGATCATTTGTTTTTGTTAGGGCAATCTGTTGCAAGATGTGCTGTGCTTAAGCAGATTCTACACGCTTTGATTTGGCCCCTGTACCATAAAGGCAAGATAAATCGACCATCTATCGTGACCTTACCTTTTCGAACCAAATTCTTCTGATGCCATTTTCTAAGGTTCGATCAAATGGATAGGTCTCGTGTTCTACTTTGTCCACTTTGCCATACTTGATCAATTCATTGATAACCCGTTCATCTGGGATCTCCAATGGAACCTTCATCTTGACTAATAGACGATCAGAATCTATTTCCTCCACATTACACACCTCACCCTTCACGACAAGGACCTCGTCTAGCAACTTTTCCTTCACACTTTCATTAACTACGGTGACATTCCATACATATTTGGAAACGTTAATGAGACGTTGAAGGACCCGTGGCCCTGCCCCAACTACATCCTTCAACCCATGATACACCTCAATTGCCGAAACACCGCAAGCCTTTGTCGTGATTTTTTAAGACTCAGGGTACGCTTATAGGCGGTTGCCATGGTGTTTTAATAAAAGAGGAAACCCATACTACTACAATATATAAGGGGTAATACAAATATATAATACCAAGACGTCAGGGAAAGAGCTAAACACTAAATACATAGTGTCCCCTTTTGAAGCCCTGACACCTACCAACAAATATACGAATAGATAGTACAGTCGTATATTTGTTAGTTTGAACCACTTTCTAAGTGGTTCACTAACACCTAACCGATTAAAGTGGTTTCCTAATGCATACTAACATATTACAGTCATATATGTGTTAGTCTGTTCGAGTTGACCGGGGACAGCCAACTGACTATTACGATTTATATAATCAAAGTACTAGCCTTGCGCTAAAGGAATGACAAAGGAATAAAATGAACTCACTCAAGTGATCTTGCCAAAATATAATGCGCTAGCCATCGAACTATAGAAATAGCGTACTGGCGCGGGAAGAAATGTATTGCATTGACCACAGTAAGAGGCGTCCTATTAAATGGCGGAATCCGCCAGCTAAGAGTGCCTTTAGCAAATGGAGACACAAAATCCGCGCCAACCAAGACAAGAATTTACAAATTAAACATAAAGTTTGAAAGGAAATACCAATACGAAATATATGTATAAAATTTATCTACAAAATCGCGCTAAAAACTAGCAAATTCGGGCAGCAATTGCAGAGCTAAAAACGCGTGCTTTCACTTCGACTACTACTACTACTACTACTACTACTACTACTACTACTACTACTACTACTACTACTACTACTACTACTACTACTACTACGACGACGACGACGACGACGACGACTACTACTACCACTCCCAAATAGAGTACATTGGTTTCACAATATTCAACTGCATGCGTATATCATGGCTGTAAAAATGAGATACTGGGATTAAAAGATACAAATGGGCAAAATGCGATATTTGTTTTCGGTTTGGGGTTCCCTTGTTTTCGGCGCCAAATGTCTGCAGCCCTGATAATCGTTGTCTTACTCCAGCCATGTAAACAGGTACCTGCTTTAAATTCTGTCTCATGATGGATGTCTTACCCGATTCTTCATATGGTCTCTCGTCAGCTGTTTCCTGTTGGAATTCTGCCGTTGTTGACTCCATGGAAAATGCAGATCCTGTAAATATGTTTAATATTAGAATAGGTACATCGTTCCACTAATATGGTCATAGTAGTAGTAGTAGTAGTAGTAGTAGTAGTAGTAGTAGTAGTAGTAGTAGTAGTAGTAGTAGTAGTAGTAATAGTAGTAGTAGTAGTAGTAGTAGTAGTAGTAGTAGTAGTAGTAGTAGTAGTAGTAGTAGTAGTAGCAGGGTTGGGTTTTGGACAGTCCAAAACTAACTTTGAGCAGACATTGTCCAAAACCTGTCTAAAACCTGTCTTAAGTGGTTTAAACCAGTCCAATACTGTCCAAAATTGTCCAAAACTGTCCAAAACTATGTTGGACATATCACCATACTCCTATGCATCATAATCCTATTAAAAAATAACAAGAAATCAGAGATTGCATCAAAAGCACTATATTAAACAAATCCATTTATTATATGAGTTATTATTACATTTTTATCAAATACATACAATTAAAACTTAAAAGGCTTAATTAGGTTTAATTAGTAGTCCAAATCAGACAGCCCTCTCAACATCCTGTAGCAAAACACTAGCGTTGACGCTTTCTCTACTCCAAGCCTATTACGGATTTTAGTGTGGATATAGCTAATATTGCTAAAAATTCTCTCAATCGATGCTGATGATGCTGGTGCTTCAAGCAGCTGAATAGCCATATCAATAAAATTACCTGGCACACCTAGTGTTTTCAAGGCCTTCCACCATGTCACTGAAGGCACTTGAACTGCAGCATCACAGAAATATGATGCAGGAAATGGGCTGCTTTTAGCCTGGTATGCAATAAATGTTGCCATAAAGCTAGGGTTCTTAGCTATTATCCAATTTTTCACTTCTTCAAACTGTTTTGCTACAAGCATCTCGCCCTGAAACTTTGGATGTAATGTGTATGCGACAAGATGCTCTGGCATGATTGCCTTGCAGAAACGTGCTAACAGAGTTTTCTTGTGTGGTTCTAGCAGAGTGTTGTTTAGTAATTCAAGCCAAACATGGCATGCATCGGCTAGTGTTGATGTGTCACTCTGACATGTGTCAATTGCCGAAGTTGTTCGGCTAAGTCTCTTGCATTTCTAAACAGGTTAAAGTCCGTTATCTTCTTGACAATATAATTATCTATTTCTCCTTCATGGTCTTGTACAATTTTCATGAAATGTGGACGGTTGTGAATGAAGGAGTCAATACACACGAGTTGACTCTTCCATCTGGTGTCACAAGGAAGCTGTGGCTTAACACTACCAATACATTCCGAGAGCCAGGATAGTGGCTTGTGGTGATTCCTGAAATATTTTTGAATCTCAAGTACATGCTTAATTAGCGTATCCGGTGTTATTTCTTGCCCTAGTAAGTTTAGCCAGTGTGCAGAACAGCCATAGACAATAAGATCATTGTCATCAGCCTTCAAACCATCACGCCTTTTGTCCATGTTCTTTGCATTATCTGTGACAATGCTCTTAACTGTACAGTTGTATTTTGTCTTAGCATATTGTATTGTCTCTTGACACTTCACCTTACAGTTTTCAGCACCTGTAGTCATAGAACCAGTGCCAAAGCTGTTTAGGAAGAAGCTCTTTCCTTCTACTTGCAAGCAGGATGCTATGATAGGTTCATTGTGAATGTTACTCCACCCATCCTCCACTAATGTTGCTGTCTTGCCATCAAGAATCACCTTCATATCCTCTGTCACCTGATCAAGCACAGCATCTAGAAGCTTTCCACCAATCAGTTTACGTGAAGGGGGTTTATATCCTGGACGTAGCATACTAACAACTTTTATGAACTGCGGATGTTCAGCCATTGAAAATGGAAGGTTACAAGCATAAAACAACCTCGCGACTTCTATATCTATTGCTGACTTCATCGCTGAGGTGGTAGTGATACAATGTCGGCTCAGATCGGGCTGAATTGAGAATTGAACTGGACAGGTTGTTGAGGGTGGTGCTGATTGTGATGGCAATTCTTCTCTTAGTCGCTTTGTGCATGGTGCAGCTGATGGTTTGTCCAGCTGAAACAAAGAAAAGGGATATTACATGTGCTATATAAGACAAATGTAGATATACACCTTACCTGGTCCAAGCCATCTGGGGACAAGATAAGATAATCTTTTTAAAAATTTACATTGAAATGACTGGCATTGCAACAAAATCAGTCATTCCTATGTTGCATTTTCAAAAGTAATTAATTTTATGTCATAATTCAATACATTTAAAATTTGGAATGGATAGAGTTAAAGATAGACCACCCTTCTGTCAAATAAATGCATGTTTTTATTTATTTTCAAAACTTTGGGACTTGCTGAATATTAGTTTGACTGTTTGCATCAGTCTATCTGAAGGGTGTTAGTGTGCTATACCAAATTGTTTTCATAATATTACTGTAGTAAAGGTATTCAGGCAAGAGTATTTCTGAAAACCCTGGGTTGCAGAAAGTATAGGGTTAAGCAGATCATTGTGTGTTATTTCTAATCTTAAGCCAGCGCCCTCACAGGCCAATTATCACACCTATACCATTGACTTGTAAAGAGGCTCAGCATGTGATTGTGGTTATCAGAGATTATCAGACCTGGCTCTATTACTAGCATGGCAAAGATAATAATTAACTGAGGTATCTGAACTAAAGGTGAGACATCCTGTTGATAACCCCTATGCGGCCAAGGCAATTACAGTGAATAGTAACCTTACCTACATTGTACATTATGACTTTTAAACACAACTTAGCACAAATCTTTGACAATTTTTCACTGAAATGACTGGCTTAGTAAAGGCGGCAGTCATTTTACGAGTAAATTTGTTTTCCAGTCAAATTAGTTTCAAAATATTCTGCAGTTTTCCCGCATAGTGTCCTTGAAAATGATAGCTGAGGAATTCATCGGTGAAAGGGTTAAGGCATGTATTAGATATATTGGACTCCTAGCACTCCAATGTCAACAAAAAACATTTTTCAAATAAAATTAAAAGATAAACTGTTTTTTTATTTTCAACAAATTTGTCATCGCCCAACAAAATTGTTGAAAAATGAAAACCAGTTTCCTTGGTATAGTCACAATAAAATATAGAATTTTTAATTATTGACATTAGAGGGCAAGGGGTTAAGCATTAATTTTATTTACCTTCAAAATCTTGATGTCGTTGCTGATATGTGTGTCTGCACTGTCTGTATCAGCCTGTTCAACAGGACTTTCAGTAGACTTCTCATGCTTCTCATAGTGTATTTTCATCCTTGCTACCTTGTTGACAACAGTGTACTCACACTCTCTACACTTAGCCATTTGTTTGCCATTAATCTTAACTTCCAAACAGTGCTTCCAAATTGGATCCTTAGGCCAACCACCTTTGAAATACATATTAACTATTTCAAATACCACCAACACATAAATATTCAGGACAACAGAAGAATTCAAAGATTAATGTAGCACAAGGATATCTTTTTACTAATTGTCTAATTGATATCTAGCATTAACTGAGGATAGATGAAAACATGAAGAATCTAATTTATATTCTATCAGCTTAATGCCTTAATCCCAAATTTGCATAAGATCTTATGTAAACATAGCTAATGTGTGTACTGAGTAGTGCATTCTAAAATAGCCTTAGAGAGCAAGGGTCATCAGTTAATTGTTGAAACAACATCTTAGCAGACTATATTTTCTCTATGAGTTTAAGATTCTTCCATAGGCCATGAACATTTTGCAAGAAATAGATTTAGACACAGAGACAGTTCTCAATAATATAAACATCTAGCTGTACATAGGTAGTCTAATATGTTTACATTATTGATTAAATAGGGTTTCTGTGGGTTTAACACAACTGGTCGAAATATACAGAGTTAAAACATTTAAGACAAACAAAAGTTGAAAAAAATTAACCCATGGATTATAGAAAGAAGCAAATAAGACTCCTAATTTATTGAAATCATATGTGTCCTTTTAGATTATTATTATTATTATTATATAGCAATAAAGTATTAAAAAATGCATGTAGATAACCATCCATCAATATGTACATGTACCTGTATGTGTATAAATGCTATATAGTTGTTTTAAGAAAATTACATTTGAGAAAAATATTTTTTATACCAATATTTTAGGTTTTGGACAGTTTTGGACAATTTAAGGTGTCCAAAACCTATTTTGGGCGGATGGTTTAAACTAGGCCTGGGAACGTTTAAACGTTTAAACGTTTAAACGTTTAACAATCTGGTAAATGTTTACCAAAATGATAAACGTTTAAACGAAAATAAAAAAATTAAAAATAGCATTTTCCGTGTGTGTAATTTTGAGATTCCTGATCGCTAGATCGCTAAAGTCTTTGCCAGATATAATCAATTATCGAGCGCTGTAATCCATATTCAAATAACATTTTAGAAATAATTTGACTGGAAGCTGTTGTCTAAATTTCTAAAGCAGCAACGTCATTCAGTCAAATTATTTTCAAAACCGTCAGTTACAACTTTTATTCAAATTTGTTTCAAAGTTTTAAGAAAGCTTGGCTTGAGCGTGTGTAAGTGTAAGCAAGAATGTTTATTGTTGACTTAATAATTATTGCCAAGCGTAAACATCTGATACTCTATTGATTTAATTAGACAGGATATGGTAAAGTATAATTAACTGTTTTTCTTAGGCCTAGTCGTTTGTTCTGCATGAAGAATCGCGTCTTTTAAAAACAACATTTCCACGGATGTGTAATACCGCGTACAGCAATCGCAATTGCCTGGCCCTCGAATCGCGTATGGGAGGGGCTTGGCACGTGCTATATACATTCTGCATTCAGTTGTGTTTTTCATTAATGTCTTAGATGTTATCAGTTTCGTTTCAATAATGGGTAAAGCTAAGAGTGAAGTGTGGGATAATTTCGAGAAAGTTTAGCAAAATAAAGTGAAGTGTAAACTATGTGAAGCTATGCTGTCATATTCAGGATCTACCGGCACAATACTAAACCATCTAAAACTAAAACATTCGCATGTGACTACAAAACCAGTTGAAAAAACACAACCAACAATTAGATCCTATGTTAGTGTACGGAAATGTGATGCATCGAGGATGGAGAAAATAAGTAACCTAATGGCAGAAATGTAGCTAGAGACTGTCTACCAATCAGTGTTGTCGAAGGACAAGGCTTCAAAGCACTGATGGAATACATTCAGCCTAATTACACAGTACCATCGCGAAAGACGATCACATCACGCTTACGGACCATTCACGACAGATGTAAGTCAAATGTACAAGAGAAACTAGACAAGCTTGAATCCATATCCATCACGACAGATTGCTGGACATCACTAGCCAATGATTCTTATATGACAGTTACCGCACATGCCATAGATAGTGAGTGGAATAAGATGTCTCTCGTATTAGACACTGCTGAACTGGAAGAACGACACACTGCCGTTAATCTGGCCACTGGTATGAACAATGTTACCTCGTCTTGGAAGATAACCGACAAAGTAACAAGTATTGTCCATGACAACGCTTCAAACGTCGCCAGGATAGCAGACTTTTGTGACAGTGAAGCTGAGGATGTTGGATGCACAGCTCACAAACTTCAGCTCTGTGTAAATGGAGCATTAGATGATAAGGTTATCTCAAAGATGGCAGCCAGAGCCAGCAAGATTGTAGGCCACTTTAAACATAGTAATGTAGCAAATAATGCTCTAGAAACAAAACAGGAGGAAATGAGTGCCCCTAAGCACAGGTTGATCCAATCATGCAAAACGCGTTGGAATAGTACGTGTGATATGCTTGAGAGATTGATAGAACAACGCTGGCCAGTTTGCGCCGTGCTGAG
This sequence comes from Chaetoderma sp. LZ-2023a, assembly GCA_034401795.1. Classification (NCBI taxonomy): domain Eukaryota; kingdom Metazoa; phylum Mollusca; class Caudofoveata; order Chaetodermatida; family Chaetodermatidae; genus Chaetoderma; species Chaetoderma sp. LZ-2023a. The sequence goes on along the minus strand of CM067360.1, from coordinate 94,470,772 downwards.
TGACCGGCGTGCGACAAAGGCTATTGATTCGCGTGACCTGGAATTCAACAACGATCAGTGGGAGCTAGCAGAACAACTTGTTAAGGTGCTTAAGCCACTCAAGGTGAGTTGATTTAATCATTGGAACTTATTTAACCAAAGTTAATCCCGTGAACCAGAAAGGTTAAATGTTAAGAATCATATGCATAAGACATTATGTTGAATAGTTTGACGATAATTTGACTTGGAGTTGTTGCTGCTGGAGGCAGCATCATGTTCCTGTCAAATTCGCTTGCAAATGTTTAACAGCTTAGGCATATGGTTGTCTTGAAATTAAAATGCTAGGAGTTCAGGATTCAAATGTTTAAGCCTAAGGGTTGAGTGCGAATATTTAATCCAATGATTTAGTACGCTAACTGCCGAGTGTTTGCAGACAATATTTCCCATATGCTATATCTCTGACCATGTTAAATATTTTGAAAACAATTTGACCGAGAGATGATGGTGCCTGAGCCACCAACAGCTTTCAGTCGAATTCTTTTCAAAATATTCAACGTGATTTGTCTGACAAATTTTTAAAACATCTGACGGCTACAACTTTTAGTCAAATTTATTCCAAAATGAGTCTTCAAGTGATTACATGGCATTATTTTCATTTATTTTGCAGATTGCAACAACCGTTCTCTCACAAGACGAGTACGTCAGTGCGTCTATCATATATCCGGTTATATGCGGGCTATTGAAAAACCATCTGATCGCGAAGGACTCGGATAGCAAGACAATTCGGACTTTGAAATCAAAGATAAGATCTGAGATGGAGATTCGCTTCAAACCTGATTGCGTTGAGTCGGCTAATAGTGTACTAATGTTAGCGCCACTGTGTGACCCACGATATAAATGAATGGTTTTCTTAAGTGATTGTGTTCGTGTTAAGGCACGTGCGCAATTAGCGGACCGATTAAACGATGTAGTAATCAGTTGTGAATCAGATTCGGAATGTCCACCACCAACCAAGCGACCACGCATCGACCAGGAATATGAACCATCGGCTATGGAAATCGTGCTAGGGCAAAGTGATAATAGCGGTTCTCAGAAACAGAAAGAGGACAACGAATTAGATCGTTTTCTGTTGGAGCCTTCAGTTCTAATGGACGTAACCCCATTGCAGTGGTGGAAAGAAAACGAAAAACGTTTTCCGCGTTTGGCAAAATGTGCGTTAGCAATTCTATGTGTACCTGCAACGTCTGTGCCAGTAGAACGCGTGTTCTCAATTGCAGGCCATATAGTGAATACGAAACGCAGCTCATTGTCCCCAGAAAATGTCAATATGTTAATATTTCTAACCATGAACAAAGAGATGTATTGAAATATTCTAATTTAATTGTTATGGTAACTATACACGTAAACCGTTGAATATTTTGAAAGTAATTTGACTGGAACCTGCTGTTGCCATAGGCAGCACCAGCTTCCAGTTAAATTAGTTTCAAAATATTTAACAGAATAATTATTAAATGGTAAAGAATTTTGGTGTTTTGTCCTTACGGGTTCAAAGAGTTAATGGCATATTTGGTATTTTAGAAAATATCTTATTAGACTATATTGTTTTATATATATCATACATAAACTGTTCGTGTACTGATTTAATAAATAAAGTCTTTAATATTCAACACTTACTTGAAAAGGGTACTAAGATATTTTCCCCAAATTCTGTTACCTACTTCAAAGGCTGAAATACGTTTACACGTTTAAACGTTTAATAAACGAACGTTTAAACGTTTAATGATTTCGTTTCCAATGCACAGCCCTAGTTTAAACCATGGTTTAAACCGCGGTTTAAACCACTAGTGTCCAAAACTTGCCAACCCTGAGTAGTAGTAGTAGTAGTAGTAGTAGTAGTAGTAGTAGTAGTAGTAGTAGTAGTAGTAGTAGTAGTAGTACTAGTAGTAGTAGTAGTAAGAAGTAGTAGTGCTGGTGCTAGTGGTGGCTGCAGCAGCGGCGGCGGTGGAGGCGGCGGCGGCAGTGGCCGTAGCGACGGCAGCAGCGGTGGTAGTAGTAGTAGTAGTAGTAGTAGTTTGTATTATTGTCAAGCATTAGTTCTATGAACCCTGTCTTTGTCGACGCACGGACACTTGGATCTACCTCATTCATCATCTGGAATTTAATTTTACCTTTTTCAATTTTTTTCGACCCGAGTGGGGTTCGAACCTGGAAATTCTATGGCAACTTTCACTTAGCAATTAGAAGGCGAGTGTTCTTCCACCAGACCAGCATCCAGTTCACTGGACTCGCTTTCAACCACCCGTCTCACAGCTACACGAATTGACTGGAATTTTGATGGTGTACATTCCAGATTTTCTTACTTTTACATTTCTTTGATCCCTCCTGTTAGCTCACTAGGCACTCCTAAGTATGTAGCTTTTATTATTGTCAAGCATTAGTCCTATGAACCCTGCACACTGCAGCAACGCTACGGTGACATTTGCAAATCGCTGTCGCTTCGTCGCCGTGTGCGGGCGAAACCAGCGGGGATCCGACTCAGAAGCGACTGATCGCCTCTCTCCGCCACTCATCGCTTGTGAATGAACATGTATTAAATTTCTTCTGTTATTCTCGAGTAACCGGCGACTGGAAACACGACTAAACAATGCCAAGGCATGCTCGTCTCATGTGACTTTACAAACCTAAACCCAGAAATACTATATGTCGCTATCAAGTCTGCCTAGTGTGCTAGGCTTAGGCATCTGACAGCGACACGAGGCGATTAGGACCCGCAAGTTAACAATCGCACACCTCCCAGTTGCTTCGTGTCTCCGTAATCTGCCATCACCTTAATGAACCCAAAAAGCATATTTGATGTATTTTATCTAAGCATTTATTGTGCTAGATACACTATTAACAGAGTGTCACTGTATAAATGATACAAAACGGAGTTACTGGACGCCGTCTTTGATTTCTACTACTATAAAGAATCTCAGCATTTCGGGGAATGATGCATTTATGGTAAACAGCTTTGAATCGCGCTTAATAAAGCTTTTAACGTGACTGCTCAAAATATAAACATACAGAGTCACATTGCGGTGGGCATAGTAACACGCCTGGGAAAGGGGCAGGCATATTTTAGGAGGAGAAGTTTTGACATAAAGTGCAAGTTTAATCATCCTAGATGCAACTCCGCAGAGAAGATGGTGTCGAAGTAGGTAGGAAAGAAATCTACTTTCTGGCCAAATAGTTCTTCTATGTAGCACAGCCTAAACAAACAATCGAACGAACGAACGAACGTACGAACGAACGAACGAACGAACAGACAGATGAACGAACGGACGAGTGGACGAACTAACGAACTAACGAACGGACGAACAAATGAACAAACGGATGAACGAAGGAATGAAGGAGCGAGCGAGCGAGCGAGCGAACGGACGGACGGTCGGACGGACGAACTAACGAACGGACGCACGAACGACTCGTGGAACGAGCGAATGAGCGGACATACAAACGAACGAACGAAAACTCACTGAACTGAATAGAAAAATTGATACTTACCAATTGCAGAGAAGCAGCATATATAGGTGACGTGAAAAATAAAAATGGCCAACCTCGCCATTATAAAACCTCTGCTTTGAAAAGCGCCACTAGTGTTAAAGGTGCTGACAATATGTTAGTGAGCAATGGTGGTGTCAACCTGCACGATTAAAATGTTAGTCATCGAATTTGTTTGGGCGATAAATAAACTCCTTTTATATTTATTGAAATTGAAATGTCTGAATCAGCGGTTTTCTTGGAAATATGCCACACGATTTATTTTATGACATGTCCAAACAAGTATACTAATTGAAAAACAGTTTTTATCAAATGTGTTATCACACAAACTTAGATGGCACTTCCAATCCGAGAGAGCAGATACCGTAGCTTCTCTACAACTTACGATGCAGTGTGTTGAATGTTCTGAATATAACATGACACTAACGAGGCTATGTCTAGCTATGGTAGCAATAACTTCCAGTCAAGATAGTTTCAAAATATGTAACGTTTTATCCGTATGATTGCGTTGTAAGTGAGATACTGGGGAATTGTGAGCAAAGCGTTAAAACGCACATGTTTTACCCAATGCACTGTATCTTACATAATGGGTGCTTGGTAGACGGATTCTGACGCATTATCGATTATAAGTGGGTAATTTATCTCAAAGGCCAAAACGTTGTCTGATTAACGAGTGCATGAAGTGGCACAGCCATTTCCGTTACCACCTAAACATCATTACCGTATGAGTTTAAGCATTTTTTTACATACTACTATATGTAGTACACTATTTATTGAATGCATTATGATATGAGATAAGTGCCGAGCTTTCTGAGGATGGAGTAAATAATGGCAATCACACTTTGAGGCGTGTCTAAAGGCGTGTTCTCAGTAGAGAGGTGATCAAACATAACGCCATACATCAGTATTGTGCTGCTCCTGATTAAGTCTCAAGCCAGAACACAAGCTATGTTACTAAATTCTATGATTTATGTATACGGTTGCTGTGTTAATCCAGAGTGTACAGCCGCTACACGTCACACTGAGTACGGATGTTCTGAAGTAGACAGGATAGGGCATAAGTGCTTATATATGTACATAACTTATCGGCCACCTACTACAAATATTGATGCATGTCAAGTTACATTAGAAAACATATACCATATCCGGAATCTCAACACAAACAAAACTCTAATCCTACTTGGGGACCTAAACAACGTCATTTTCAACCCGAGCAAGCATTAGCTAGGAGATATAATAACTATACACCTGAGCAAAAGTTAAGCACCACCCTATTTTTACGCACATGCGAGGGTATATTCATGTGCTATGAAGAAAGCAATAGCATAAACATTTATGTACCCATCCATCTTAGTGCAAGAGGTAATAATGCAACTAGAGGAATGCTGATTATGATGGTGGGGAAACACTGTATGTTTTTGTTTGAACTTGAAAACGAGGCCTGAATATGGTTACGTTGACACAACTGACAACTATTGCCCTACAGTTGACACACGTGGCTAGATTGTCATTAATGGTGTCTGAAAACGAAGTTTAACATCTGTGCACGAGTTTGAGACTGTCATTATTAATACCGGGTATATCCACCTTGTGCCTGGATGACGGCCTGGACACGACGTCTCATGCTGGTCACCAACCGACTGATACGCCATTGTGTTATTCGTTGCCATTCAAGATGGAGTGCGTCTGTTAATCCTTGTAGGTTCTGCACAGGAGGATCCCTCCTTCTCACCATGTTTCCCAGAATGTCCCAGATATTCTCAATAGGGTTCATGTCAGGGCTCCTTGCTGGCCATGGTAGGGTTTCGATGGCATTCTAGCGGAGGTATTCATGCACAGCTCTAGCACGATGTGGTCGGGCGTTGTCATCCATGAATATAGGGTGGGTTCCAGGTGCATGATTTACAAAATGAGGGACCACAACTCTATCCAGTATGGAATCTTGATATCTGTGTCCATTTAGTGTTCCAGGTACAGTAAACAGATCCAGCTTACAATCAAATGAGATGCACCCCCATATCATAACGGAACCTCCACCAAATGGAACTTCTTCCATGATGTTACGTTGGTCGTACGCCGTGCGTCTGGACCTCCATACACGAGTTCGACCATCTGTGGCATGAAGCAGGAACCGACTTTCATCGGACCAGTGTACCCGTCTCCAGGATCTCATGTTCCAGTGTCTTCTTTCGTTGCACCACCTCAGACGCTCCTCTTTGTGGTGTGCAGTGAGGAGAGGACGCCTGACAGGTCTCCTAGCTTTCATGCCAGCAGCATACAGTCTCCTTTTGACGGTAGACATTGACACTCTATTGCGCGTTTCCCATTGCTGGCTGAGCACTCTGCTGTTGGTGAATGGAGATCTCCTAACAAGGCGTACTAGGGCTCGATCATCACGGGCAGTAGTCTTCTTCGGTCTTCCAGGTCTAGGCCTGTCCTTCACCTCGTTAGTTTGCCCATGTTTTGCAATCAAACGACTGATTACAGTATGGTTAATGTTCAGCTGTCTGCCAATCTCTCTGCATGACATACCAGTGGTATGCATGCCTATGATTTGCCATTTCACACGATGACTTAACCTTCGTCTTGCCATAGCGGTTCACAATCAAGAGCTAATTCTCTCTGTACAAATAAACCACGGTCATGAACACAAAATTCCTAATCTTGTCGCCTAAATCTGTATGTAATGTTCTACACCTCAAACTGGACTTTTACATAACTGAACACGTGTGCTGTTTCCCGCCACGCACGGACATCAAGCGGCGTGAAGTCATGCATGCATGTGCATTTCGTACTTGGAATTATGTCAGCTAACGCGGGGACAAAAAGTATGGCAGCCTAGTTGTACCATCATGTTTCTACGTTCTATTGTTTTTGCTGGTGCTTAACTTTTGCACAGGTGTATATATATGGCTTTAATCATTTATTAAATGAAGTAGCCAGGCCCTTGTCGATTGCCTTGCTTGATCCATTAATAATTAATAATAGAATGGTATTAATAGATACCGCTGTCTTGCCATCCTTCTGTAGTGAGTACACCCAAGTGTACGTATATACGCGACAGACATGGGACTATGGAAATGCGTAACGGGGTAAGCATAGGGACAACTTAACTAACACGCCCTGGGACAACCTCTCCAATTACAATTGTGTTGCCATATGGTGTCATACCATTACCACACATATTATTTACGCAGATATTACATATATAGGGGAGATCGGGGTCACGTGTAACATTTTTCACACTTTTTCAATTTTCAGTGTATGACAAACAGCCGGAGTATGGTAAAGGATAGATTCCTTTAGTATCATGCTTTGTTGACATACTAACTATGGATAGATAGCCACGTGAGTGTTTACGTGACGGTGTTTGTTGCTTAAAAAGACTAACCGGCGTGTTACAATTGGGCCGTGTTCGGGGACAATTGTAACACAGTATGGGTGCAATTGTACACTAAACAAGCATTACCATATGATTAGCAATGCATCATTAATGACATACAATGCACTAATAAAACTATACAGCAACCCGGAAGAAATTGCGATGAAGGCATACACAATTAATACGGCCTATCATTCACATTGCGGACAAAAATATGGTTCATCTCCACTACAGTTTTCATGCGCCCAGTCATCAGATGAACCACATTTCATCCACACTTCTTCACCTGGGAGACTGTTGGAATATGGCTCCCCACAAATGCAACATAACCATTCGTTATTTACATCCTTATCTGTCAGGGATATTTTGGTGCATTCTTAACTTTTGGCCTTTGCTTGGTTATACATGTCTGTATTTTATTCTTGAGAGCCATATTTCGTGTCCTGTTTTAACAGGACCACCTTTGCCAGTGGCATTAGCTTGTTTAGTTGGCGGCTGCTCTCCAGGTGTGAATTTCTTGTTAAGAACCCGGTTTAACAGAAGCCATTGGCTTAATAGTTTTCTTTTGTTGTTTGCATCTCCGTTTCTCAGAGGTGTTCTTCTCAATTTCCAGTGCATTTTTGATTGGGGTGCTGGTTAAAATGGAACTTACCCTCCCACCTTTTCTCCCAGCATTTATTTGCTTTCTAGGTGGTGCTTTTGGAAAGGGTCGGATCGATTCAGGTGATACGGGAGTTATATTTGCGGTATCTAATATGTTACTCTTTTCTGAACTATGCTGTTGAAGTGGACAAGAGGTAGTGGCGGTAGCAATCCACTGACTTGCAGTATCAGGCGATGCATTAATTTCACCAGTAGGCCTAATCAGACGTGTATGACTACAAATCCCTACATTACCTTGGTGGTTGGGAGGTGGGATTGTGAGTCTACACTAGGCACTATGAGCACTTGCATGCTCTCTAATGAGATGATCTCGATTAGCAATGTTATCTTGTAAACTGATATTGTCATTTTCAGTGGTTGGATTGGCATTTTCTGGAAACCAAACACGGGCATCACTACTGTCTGTGCGACATTTTTTGCTCATTAGTAACTAGAATACCAGACGGGGATTACTGTTAATCACATTAACGTTACCTTGACCAGTTGTAGGGAGAATGGTGGAACTGGCTTGAGCATCGGACACATATGTATCTTGCCCAGTTGTGTGGGAGCTGAGATTATCATTGTTTTCAGTGACAATAATAATAACTTGCTCACATGATGAGAGTGACGTAAGAGTGGGAGTGGGGCTGAGAGTAGCAACACACCTAGCATCAGTTGATTGGGCAGATGTTGACGGTTGGTTAGAGTTATCATTGCCATCTGCGTGGAATGAATGCATGGTGGTGTTAGCATTAGCAACACCTTCGATAATACATGGTTCTGTCTGTCACTAACGATGGATAAATGTCAGAATCATTAAATATCTCCCGATTGTAAGGATATATCCCAGTGCATTTGAAGCCAGCGAGCATATTATTATGACACGTAGCCTTTAGCATTGCCTGTGCCGCAATTCATGGGATATCATAAATGGCCATGGTCTTATCAGGATGTGATTTCATCCATCCACTACATGCACGGTTTACATAACTTTTAAAGGGCTCATACACCCCATGATCAAGAGGCTGCACTTGGTGAGATGTGGGGGTGGGGGAGCGGTGTGTGACAGCAATACGATACCAACATCCGTACAGTTATCTATCGCCTCTGGTGACAGATGCGATTCGTGATTCTCTAACAGTAACAATAATTGTTCATGTTAGGGTGGCTTGCCATGCTTTGCAAAGTGTTATGTAAACATGGCAACCCCGTTTGATTATATGCATCCTAACTTATTTGCGGATCCCATACAACTGGGTGGTCAATCTCTGATAAAAATGCTCGCGAAAGTTCACTCTTGGAAATACACACATTGGCTGTATGTGATTGCCAGGTGCATTCACCGCAGTTGCACTGCCACTAAAGTACCGCTCTCTGCAGATGTTACCGAGCCGACTTGCTTCACGTCTTTCTCAACAAACAATTATTTCTGTGTTCTGCATTGTAGTTAATCCTGTCTCGTCCAGATTCCAGATATTCTGAGGCTCAAACTTGTATTTCACATTCACTTCCCTGAGATGGTTAAAGAATTGTCCCACATTGGTTTTATTGAAACTGGTAGCTCGTGACAAACTTGTTGCTTGAGGGGTACGGATTGATAATGCTAGATGTCTTTTGAGAAATGATGAAAACCAATAAGAGCTAGCTATTTCGAATTCAATCCATACTACAATTGCGCAGCCGTATTTAAATAAGCTTCGGGTTCGTTTTCCAAGGTTTCATTAAATACGCGATTGCGAGGTGTAGTAACTTAGCTACGTATTAAAGGTTACTCACCCAACAGAGGTCTCGAATCGGCCCGTGGAACCGGCGGCATATATGAGCAGTTCAAGTTCCAAGGTACGACTGCCGGGCGTCCGTAGAAACGGCGGGAATCAGCTAGCCCGGCAGCCGCGAAACGAGAACTCCGGGATTGCGGGATTGCGGGATACCGCCGGCATCACACTCTCCCCCATTTTAAAAAACATGAACTGCTAGTTTAAACATTAAAACCTTTGCTTTAAAAAATCTATAGTTAAAACAAAACTTCCAATATAAAATTCATGTGTAAAATGATCAGAGCTGGTGTAACTGCAACTTGTAACTGATTAACATAGTTACATTTTTCATGTAAGTCAAGTAACTTGTAACTGAAGAATTGTTTTTAAAATTATAAATACAATTGTATGGCCATTGACGCTCAACTGCTAAAGGTAGAATTAGAATTTACCACCATTAAAAAAATGTGCTCCCATAGTAGGTGTAGATCCATCCAGAAAGAATGAGCTGCTAATAATAAAACAGATGGATAGATCAACAGCTGCCGGACGAGGGCCATCGTTACAGATTTTAAAATAGCATAGCATCCCTAACTAAAATTAAGGACGGTGGTTTTCCCACCACAGCAGAAAAATCGTCGGAATTGCCAAATTGATAAATGGAAGTAATAACAATAGTCTCACATGAATTTAATGAAGTGTTATCTGAGATTGAAATATGATGTGAGATTCAAGGAAAACTTCTGAATGCGCATACAGTTTTAATTTAGTGATCATATTTAACCGTAACAAATATGATATGAGATTATATCTCTTATATAATGGAACGATCAGAATTTAAAAATTTAGGAAATCCGCAAAACGACTATCCCTATCACAATACATTATATCTGAATGAAGCTAAAACGGAACGGATAATACAGCAGAAGAAAGAAACATATGAATTTGCGCTATGACTAACGCGTCAATTACTTCGCGCATTATGAAATGGTAAGCGCAAGAAATACATCTGCACGATTTATGCAGTCTTTGCTAAATGCATATTATAAATATGCTGTCATATGCAGGATTACTGCACATTATAAATATGCATGAGTTATGCATTATAGAGTAATAATGCATCATTGCATCATTTTAACATGTAATTGTTACACGTTTGCTAAATGAAATACCTAGATATGACAGAATATAATATGTTGGCCTAATATAAAATTTCTGAACTGACCTATGTAGAATTAATATATCTGGGCTATCCTATAAAATATCTGTGCTGACCTAATAAAACTATATATAATATATTTGAGCTATCCTATAAAATGTCTGAGCTGAGAAATGTAGAACTGGCATTGAATAGCTAACCTAAACTGAAGTTCACTATACATGGATGAGTTTGCATCATAACATATGATGCATATACTTATAAAAAGCGTGTACATGGATTTAATCCATATACACATAAACAGAGAGCATTATTATGACTACACGTTATGACGGACAATAAATACAGTTAACAATACAATGCTATGACTAATGCGTAACAATTTACACATCATTTGACAACACACATTTGTAATGCGTGATCAAGAAATGCGTAAATATAACCAGGCATTACTACGCGCAATTATTCAGGCATCATTTGAAAAACGCGTAATTATAACAACGTGTTCTGTGAGTCATACAGCGATGGACCCCTGTTGGTTTTTGGTATCTCAAGGAGTATTATTGCTGGAAAAGGCCACTATGTGCTTACGTGTCCAACTAATTTAGTTTCCCAAAAACTTACAAAGAATAGAACATCAGGGTTTTATTGTTGCTGAAACTAAAACTAAGATGGACACGGAACATAAGCCAGTGATTATAAATGTTTTTCGGACAAGTTGAATGTCTTCAGTGTCATGCAGAATGTTAAAATTTGAAGTCATAATTTCATATCATCTGGATTACAGTAATTCTTTTAATGTTGAATTACTGTTACCATTGTACATTATCACATTACTATTGTAGTACTGTACTACGACCGAAAAGCTAACTACAGTCCGCAACAACACCATGACCAAAAGAATCCGAAATAAGATGAAACCAGAGGAACATTTATGCAGGTGGACAAGTAGCGTCCATGAAGACTTACATAGTCTAATTCACGAATGCGTAAAGAGCATTCTAATACAGTTCATAATCTAAGAACCTGTTGGGAAGACGGCACTGCCGTCCTGTTCGACTCTGAATGGTGTGAGTTTGGAGTTGGTAATCTCTAGGAGATGTGTGATATATTTCCCCTCGGACCTGACACCTCATGCGCCTAGGGGAAAAAGTGTGATGCGGTTCCCCTCGGACCTGACACCTCATGTGCCTAGGGGAAGTGCTATGCGTTTCTCCTCGGACCTGACACCTCATGCGCCTAGGAGAGTGATGCTGTGTTTGTGGGATGGGTAAAACAGAGTCGATATCCAGGTCATCTGTCAAAACAGCATCTAGATCATTATGCAGAATTGATGAGGATGTATCAATACCATATGGAATAGTTTCATCCAAATCCTCTTCAAAAATGGAAACACGGTTATCATCAGATAACCTACGGCCATTAACGGGGGATAATAAGTCATCATCATCACCATGATCCTCAGAGCTTATAGCACGTCTCATTCGCAATATCCAGAGAGGTAAATCACGATCTCTGCATAGCTTTAATCTATCATGGTGAACAATTAGTTCCCGGCGTTGGTTTTCGATACCAAACAGTGCTTCTGACAACTTTTTATAAATAATAAATGGACCAATCCAAGGAGGTTGTAGTTTACTGGACTGACCTATTTTAGTTGCAGAATTAGCAAGATAAACTACATCACCAACATGATAGGCACGTTCATGCAAACGTAGATCATACTTTTTTTTCTGGCACTTCAGAGACATTTTAAGGTTATCCCGTGCTATCTCATGAGTTTCATGCAACGTTTGCTGTAGCTGTTGGACGAAGTCACTGGCATCTGAAGGGGCATCCTCTGTAGTCGCAGACATAGGGCATTTGCACATTATGTCAATAGGATGTATCACTTCTCGACCAAGCATCATCATGTTGGGAGTATACCCCGTCTGTCGGCTTACAGTAGATCGTATAGCTCCAGCGATGAAAGGAATACACTTGCCCAAATCTTTCTGTCTGTCATGCTCTTGCAAGTAATACCGTATACACTGCAAGACAGTACGGTGTATACGTTCAATATGTCGATTTGAACATGGTCTATACGCTGTGGTGCGTGTTTTTAAAATGTCTAGTAGATGGCACAGTTCCCTAAATAGGATGCTCTCAAAGTTACGACCCTGGTAAGTGTGTAAGAAATAAGAACAGCCAAATGTGGTGACAAAACGCTCCACATACGTTTTGGCTACCAGTTCTGCCCCTTATTCTTGGAGCGCATAGCACTCAACCCATTTAGTGAACTGATCTATGATCATCAACACATATCTATTTCCCAGTGCAGATGTGATAAAGGGGTCCAAAATGTCCATATGTAGCCGTTCCAAGGGAAAACGGGCATGGAACTCACCCAGAGTAGCTCTAGGTTAGGTCGGATGGAAGCTTTTTTGCTACAGCTACAAATCCGACAGGATTTCACATACGCCACTACATCACGAGAGTATCCGTGTCAGATATATTTAGCCTTCACTCTCTCTCTCTCTCTCTCTCTCTCTCTCTCTCTCTCTCTCTCTCTCTCTCTCTCTCTCTCTCTAATGTCTTCTGCTCACCCATGTGACTGGCAAGCTTGGAATCATGACAATTTCCCAAAACCAGCTTCTGGAGAGACTTTGGGACTACCAGCAGATTCCGTGTGGTATTTGCTTCTACCCAGATATAGTGCAAAATGCTATCGACAAAACTCAATTGATCACAACGAGCCCACCACAACTTGACAGCTGGACTAGCTAAATATAGCTCCGCGTCAGAAGGTGTGTGTGACTGCTCAATCCATGATACAACTGTCTTCAGATCAGGATCCTCCAACTGATGCTCCCTTAGATCTTCCGAAGAGAATGTGTCTAACCAGTTTGACCTTCCGATAACCTGTCCTGTTTGGGGGACACCATCCAGCAGTCCAGCTGTATCGTCGCTGTTTGTGTCGCTGTCTGATAGGTCATTATTACTCAGATGAAGGGCCCTTATGGTTTGAAAAGCCAAAGGAATTACATCATGAACATCTTGTTCAAATTGAGACCATTGCTGCTGAAGCTTGGTACAATATTTGTACCCACCACATGGTAATGAACTAAGAGATTGGCCAGATTTATAACAGTGCCAAGGTGAAGAATCACTTGGAACTCGTGATAGACCATCAGCATTAGAGTGCTGTTTACCGGGCCTGTACTGCATCGTCATATTATATTGGGACAGTTCTTCTAGCCATATAGCCAGTTGTCCTTCGATGTGTTTGAAACTGAGCATCCACGTGAGACTATGATGGTCAGTATGCACAATACATGACCGTCCTAGCAAGTACATACGGTACTGCCTAGTAAATGCTACCATGGCTAGCAACTCTTTACGTGTAACACAGTAGTTACGCTGAGCCGATGTCAACGTTCGGCTCGCAAAACCAATAAGCACCTCTTTCCCATTCTGCATTTGGGATAACTCTGCACCAATAGCAGCCTCTGAAGCATCAGTATCCAGTATGAAGGTACCATCCGGTGTTAGATAACCTAACACTGCAGGGTTGGCCATAGCACCCTAAAGTGTTTCGAAATCTACCTGATGCTCTAGAGTCCAGTCATACTCTACTTTGGAACTGGTAAGTGCAGAAAGAGGAGCAGAAATACCAGCAAAACCATGTATGTGCTCTCGGTGGTAATTCATGAACCCTGGGAAAGATTCCAACTCTTTCCTGGTCTTAGGAACAGGCCAATTAGCGACGCTTTCCATATTGTTTGGCTTAACAGCGATTCCCTTATCACTCACCAACTTACCTAAGAAACAGAGTTCTGTACGGATCAAATTACACTTCTTAGGTTTTAATTTAAGGTTGTGCAATAGGAATCGGGAAAGGAAACTTTAAAGCTGGTCATATGACTGCCAACGTCAGTCCCTGTCACTATCACGTCATCTAAATACGCAAGACACTCGCACCAGTTAAGACATTGCAACACCAGCTGAATAACCCTCATTCTCAACACCAAGAGGAGTTCGTCTAAGTTTAGAACGAACAGGCTGTGCATTACCTGTGTCAACCTTATGTCGTATTCCCTTGAACAAACCTAAATCAAGATCATCTTTTGCAAATGCTTCCTGATACTCGATTAACATGGATTTAACCTGCAAAGACTGGGTCTCCGATAAACCTGATGTCGACCTCTCATACAGATCCTGTAAGAACACAGGGATGTCCACCTCAGTGGCTGTAGAAGTCTGTAAACCGTCCTGGTTTATGGGGTTACCAGCAAGTTGAAGAAGGTGATGGCGACCGTGTACGCCTCGGCTCTGGACACTCACGGGAAAAAATGTCCCTCTAAGTTGCAATTAAAGCACTTTCCCGATCTGAGAGGATGGGAAGGGGAACGCGATGGAACGACCTTCCCTCTTGGAGGAGACCGAATTGACCAGATATAAGATTCAAAATCTTAGCAAAATCTACCTTCATCTCAGCCATATCCTTCCTAAGTCCTTCGACATCTTTCTCTAATTTATCTATCCTGCTTGGAGCCGTTATGCCTCTCAACTGCTCAGGATTATCTGCCTCCATCAAACCAGAATCATCGTCCGGAAAATGGACCTTTCGAACCTCAGGTCTTCTGGAACCCATGATCAATCTTTGATTATGGATAACTGCATTGACCATTTGTACATCCTCTTCCACGGTGCTCGGATCTGTATCCATAGCTATCAGAGCAGCTCGTTTATGCTCAACACCCCGTAGGAATTGCATCAACGGCAATTGTCTCGCCCAAACATCAGGGTAGCCATCTAAAGTGAGCTCCTGAATGATATCTGAAATTCTTCCAAAGAGTTACCCTCTTGTCGAATGTCTTGCATTTTTTTCTCTGATGGTGTGGGGAAGATCTTTCTTCCAGAATCGCAACCTTAATTTGTCGCATAAACTGAAGTAATCATTCTGCACAGAACAGATGCAGTAAAGCTGTAAGGCCGTGCCCCTTAAAGCTGAGATGAGCATGTCTAATTTATATGTATCAGACCAACGTACCAACGGTACCTTGAAGTAGTATGCTCAAACTGTATGCAAAATGGTTTCCACTCATATTTTCCCTCAAAAGTTGACATTTTAGGTGGAGGAGGACCATCAGAGTAGCTTCTATGACCGGGTGATGACATTCTAGAGTCATTGTACGAAGAGCCATACGAGTAAGCTCTACGAACTGGTGATGACGTCCTAGTGTCATGGTGAGAAACTGATCGCGACTCCCTCTTAGGTTCTGTAGGGATATATCCCCCTAGGAGCCAGGTTATCAACTAGGGTCTGATCACCCCTTTGTTGACTAGTTGAGTTAAGGAGTTCCTTGTATTTGATAACTTGAGCTAGCTGTTCCATGTTCAGTCTAGCTAGTTGCGCTTCCAGGGATTCTTCCCTTGGGTGCGAGTCGACCCCACCAACAGCACCTTCATCATTGATGTCGAATACGACGTCCCCAGCATGGAACAATCGTGCAAGGATTGTAGCTGTGGCAGGCAGATCAGGATCTGCCTTAATGTCAGCCAGATATATAGAACCTCCTCTGGACTCACAGAAACTTACTATGCCAGCAGCTCGAATTTTACCAATATTATGGAGTGCACCAAGTTCTTCCGCGGTTGCAGTGTTAATACACACAGGTTTCGGCATTATGGGTCACCTGTTGATTTATACCAGGGAAACAAAATTAATATTCGCTAAACAAGTAATATCACTTACTGAAATAAGTTTAGAGCGTATGCTTACTGAAAAATATAACTCACTGAGTAGTGATGGTGGTGCAACTCCGGAGAACATCTAAATGAAGCTTCTGAAGCCAAACCAGATTCAGTAGCGTACCTGCATGCAAACCATCCTTCAGAAACTCAAAAGTATAACGATAACGGATGCGTTACGTGCACGAGATTTTTTACGGAGTATTAACTCTACACTGCATTTGATGGTGTGTACACCGATATCTGCATTAATGTTCTCAATTCTATCATTGAGAAGAGAGAGCTGGTCATGCAGTTGCAGCTCTTGGTCTTTGAAGGAACAGGGATTCAAATGGTGCAGTTGCTCATTATACAGGACCAGAGAATACGCCGGGATATCGATACATTTCACCGTTTGGCCGTAACGCCTTACTATGTCTATCGCACGTTGATAGCGTTGGCAAATGCGGTCTACCGCGAGTTCATCATCGGCCGTCCTTAAATAGACAAAATCGTCGCCTCGTTTCTCGGTAAGGTCGCAAGTTCTGGCCCAGATATAGAAAACAATACGGTGAAATTTCTGAACGGCGTTGGCTATTCTCGACGGTAAAATATTAACCAGGTCTTGTGTAGTATCACCGCTTTTACCCCAATGCTCAACAAATCCAGTTTGATCAGCCCTTTTCAAAATGAAACCTTTACTTGTACCCAACAAAATTGCTTTGTGGGTAAAGGATTGATCCACCGAAAACTGGGTGCGAGCCAAAAACTCCTCAGATTTAACTTGAAAAGAAGGCATAAGCTGAGCAGTGTTTAAACGGAGTAACTAGCAATGTGATAATGAACTTTTTCAATTAATAATAACAAGAAAAAACAAATAGTGTTCAGCGTAATTAGTAAACCTAATATTACAATTGAAACATATGTGTTGATTATAAGGGAGATTACCCTCTAATGTTAAAAAAGTTAAATAATAATAATAATAATAATAATAATAATAATAATAATAATAACAACAACAGTGATTTATATCACTTCTTTATTTCAAATAATTCTGAAATAAACAACGAAATTGAACTGTAATTAAAATATAAAGAAATATCCAAAAGCCGACGGGTAAATTACAGCTCAGAATCGCGGTTTCCTACATATGACACTGAAGACAACTAACAATAACAATCCAGAACTATAGGGTTGTCATTCCACGGAATACTGACATAGATGTTAGAAACTTGGCACGAAAATATACCTGGATTCATTACAGTTCAGATAAATAACATTGAATCTTGAATTTATGACGTATGCATGTAAGGTATATTAATCCATATACCCGACATTTGCATGCTATAGTATAAATAAATAATATATATTTTATTATAACTCAGCTATCATCCGTGATCATTACATAATAAAAACATAACTATAAAATAATCAAAATGGCGGCCAGAGTCTGTCAAATTGACGATCGGGCAGGACTAGAGTAGCCCTTATGTTTCCGAGAATTCTATCTTTTTTACAGCAAAATCGTGAGTAGAATTTAGAAATAACTAATAATAAATTTTACTTTAGGGCCAAAAGTACTCCTGACACCATTTGTAGTAACTACGTATAAAAGGTTACTCACCCAACAGAGGTCTCGAATCGGTCCGTGGAACCAGCGTGTGTGTTGTAATATTTAAGGCGTTGATATGCTGGTTCCCAATGCTAGGCTCTAGACTCACGCCTGGCCTTTGTGGTTTCTGTTGAATGCTTGTGAATTCTTGTGACGTCGGATTGTGCATTAGCTTGCGTGTGTGTGTGTGTGTGTGTGCGTGCGTGCTTGCGTGCGTGCGTGCGTGCGTGCGTGCGTGCGTGCGTGCGTGCGTGCGTGCGTGTGTGTGTGTGTGTTGATCGTTGTCTCTCGATTTTGTCTATTGTTGCTGTTCTTGACCATGGCTTTTCTGTTGCTCCTCATGCTTGGGCGTGGAGGATGGGGAGGGCCTAACCTGGACCTAACGGGGGTGGGGAAGGGATGGGGTAGGTGCTGGGTCGGGGGGGGGGGGGGGTAGGTGCGTGCGGTCTTTTGACCTGATGTACCCAAGGGGGGGGGGAGCTTTAGGTCAGAGGCCTCCCGGCCTCTTTGGGGGGAGTGGGGAGGTTGGGGTGTGGGGTCTTTCGGGTCATGGGACCCATTTGCTCTTCTGGCCATCATCCGAGCAGGCAACCACAGCTTATCGACACGCTGGAATAAGACTGATGTGGCATAATTTAACACTAACATTTACTGGTCAAATTTGTAAGATTATTCATTGCGACCACAGCTTATCAACATGCATGAATAAGACTGATGTGGCCTAATGAATGCTAAACAAAATGTGTTCTGATTATGTGATGTGTTTGTCCGATGCAAGCACGAACTTGATTAATTCGTGGTTGAGCTGTCGGTCACGCATCGCTATAATGTCTTCTACAGGGTCAAGATTGAAGTTTCCCTTTCTCAGCGTATTGATGAGTTCCTTTCTAATGCTTGTATATTCAGTGCCCCTTAGGAAGAAGTGGTCTAGAGTTTCAGTCTCCTTGCAGGCCTCACATTGGTCTGTGTCTGACAGGTTGAGTTTTTTCGTATCTGGTTAACGCTGATCCGACCCATTATGATGTGGCATAATACAATGTCGCCTTGGCGTCCTGGGATGTGGATTTGGTATTTGCGTTTGACTCCAGGGACGATTCTGAACAGGAATCTGCCGGTTGTGCTTTCGTCCCATTGTCTTTGCCATTTGCTGTTGATGTGCCTTTTGACTAGGGCGTTCGCTTCGGACTTTGAGAGTCCTATGCTGTTCATAGTTCCATCTTTGAGCGCTTGCTTGGCTGCCTCGTCCGCCTGTTCATTGCCTTTAATGTCAACAGGCTTGGGACCCAGTCGATGTCCACAGTTTTGTTGTCAGTCACCACAGTTGCATACAGCTGCCGGATATCCTTGATTAGGTTGTCCATGCTCTTGCTACTGCTAGATTTGAAGCTCTTCACCGAGCTTAGTGAGTCTGTGAGTATAACGCACCAGTTCGGCTGTATATATTGGCAGGTGATTCGGAAGCTTGTACTTGAGGAATTCTTCCTGGTCGCCTATGACAACTCCTGCTCCGCATTCACCGGAGTTGGGCATATTGGAGGCGTCGCTATAGATTTTCCTGTGCTCCTTCCATCTGTTGTCGATGTTTTCCAGAGCGTAGCTCTTGATTAGCGCTGGTGGGTCTTTCTTGCTTGTCTGTGAGGATAGGCTGTCATGCGCCTTGATCTGCGGAAGTAGCAATGGCGGGTCAGGAGCCGGCCTGAGCTTTCTATTTCGACATTTACCAGTTCAGTGGCACTGGCGAGCCCTGTCATTAATAGGCCTGGTGGTTTGGTATTTTTGGTCATTTTGGGCAGTACCTTGTGTCTTAGGTGCTCCTTTCAGGAAGACATACCTCCCTTGTAGGGTGGGTGGGTGCAGAGCTTTGTAGGTATGTCCAGAATTTGAGAAGCCGTTCCTCTCTTCGCAGATCTTATGGTATTTCTCCACACTCTACGTTGATTGCGTCTCGAGGGCTACTCTCTGTGAGGCACCACAGCAAATGCGCAGGCATTTTGTTTGGATGGTGTCAATGGTTTCTAACAGTGACTTTCTCGCTGTGGCGTATGCTTCGCATCCATAGTCTATCCTTGACAGGATTAAGCCGCGGTATAGCATAAGCATGCTCGGCAGGCCTGCACCACAGGTGTGCTTTGTTAATGAGCGAAGGAGATTTAATTGCTTGAAGCATCTCTCCCTCAGACTCTTGATGTGGGGGTTCCACGTGAGGTTTCCGTCAAATGTTAGTCCCAGGAATTTGGCTTCAGCACATGTCTTGATTTTCTGTCCATTGAGGTACAGATTTGCATCATGGCCTATGTATTTAACATTGGTAAAATTGAGTTGAACTGTTTTTTTCGCAGACAGTTTGAAACCAATTTTTTTGCACCACCGCGAGACTATGTCCAGAACTTTCTGCATGGTCTTTCGTGCACGGTCTATCTTCGCATATTTGTTCCACAATGCTGTTTCATCCGCAAAAATAGACCCGCCTATTGCGTTGGGACCCAGTGCATGGTCTTTTTCAATGTCTTTGGGTAGATCATCATCGTGATATTGAACAGTAGGGGACATATTACACCACCCTGCGGGGTGCCGTTTTCCAATGTTTGTTCCCTAAACCTTTGTCCATTAACGCGGACGCTAATCCTTCTGTTATCGAGAAAATCTCGTATCCAGAATAGGATGCGGCCACGGTAAGCAAAGTCATAGAGCTTTTTTAGGACTCCGTTTCACCACATCATATCAAAGGCTTTCTCAACGTCTAAGAAAAACTCCTATTCTTGTGTTTCTTCTTCCCGCATCTAGGGCTTTCTTGGCTGCCTCAGTCAGTCTGACTAGGTGGTCCGTAGTGCGTCTGCCCTTTCTAAAGCCACTCTGCCAAGGGTGGAGTAGACAGGTATGTTCGAACTTTAGCTCTAGACGGGTTTTGATCATCCTCTCCATGAGTTTGCATAGGCAGCTCGTCAGGGAGATTGGCCGGTATGATCTTGGGTCAGTTTTGTCCTTCCTTTGTTTTGGAATAGGAACCACGATCACAGTTTCCCAAACTGAGGGCATTTTTCCAGAGCTCCATACGAGGTTGTAGAGATCGAGTAACATTTGTTTACCCTCCTCTGGCATATTACGAAGCATGCCGTATTTCAGGCCATCCTCACCTGGTGAGGAACTTTTGCCTCTGCCAAGGGCTTGCTCAAGCTCCATTCTGTTGAAGGTTTTGTTGATGTCTCGGTTGTTAAGATCTTCGCATTTCCATGAGCTGAACAGGGGATTGATATGCTCATCGACCTTTGTTTTGGCTGCTACGAAGTCACGGGCATGGTTATCATTGCTACTGGTTGCAATGAAGACTGTGGCAAGCGCTTCAGATTTGTCCTTGTCATTGGCATGCATTACCCCATTTGCTATGAGGGTGGGTAGGGGGTTCTTGGACTTGGTTTTTTCGCTGGCAATAGCTTTCGCTTTGCGCCATATTTGGCTCGGGGGTGTGAACCGAGTGATTTCAGAGCAGTATTGTCGCCAGTGATCGCGTTTTGCCTTTTTGATGGTTCTTGTTACCTTGGCCTTCAGACTCTTGTGTTCAACTAGGCGTTCAATGCTGAAGTTTCTCTTTAGTCTATTCCAGGCCATTTTCTTGAGCCTTACTGCTTCTTGGCACTCGCTGTTCCACCAAGGCACGCGTTTGTGTTTGCGGTTATTGCCTGGCCTTGATTGGGGAATGGCTGAGTTGGCAGCCTTGTAGAGAATCCCCATACATTGCTCATAATATTCCTCGGTGCTGGTACTAGTGATCGGTGTCTCCAGCTCCATGGCCATTATGTGCTTGTATTCAGTCCAGTTGGCCTTTTTCAGATTCCAATTGTTCCTGTGCAGTGGCACCTCGTTCTTTCTCTGTAGGCTTCCTATCTGTATTTTGATAGGGAGGTGGTCGCTGCCGAGGAGCTGGTCTTGGATGTCCCAGCTGGGGGTTGGTCGAAAGCCAGGTGTTATGAAGCAAAGGTCCAAGACCGACCATTCCCCATCACTAGAGTTATATCTGGTGAGTCTATGGTCATTTAGTAGGCACAGGTTGTAGTTGTCAATAACCTGTTCCATTATTCGGCTTTTGGAGTTCGTGGTTTTGCTCCCCCATAGGGCATGGTGGGAGTTGAGTCGCCCAGAAGTATTGTTTCACCTTCCAGGCCTAAAGGAGCTTGTCATAGTCCGAGGAAGAGTACAACATGGGACTATAGACGTTTACAATATTAATAGTTTCGTGAATGATTTCTATTTCTATTGTAAGGTGCTCTACGCTACTCTCACGTTGTGGCAATCTTTTGTAGGAAAGATTACTTTTTATCAGGGTCGCTATGCCGCCACCGCCTTCACCCCTAGAGGTGGTTGCAGATTCTGCGGTACGGTCTTGTCTTTCGACATTGTAGTTGTACCTTTTGAAATCCTGGTTGGGTTTCAGACGGGTTTCCTGTAGACATATAATGTCTGGGTGGTCATTTTCGTTGTGGAATGTGTTTCACAATTTGTCAAGGTTGCTATTAGACCGGGTGCCTCGAACGTTCCATTGAAGAATTTTGACACCCCATGATTAGTTTGGAGAGGAGCAAAGTTCTACGAATATCGCAACGAGACCGTCAACATCAACCTTGTTCCTGGCTGCCTCATTGCCAATGCCAACTGATGATATGATCGTCTCTATGATCAGTCTGAAAGTTAGGACATTTAAAACAATTTTATGATCTCCACCAATCAGGGTGGGTCTTACCTCGCTCGTTGGTGTCCCTCTGGTAATCTCGGCCGGCGGGTCACTGCAGCTGCTATTACTGCAAGAGGGGTTCACAGGTTTGTTAACCTGTTTTTCCACTAGTGTTACCTCCAATGTGCCGATTGGTTCAGCCCTTTGATTTCGGCCCCTGCTACTGCCTATGACTTTAGGCCCTTTGCAGGCGGTTTTAGGCGTTTTTGTTTGCCTTTTGGCCTGTTTACAGGCTTTGCTGGCCGGACTCCCAAGTGGGAGTGTGGGCGTGGCCGTCTCTATTGTGGGTGGCTCAGTAGGAAGCTCATCCCCTTTTTCCTGATGTCTCATCACTGAGCAGTCCCTCCCAGGGGTGGCCAGCTTCCTCCTTACGGATTCCGCCCTTTTCTGCCATGCTGTTCTTTCTAGAGGTGTAGCTGGTCCAGGTGCTGGTATTCCAGATGGCTGTTCAGTTCCCCTGCTTATTTGCTGGGTGACCCTCTTCTTGGCCTCCCCATATGAGACCTGATCTGTCGTTTTAACCGTGAGGATGTCCTTGGCTTTTTGTAAAGCCGGGCATCTGCGATATGCGGCACTAAGGTTCCCCTTGCAATTTCTACAGTGGGGGTCTGCTGGCAGTCCTCACGTTTGTGATTCCCTCCACAGTTAACGGATGCGCTGACTTTGGTTCTACAGTGCTTGGCCACGTGACCCAGCAGGTGCCATCCGAAGCATCTGACGGGCTCTGGGATGTATGGTTTGACTTTGAAGGTCATCCATCCCAGTTTAACCTTACTTGGCAGTGCGTCTGAATTGAACACCAGTTTCACTGCATAGGTCGGTCTGGCTGTTCCGCCAATCCGACCCACCCATTCCACTTTGTGTTCCCCTGCTCGTTCATTTCTTCCTTTATGTCGTCATTCGTGAGGTCCCTTGGGACTCCCGATATGACACCTACCGCTTTTCGTTGTCTGGTGCTTTGGTGGTGTATTCTTCAATAGACACCACGTGGCTGCCTATCGTTGTAATTTTCAGCAGCTTTTGGAACTGCCTTTCACTGGTGGAGGTTACTAAAACCTCGCCGTTCATTTTGTCCAGGCCTGCCAGCATGCCCACCATGGCATACAGTAGCCTATAGATTACCATGCAGGTTAACCCCGCAAAATCATCGCCCGTGAGTCCCTTGACCCTGACCCTCCTTCCCTGGGTACCACAATCTCTGCCCCCCCCCCCCAGCCCCCTTTATGGCCCAACTCCCTCCATTCACTACTGGGCGCACCAACCGGGGAACTCCCGCTCTGCACGATGGTTGGGACTCTCCCTCCAGCTGGGGAACCCCCTTGGCCCGAGACCTCTTGCTGGGAGTGCTTTCCCCTCCTCCCACTTCCTCCCCCTCCTCTAACACCACGACCCTCCGTTTTCTTTTGGGGTCTGGTGTACCACCACCCTTCTTAGGGGTGCTTTGTGGTGTGATCTGGAGATTGCGCTCCAGAATCACCACTTGCTGGGCCACCTGTTCATGGGAGAACTCTCACATTGCCAATTCGTCATGTAGGTCCGCCTCACCAGCCCCTACACCCTCCACCAGGTGAGTAGTGACACTAACCCCGTCAATCGCTCCCTCCCAGGACATTCCCTCTCCACCCCTGCATGGACCATCAGTGGCTCCCTGCATGGTAGCGCTTACGTCCCTGTCTTTGCCACCATTTGGCGTTGAGTTGGCTGTGGGAAGTTGACCACCACCAGTATCATGCGCCGCTTCAAGATGCTGTTTGAGGAAGTCAGCTTACTCCATGCTGCTTACCCTACAGTGTGAGTTATTTAGAAGGTAGGGTGCCGAAGGCAAATTTAGAAGGTACAGTATGAGAGATAGGATAGAATGCTGGAGGATTAGTGTGTGAAGGAGATGAGTAGAGTAGGCTCTGAAAAACGGAAGTGTAGAGAGAGAAGAGGTAGCATAGGCCTAGTAATGCTGAGTACACTTTACCAGTATACCAGTGCTGTGTCGTCCACTTCGGTAAAATTCGCGAAAATTCCAATTAAGCAAACTGAAAAGAAAAATTTCAAAAAGAAAACATTTATTTATTTTTTTTTAAATTGGTGTCGAAAACGATCAAGGCTAGCACTAATGGCTGAAAGATGCAGCTGTTTGAATGGCGAAAAATCTACTGTTTTAAAGCACGCAAACGATCATATTCATGTGCTAACTTAGCCGACAGTGATGCACCCATTAGTTTAATTTGTTGATCACAATCTCCCGGTCGTGGGATCGAACCGCCATACTGCAACTCCGCACAGCATCAGCAAATAAATATCTTTCCACTGGACCACCGCACCAAGACTGGTAGTCAAGGATTGGCCGACCAGTTTTCAAATGTCTGATATACTGACACACTGACGATTCATATGGGACTATCTGTGGATGCACCCGCCACAATTCGATCCTAAGCTTTTTACGCCTATTGTACTCTGACTCCAGCACGGCTCTGGCAGTATATGTATTTTTATTTTATTGACGCACTGGCAACGTGCGGCTTCAATTTCCATGTGCTAACTTAGCCGACAGTGATGCACCCATTAGTTTAATGTGTTGATCGCCATCTCCCGGTCGGGGGATCGAACCGCCATACTGCAACTTCGCATAGCATCAGCAACCAGACATCTTTCCACTGGACCACCGCACCAAGACTGGTAGTCAAGGATTGGCCGACCAGTTTGCACATGTCTGATATACTGACACACTGACGATTCATATGGGACTATCTGTGGATGCACCCGCCACAATTCAATCCTAGGCTTTTTACGCCTATTGTACTCTGACTCCAGCACGGCTCTGGCAGTATATGTATTTTTATTTTATTGACGCACTGGCAGCGTGCGGCTTCAATTTCCATGTGCTAACTTAGCCGACAGTGATGCACCCATTAGTTTAATTTGTTGATCACCATCTCCCGGTCGGGGGATCGAAACGCCATACTGCAACTCCGCATAGCATCAACAACTAGACATCTTTCCACTGTTCCACCGCACCAAGACTGGTAGTCAAGGATTGGCCGACCAGTTTTCACATGTTTGATATACTGACACACTAACGATTCATATGGGACTATCTGTGGATGTAGACCCGCCTATTGGGTTGGGACCCAGTGCATGGTCTTTTTCAATGTCTTTGAGTAGATCATCATCGTGATATTGAACAGTTCGGGACTTATTACACCACCATGCAGGGTGCCGTTTTCCAATGTTTGTTCCCTAAACATTTGTCCATTAACGCGGACGCTAATCCTTCTGTTATCGAGAAAATCTCGTATCCAGAATAGGATGCGGCCACGGTAAACAAAGTCATAGAGCTTTTTTAGGACTCCGTTTCACCACATCATATCAAAGGCTTTCTCAACGTCTAAGAAAAACTCCTATTGTTGTGTTTCCTCTTCCCGCATCTAGGGCTTTCTTGGCTGCCTCAGTCAGTCTGACTAGGTGGTTCGTAGTACGTCTGCCCTTTCTAAAGCCACTCTGCCAAGGGTGGAGTAGACAGTTATGTTCGAACTCATGTTCTAGACGGGTTTTGATCATCCTCTCCATGACTTTGCATAGGCAGCTCGTCAGGGAGATTGGCCGGTATGATCTT
Source organism: Chaetoderma sp. LZ-2023a (assembly GCA_034401795.1). Taxonomy (NCBI): domain Eukaryota; kingdom Metazoa; phylum Mollusca; class Caudofoveata; order Chaetodermatida; family Chaetodermatidae; genus Chaetoderma; species Chaetoderma sp. LZ-2023a. The sequence continues at coordinate 94,444,656 of CM067360.1, read as the reverse complement.
GGGTCAGTTTTGTCCTTCCTTTGTTTTGGGATAGGAACCACGATCGCAGTTTTCCAAACTGAGGGCATTTTTCCAGAGCTCCATACGAGGTTGTAGAGATTGAGTAACATTTGTTTACCCCCCTCTGGCATATTACGAAGCATGTCATATTTCAGGCCATCCTCACCTGGTGAGGAACTTTTGCCTCTGCCAAGGGCTTGCTCAAGCTCCATTCTGTTGAAGGTTTTGTTGATGTCTCGGTTGTTAAGATCGTCGCATTTCCCTGAGCTGAACAGGTGATTGATATGCTCATCGACCTTTGTTTTGGCTGCTACGAAGTCATGGGCATGGTTATCATTGCTACTGGTTGCAATGAAGACTGTGGCAAGCGCTTCAGATTTTTCCTTGTCATTGGCATGCTTTATCCCATTTGCTATGAGGGTGGGTAGGGGGTTCTTGGACTTGGTTTTTTCGCTGGCAATAGCTTTCGATTTGCCCCATATTTGGCTCGAGGGTGTGAACCGAGTGATTTCAGAGCAGTATTGTCGCCAGTGATCGCGTTTTGCCTATTTGATGGTTCTTGTTACCTTGGCCTGAATTCTCTTGTGTTCAACTAGGCGTTCCATGCTGAAGTTTCTCTTTAGTCTATTCCAGGCCATTTTCTTGAGCCTTACTGCTTCTTGGCACTCGCTGTTCCACCAAGGCAGGCGTTTGTGTTTGCGGTTATTGCCTGGCCTTGCTTGGGGAATGGCTGAGTTGGCAGCCTTGTAGAGAATCCCCATACATTGCTCATAATATTCCTCGGTGCCGGTACTAGTGATGGGTGTCTCCAGCTCCATGGCCATTATGTGCTTGTCTTCAGTCCAGTTGGCCTTTTTCAGATTCCAATTGTTCCTGTGCAGTGGCCCCTCGTTCTTGCGCTGTAGGCTGCCTATCTGTATTTTGATAGGGAGGTGGTCGCTGCCGAGGAGCTGGTCTTGGATGTCCCAGCTGGGGGTTGGTCGAAAGCCAGGTGTTATGAAGCAAAGGTCCAAGACCGACCATTCCCCATCACTAGAGTTATGTCTGGTTAGTCTATGGTCATTTAGTAGGCACAGGTTGTGGTTGTCAATAACCTGTTCCATTATTCGGCTTTTGGAGTTCGTGGTTTTGCTCCCCCCATAGGGCATGGTGGGAGTTGAGTCGCCCAGAAGTATTGTTTCACCTTCCAGGCCTAAAGGAGCTTGTCATAGTCCGAGGAAGAGAGCAACATGGGACTATAGACGTTTACAAAATTAATAGTTTCGTGAATGATTTCTATTTCTATTGTAAGCTGCTCTGCGCTACTCTCACGTTGTGGCAATCTTTTGTAGGAAAGATTACTTTTTATGAGGGTCGCTATGCCGCCACCGCCTTCACCCCTAGAGGTGGTTGCAGATTCTGCGGTATGGTCGTGTCTTTCGACATTGTAGTTGTACCTTTTGAAATCCTGGTTGGGTTTCAGACGGGTTTCCTGTAGACATAGAATGTCTGGGTGGCCATTTTCGTTGTGGAATGTGTTTCACAATTTGTCAAGGTTGCTATTAGACCGGGTGCCTCGAACGTTCCATTGAAGAATTTTGACCCCCCATGATTAGTTTGGAGAGGAGCAAAGTTCTACGAATTTCGCAACGAGACCGTCAACATCAACCTTGTTCCTGGCTGCCTCATTGCCAATGAAAACTGATGATATGATCGTCTCTATGATCAGTCTGAATGTTAGGACATTTAAAACAATTTTATGATCTGCACCAATCAGGGTGGGTCTTACCTGCTCGTTGGTGTCCCTCTGGTAATCTCGGCCGGCGGGTCACTGCAGCTGCTATTACTGCTAGAGGGGTTCACAGGTTTGTTAACCTGTTTTTCCACTAGTGTTACCTCCAATGTGCCGATTGGTTCAGCCCTTTGATTTCCGCCCCTGCTACTGCCTCTGACTTTAGGACCTTTGCAGGCAGTTTTTAGGCGTTTTTGTTTGCCTTTGTTCACAGGCTTTGCTGGCCGGACTCCCACGTGGGAGGGTGGGCGTGGCCGTCTCTATTGTGGGTGGCTCAGTAGGAGCCTCATCCACTTTTTCCTGATGTCTCATCACTGAGCTGTCCCTCCCAGGGGTGGGCAGCTTCCCCATTACGGATTCAGCCCTTTTCTGCCATGCTGTTCTTTCTAGAGGTGTAGCTGTTCCAGGTGCTGGTATTCCAGCTGGCTGTTCAGTTCCCCTGCTTATTTGCTGGGTGACCCTCTTCTTGGCCTCCCCATATGAGACCTGATCTACCGTTTTAACCTTGAGGATGTCCTTGGCTTTTTGCAAAGCCGGGCATCTGCGATATGCGGCACTAAGGTTCCCCTTACAATTTCTACAGTGGGGTCTGCTGGCAGTCCTCACGTTTGTGATTCCCTCCACAGTTAACGCATGCGCTGACTTTGGTTCTACAGTGATTGGCCACGTGACCCAGCAGGTGGGTATCTGAAGCATCTGACCGGCTCTGGGATGTATGGTTTGACTTTGAAGGTCATCCATCCCAGTTTAACATTACTTGGCAGTGCGTCTGAATTGAACACCAGTTTCACTGCATAGGTCGGTCTGGCTGTTCCGCCAATCCGACCCACCCATTCCACTTTGTGTTCCCCTGCTCGTTCATTTCTTCCTTTATGTCGTCATTCGTGAAGTCCCTTGTGACTCCCGATATGACACCTACCGCTTTGCGTTGTCTGGAGTTTTGGTGGTGTATTCTTCAATAGACACCACGTGGCTGCCTATCGTTGTAATTTTCAGCAGCTTTTGGAACTGCCTTTCACTGGTGGAGGTTACTAAATCCTCGCCGTTCCTTTTGTCCAGGCCTGCCAGCATGCCCACCATGGCATACAGTAGCCTATAGATTACCATGCAGGTTAACCCCCGCAAAATCATCGCCCGTGACTCCCTTGACACTGACCCTCCTTCCCTGGGTACCACAATCTCTGCCCCCTCCCCCCCCCATATGACCCAACCCCCTCCCTTCACTACTGGGCGCACCACCCGCTGAACCCCCGCTCTGCACGATGGTTGGGACTCTCCCTCCAGCTGGGGAACCCTTGTCCCGAGACCGCTTGCTGGGAGTGCTTTCCCCTCCACCCACTTCCTCCCCTCCTCTAACACCCCGACCCTCCGTTTTCTTTTTGGGGTCTGGTGTACCACCACCCTTCTTAGGGGTGCT
>CM067360.1:94393968-94436468 GCA_034401795.1 Chaetoderma sp. LZ-2023a | reverse complement strand
TCTACGACACATGGTCACCTAGGCACTCCATGCTGGCGTGCCAGGTAGTACAGTGTAGGCCGCCCCTCTGCATCCACATACCTGTCAAACCTGTGAACATCTATCGACGAGTTAGGATCTGGTGCACACCATCGACCACCTTCCAGCTCACCAGGCTCATACAGGTACCGAACCAGAGCATCAGGTGGTAGGCACTCCTCCCCCTTGTTCGCTCCTATAGAGCTGTGACCAGCAGAATGTCTGATAGCCTCTACCGCCTTCTTCCCGATTAGCCCGGTAACCTCGGCATTGGATCTCTCCACCACAGCAGGCAGCCCTCTCAGCCATACTCTAGAACGTTCACTCGGTGCGGCCATTTCCTGGGCATATTGGTGTGAGAACAGTCTCTCTGCCAGTGTATGATTCCACCGCTCAACGCTAGCCTTGGCACGGTGATGCCCTACCTCGCCTCGCCTAACTGCCACACCGTGTTTCTGCATGAGAGCTGCAGTCTCCCCTCTGAATTCCTTACCCTCACACACCTGCAACAATTCCAACCACTGGAGGGGATTTTCTGAAGCCTCGTAGACACCATGAAATGCCTGGGCCACCTGGCCAGCTGACTTGTCCATGAGCGGAACTGCCATCTTGTACCTGCTGGCAACATCGACGATGGTGAGGGCATATTGTAGGTCTCACGACCAACTGAGTCGTGTGCAAGGAATAGAACATCTGCCTGGTGAACTCTGTTCGGGACAGTTTCCTCGAAATGGGCATGCCTGATGTGCTTTGTACGAGGTCTGTATATCTGCAACATCGCCTGGTGGCTGAGCCACTGACTAAATGTCTTCAATGTGAAGTTGTGGCCTTTGCGACATGCAGCCTCGAGTAGTTGAGGGGGCTCACGTTAATATCCACCAGGCTGATAGTAGACTTCCTCAAGAAAGACGGTGGATAAACTCCCGGAGCTCATCACTGACATCCACTCCTGTCATGTCACGCACGGCCTGGGTGAACTCTAAACAGACGAACAGACGGCCGTCATTCATTCGACCATCACTAAAGACCTCCTCAAACACCTCCATACATTGGCGTCTAATCTCTGCTGGATCCTCACTGCACAGTAGTTTATCGACCAACTCTCGGAAGTTAAGGGCCTTGACCAGGTCATACAGAGATGCCATCCTTATATAGTACAGCTTAAATGTTCGGCAGCCCAGATGGCCGCGAGCGCTATGGCAACATACGGTAGCCAAGCGCCTGCGACTCCAAAGAACGTACCTACTCCTGGGCCGATGGCTGGTATGGCTTGAGAAATCTTCTCAACCCCATGGAGAGCATTGTTGGCGATCTTGCGGACCATCTCACCAGCCTTCGTTGTGAACAGAGCGATCAGAGCCCCTACTGCTGCCAGCAGACCAATAGAACCTTTTATGGAAGTGCGATAGATTCCTTTCGCTCTGTGTACTAACTTGCGGGATTTAGGCACGGTCTCCGCTATATCATCATACTCACCCGCGGTCTCCGCTACATCGTAGTCGTCTGCATCATAATCCTCCTCCTCATAGTCCTCATCATCTATATCCTCGACTGCACCTTCATATGCCTCTGGTTCATACCTCACTCTGGAGGTCCGGTACTGGAGGACAGCTATATAGTAGCTTTAAACTGTAGTCTATAGCATGGTATCCACAATCTTGAATGCGGGCGTGTTTGCCTTAGCGAACTGGGGACTCAGCTTCGCCGACAAGAAGGCAGGCGAGGTCGAGCGGGAGCGTCATAACCAGGTGATGGAGAAGCTGTCTAAGGAGAAGGTTGGGTACAGCAAAGCCCTCGAGAATATGCGCCGACGCCAACTCCGAGTTCAGGCCAACCAGAGCTTCAGAGAGGCAGATGAGAGTCTTATGAGTACTACGAGGCTGTACAGATATCTGCGCCAACACTCCACTATGAAGCATCGACAGGTCAGAAGACAGCAGAGCTTATAGTAGTGGTGGCAGCTGCAGCGGTGAGGACAGGAGTCGTGCTCTACGCACGCTCAATCTGAATACATGGTGTGTTCGACATGTATACCTTAGCATGGCCAAAGTAAAGTACCATCACACCTAATGGGTGAGTCCCAGCTATGAGGTTTCCGATGTTGAAGCTGAGCCGGTTGCCCTGATTAGGTGGGATGTTCCTGGCCCCGAGCTGGTGACGGCCCTCGAGTGCAGAAGTGCATATGACTTAGTTTTCTGTCTGTAAAGTTGGCAGTCAGCCAGCTCCCCTACCTCACCAAGAACATTGGTCCCAGCAACCACAAGCTTGAAGTCATCTAGCTTATCCACCTGCTCGATGGCTCCTCCCTTCTGAACCAGGACCGCAACAGCAACTCTGTTCGATGTACCAAGATGCAATGTCAGCTCTACCTGTTAGTTAGCTGTGGCTTGGACCTGCTGGTGTTCTCGCTCCACATGCACGATCCACCGTTTGGAACCCATTTGCTTCAGTTCCTGGTCATTCTCATCATGCCAGACATGAAGTCTTGGAGCATTCATCATCGCATCAGCGAGCTGCTCAGTGTACACTAGGAGGAGCAGCCTATCCTGCATGGCAGCCGGATTCACGTGTGTGTTCTCGACGAGGGTAAAGAGTGGAACTGCCACAGGCTTCTCGACACCTGCCCATAGTTTAAATTCCGTGAACCACTCATTGCACCCCACAGCGTGGTACCTCTATCCCTTCGCATAAAAGGTTGGTCCACGAGCTAGCGGACCTAGGACTCGGTATTCATCGTTCACATAGGTGATTTCCACGGTGCAGTTGCTCTGCACGATCTCCCACCTGTTCAGAACCTGCGGGAGCTCTACCGTCTGCTCTATTGTGCTCTGAAGCTTGAACTCGGGTGTCATGCTCTTGATCTCGTGGATCTGTTCTGCGTTTGCAAAGTCAATGTACTTCGCAGCAGCGGACAACCGGTTCTCATCATGTATACTGGGTCGAATGACCATCAGGCAGTCCTTCCGAGGATCAGCGTGGTGCGATGTCGCGGGTTCAATGGCCCCATCTGGATGTTGCACATACTGCAGCATGTTTAAGGTCTGGGTATATAGAGGTTTTAAACAGCTACCATGTTTAGAAACGTTCTCCAGCAGATTGTCTATAGGCAGCAGGACAAGTCTGCACGACAGCCACGGCATGCACTGTCCCACTGTGACAGAGTCCGAGGACTGCTTCGTGGCATTAACATTATCCATGAGCGAGCCAAGGTTACACCTCTGTCTGATGCGGAGATACTGGCCACCATAGCGGAAGGAGCGGCAGCTCGTAGTACGAAAGAACCCCTGCCTCGGATACTCTACCGGAAGTTTGACAGCACCCAGGGCAGGACACTCGACCTACCTGTGGCCCAAACCATCAGTCCTATTATTCTAGCTCTCCAAAGGGCGAGGGTCGATCCCAAAGATCTACTAATTGTCGGGAAGTGGGCTGCCATATTTATCCTCCATAGCCAGGAAGAGCGAGAGATGCTGGATAGCCTCCAGTCTGGAGCAAATAACTACTTCAGGGAGAAGGTCAGTACCACCGTAGCGGAGAGCTATGACACCGGTCATGCAGAAGGTACTCAGGGGGGATTCACTGTTGGCCGCAATGAGGCTGTTGAGCACATCTTCAACGAAGAAGGGATTAGGAGATTGGCCAGTGATCTGGCAGCATTTCTGAAATTCCCAGATAACTACCAGGACTACCTCATCAAATCAGCTCGCAAGTCAGATGCTCCTCGTGCATGGACAAAGTGGGTCCTCCGTGAGCAGTTCCAGAAGAAGAGAGCCATAGACTCTGACCCTCAGTGGGTAGAGGTTAAGTGACAGGCTTCTGACGAAGTTCCTCAAGCTTCTGACGAAGTTCCTCAAGCTTCTGACTAAGTTCCTCAAGCATCTGACAAAGTAGCAGAGACCGCGGACGAAGTAGCAGAGACTGTGCATCCGTCTCATGAATGGAAAAAGTTGCGGCAGCTGCGACGGTCTGTCAGCGATGATGCGTAGAGCAGGCTAGTTTTCTGGCTGATTTCAGCTTTGTAGGTGAAGGTCTGTGCCTTTTCCAGAGATGGCTTGAAGTGTGACAGCTCACCTGTCTCCTTGTTGCTGAAGATGAAGTGGTACAGCTCAGCTGCCCTCTGTACACCTGCGATAAAGTCCCCTTTGGTCTCCTTGAGGGTTAGGCTGTCATACTTGGAGCTAAGGTATAGCAATCGGGCATTGTCGCAGATGTCTCGTGAGATCACACGGGTGTACTTCTGAAAGAGGATGAAGACTGTTATCTTTGTGTGCCGGATGCGCCTGGTGATGTTGCTGAGGTAGGTTACTGTCTTCTGGTCCATTGTAGGGTCATCGATAATTAGAACAAGTGGTTCTGTCAGCCAGGCTGCCAGCAGCTTCTCCATCAGTGCTTGCAGGTTCTGTGTCTTGGTGATTGGGCCATTGTACCATTGATCATTACTGTCAACCACCTCAGCGGCGGAGTCAGACACCAGAAGGATGTATTGAGAGTGTAGATGTTCGGCCAGGAGAGCATGCAGCAAGATGTTTTCCCCATGTCCTGATGGGGCAATGATCAGCACCACCTGGCCAGCATCGGCTGGCCTACTGTCGAATGGTACAGACATGCGTGCGGAGGATGGTTAGCACATGGTCGGCGGTAGCCTCGTCTATATCTGGGAAACTAAACGGCAGTACTTCCTGCACCAGCTCTTTCACTCCGGTGGCTACGAAGGATGCGATGGAGGCATCAAGCATGAAATCCAAGCAGCAGCTGAGAAGATAGCATAGAGGGTCTGTGTCAGCACCCACAGTGTCTAGTACATCCAGTATCTGTATGATACATGCACGGTAAGGCATGACTATCCTGTGGTCTTAAACGCCAAACCAAAGAACCCTGACTTCTTCACCTGTGGTAGCTGGACGCTGGTGGTAGCACCTGTTTTGCCATCGACAGTGATATGGCTCAGGCCGAGGGTGCCTACCCTGAGATTCTCTCCATCCTGTTGGAATGAGCTCCGTTGTTTCAGGAGATCCTTAACCAGGTCTTGTGCATAGGACTCAGACATAACCTTGATAGCACCAGCCTCATCGACTCCGAGAATACCTCGCATCGTTGCCCTGTCTTTGATGCCCATCCCCTTGTATAGAGTCTTGGCCTTATTAATGGCCGATTGTCCTACCGTATCAGTGTTCCCGATGAGATCTCGGGCTGGGATGGTACCTCGGATCTCACGCGGGTCTCCCTTCTCATCGATGTCTAGGAAGGAGATTGAGGCAACAGTGTCCTCTAAACCGAGGTGTGCCTCGCCCAAATGAGCAAGATCGCCTAGCTCTTTGCTTTCTAGGTCTGTGAGTGACAGAGTCATAGTGCTATACACACAGCTTAAAGCTACTAGTCATACCCCGGTGAAATAGTTGGGCATAGGAGGACGACGCAGTCAGCCAAGGGAATAGGTAGCAGTGCTCTGGGTATGGGCCCTCTCTGCAGGGGCACGCCTTGTTGGCGGTCCACCATTCCCGGGTATTGGCGATCCTTAGTATGCGTGCTCGACTATGGGCTACACACCGCCCTCTGGCACGCCATGCCTCATAAGCACTTGTTGCTAGCCCTAAAACCGCGGCCTCCATTAGTGTAACATGTTCACCCATGATCTTGGCGGCAACAGTGTAGGGGCCACCACTGAGGGCGATCTTTGGGATGGGGTGAGTTATTCCGAGACAGTGCCCGGCCATCCACCTCACTACTGTAGCGAGGACAGCCACAGTGGCAGTAGGAAGAACCTCATTTCACCCTGTAATCTTCACCATGGCCACATTTGCCACCACGTTACTGGCGACATGGACTGCCAGATGTTTTGCATTGGTCAGTAACTTCTGTGTCTTGGTTCGGAGCAGGTTCTCCACCTTCTGAAGACTCGCCTGGCTCTCGGGCAGTTGCTTCATGATCTGTACAGTTGACATCTTTGTTTAAGCACTGAGTATACAACACTGTGAAATGTCTGCGTCCCCTGTCGAGAGAGCTAATAAGATCTTCCCAGTATGCATCTGCCAGGTGGCCGGGTTGGTACTCATGAATATTCATATCTCTATTGAGACATCTTAAACATGTCCGGGCTCGCGCTATGCGAGAAGTACCATGAGGTCTTCCATAGGGAGTTGAAGGACTACAAGAAGAAGACACCAGATTTGCTCGCTCAGCTCTCTGGTGCTGAGCTGACAGAGGAGCTGACAGCTGTGAAGCTCTCTCTAGGATTTGGTACGGGGCAGATCTGCTTCCTTGAATACCTTATCATGGGTGGGAGTATCATCGAGCAGCTCCTGTGAGCTAAAGGGTTCTACAATGATCGGGAGTATCTGTCAGATGTGTTCTAGCAGTTGCAGACCTCCATGGCCTCACCTGACTCAGAGCTGAACAAGGCTCTGCGGTACTACAAGCTGGAAAAAGGATGTGCTGTGGAGCCATCCAGTCCTTGGATGTGCATGTTGGCAGTATGTATAGGGGCTGTATGGCAGGCCCAGCTGGTTCAGTGTCTCACCGTGGTCCCCACTGCTACTGTAAAGAGTCAGGATAGTCTTATAGCTGATTTGCTAGCGGCGGAGTAGGCTGATCCCGAGCGTCACGATACCTGGGCTGACAACACTCATAGAGCTACCGCGGGAAGCGATGTCATGTCGACTGGCTGCAGGGTCGGGGTAGGAGCTGCCATGGGAAGCGTCGTGTCGACTGGCTGCAGTGTCAGGGTTGGAACGACTGTATGGCCTGTACTATGCGTAGGTGCATTGATAGCAGTGTTGAATCTGAAGTGGACACCGGGTGAACTCCTCTCGACTATCATGTTGTTATAGTCCCTGACTTGGAGGTCCTCGCTGTTCACGATCATGTTGCTCGGAATCAACCATAGGTGTCGTGAAATAGCAAAGTCAAGTTTGCGATGGGCCTTCTGCAACCCCTGCAGGAACTTAGCCATAAGACTACTGGGGTCTCCTACGATGATCATATCCTCAACGAGACTGATGAACATGGCCTGGATCTCTGCTCCGCTGACACCATCTATGGAATGGTGCAGCTTGGTCTGTGCGGTATGGAGGTAGTAGCACAGTGCTTCCAGGGACGGGTTGATCCGAACGATCCCTGCTGGTGTGAGGCCTGAGGTGGTGTGTGTGGGACAAAGTACTTCCACACATCTGGATAGTTCTGCCGCAAGCCAGCGATGTGAATATTTTGCACCAGCGCTCCAGGGTCAGAATCTGAATTGAACTGGAATGTCGCTGTCTTCCGACGGCCTACTCGTCGGGCTGTTCGATAGGGGAATCCTGAGTAGTCACGTCTCGGGTCACCTTACATAACCCCTAGGCCGCTATTGTCACCACCATGCCACCGATAGTCTGGGTGAGCACTGAACTTTCTCTGTGGTCTACTGGCTGCTGAGACACTATGACTGCTGAGCTGTGTGTCGAAGTCGTTTGTATCAGGGAGGCTTGCACCCAGCTCATGGAGGATTCATCTCACTGTGAAGTACACGTGGAGTCTGAGACAGCTGGCGATGAGCACAGCTTCAGGAGTACCAGAATAGGAGTGAAGCAGGGTGGAACTTACTCCACATCCTGCGGTGGCACACCACACGACAAAGTTCGGCTGCTGATTCCAGTATGAGAGGCTTGGAGCAGCCATCCAAGTATGAGCTTGCTTCACATCCTTGATGGTGATGGGGCAGTTGGTCAGTGGTCGTGGGTTGACGGAGAAGCTGGTTCGGGACCGTCCATCCACTGTGATGGAGAACAATGTTAGCTCTTGTATATCATCCAGTAGACCTCTCAGGCCAGTCAAGGGTGTACCCAGGAGGGGCGGTTGGCTCAGGATGACTGTTGTAAGGTTCAGTGGGAAGGCCATCTATACTGGTGTTCTTAAGGCTACTGTACAGGCAGCACACTATTTGTAGTCGTCTCGACTCCTGAGACCGGCGAGGTGATCTCACCGTAACATCTCGTTTTTTAGCTCCTCCATATCAACCCGCCCGCTCGAGCCTTTGAGGTATTGCTGTCGCACTTTAGGTTTCTCCGTGCGGTACAGGGCTTGGACCTTCAAGATATGGTGGTACTCTTCTCCAGCCTCCTTGTGATCTGCCATTGCCCCACCCCCAAGCCCGTGGCCAAGACAGTGGTGGCTAGTGTCACACGACCCAGTGGGATGGCGACGAGGGCACCCACCCCTGTAGCGAGAGTGGCCACAGCTGCCACACCAGCACTGGCTCCAATCACACCCGCAGCAGTGGTTTTACGCGCGAGGACGTTGTATGCTGTCTTATATCGGCTGCACGTTCTGCTGTACTTTTCTGCCTCACGGACGAGATTCTGCCTGATGGTATCTCTCTGCTGGAGTCGCCAGCCGTGGATGGTACCGCCCTCCTCAGCAGTCAGGAAGGGGTATAGTTCTGGTTGCTTCCGCCACTCTGATTTTGCCATAGTATATCCGGAGCGTTAAACCGGCATCACCTGCAGAATCTGCTCATGAGTCATAGAAGGGTTCATTTTGGAGAGCCCGGCGAACCGTACCAGCTTGTGGGTGTTGAGACAGACATCTCTTAGACAGAGGTCATCAAGCACTATGTCCGCCGCTGGATGGCTTTCTTGGTCTTACACTTCTGCACCATCCCCTCTTCCCACTGCATGACCTCTGGTTCATCCTCGTCTGAGAAGACACCTGGCTCATCCTCGTCTGTGAAGACATCTGGCTCATCGTCGTATGTGAAGACATCTGGCTCATTGCCATCTGGCATGACTCCTGCATCCAGCGTACTCTTCTTCAGGAGGTGCTGCCAGTATTTGGAAGCTTCACTGTTCCTTCGCCTCCTTGCAATGCTCCCGTTCTGTTGATACAGGCTCTCCCACTGTAGTCGCTCTCCTTCTTGTTGCAGTGTGAGCATCTGTTTGTTTTGTGCAGGGGTCATGAAGGGGCAACCCTCTTTCCTTATCGTGGCAAAGGTCAGATACTCCTGGTATGATATAATGTTGTCGACAGGTCAAGGAGTAATAAGAGTGTAAACTCTTAAAGGGCGTCCGATAACCCTTCCATGCTGGCATATATGTTAATGGAGGGGCTGTCAAACAGGTGATTTACAGGTGTGAACAGGCTAGGACTGATAGCTTCCCATCGGTTGCTGTTGGAACCTGGGAGATACTCTATCACGTCCCGGACGACTCCTACCAGTGAGCTGCTGTGTGCACTTCCCAGAGGTTGATGTAGCACATCGGCGTGTATGTATGTTCTGGCCCGCTGGGGCACCTCGAAGAGGACCCATTCTACACAGTACTGTACCACCCATCTCCCCCCTAGAGAGGGTGAGATTACGTTCTAACCACCGGAGAGCAGCAGTCGGACAATCTGCATGGTTATATCTCCTGTTTAAACCCCTTCTATAGCATGCTATGGAACCCATATTTGCTCACTCAACTGGTCTTGCTGACCTGGCAGATGTGTACGCAGTTGATGCTGCCAAGGTGGAAGAGAGCGATGGCAAGACATTCGCCCTACGGTACGAAGCAAGCTCAAAGGCATTCTCCCTTCACCCCATTGGGGGTGATGCGGTGGAGCTGCGCACGCACCTCAAGGATGTGACGGAGGAGCGGCTGGGTCGCAACATAGATGGCCACAAGATCGTGTTTCGGTACGATTTCCCGAAGAGGAAGTACATCCTCGAGCCGTTGATTGAGCTCTCGGATACAGAGGTGGCAGACATCAACACCCTAAATAACGACCTCAGCTTTCATCTGGTCATACCCTATTCGAGCGGTGCCCTGCCGATGGCCCATGATGGCCTGCCCTGGCAAAAAACCTGCAGTTCATATTTGGAAGTGTGGTACCGCGCTGGACCTGCGGGTGACTGGCAAACTTGACTGCCCCTATATAGGCCTCCCGCAGCCATTGACATAGAGGTTACTCCCCTCTCCACTGTTGTGAAAAAGGACAGGGGCAGTTCGAAAGCTCTACCATCGGGGATCACCCTTCCTCACCTACATAGGTGAAGGTGTCTCCCTGACGAGGGTGGGTCATCGGATCGGGGTTACAGGTGGAAAGTTCCTGCTGCGTCGTCCATTCGATGGACCAGAAGAAGCTGTTAACCACCAGGATGGCACCCTATGGGTAAATAGGGTGTTACATGTCTCCAAAGTCAAGGGTGATGTTAAACTGCTTCAGCGAGTCGGACTCACTAGCCAGCAAACGACTCATATAGTCCTAGAGCTACGTTTCTTAGCTGTTGGCAGAGTGAAGCAGCTAGCCCTTGCCCCTGAGGGGATGAAGATCACTATCGATCCGGATGGAACAGGGCTCGATCTGGCACAGATATTTCTCTAGGGGTTCACTCTGTTCAGTTTAACTCTTCATATATAGCCATGATTCTCATCATACTGGCGTCTACAGCAGTGGCACAGGGCGCTGAGACTGCCATGATATTGGATGCCAAGTGGGCCCACTTCCGGGATGACCCCCAGTACAATCCTTGGGTCGACCCCTTGCGTAGAAACATTTACGACCGCATTCACCCACCACGTAAAGAGATCGAGTCTGTCTGCCATTTCTATGAGGTGGAGAGGGTAGGCCGTGGTTGTCTGCTGGAGACCCCTGCTCAGCACCAGATTCTCTGCGTAACATGTGAACATGCCAGAGTCTGCCGTGGTTCACATGCTAATCACTTTAGCCTCCTCCCAGGCGAGCGTTGTCAAGGTAGGAAGTTGATTCCGTTTCAGTAATTATTAAAAGGCACATGCTGAGTTCTGTGGCTGCCATGTATGATCCATTAGGCCTTCTCATTCCCATAATTGTTCTAGGTCGTATGCTCTTCCAGCAGGCTACTAGGGAAAGGTTAATGTGGGATGATCCTATATCTCAAGGTCTCTCAGTACGGTGGTTGTCCTGGAGGGATGGTCTAGATGATGTTTCTTGCCTCAAATGTTATCGATGTGTTGTTCCTAGTGAGTTTGACGATGGGGCTATCGAGTTACACCATTTTTGTGACGGATTTGAGCTTGCTTATGGTGTTTGTACATATGTTAGGATTTTGAGTAAGTCTGGTTCCATTCATGTTCAGTTGCTTATGAGCAAGGCGCGTTTGACTCCAATGAACCCTATTACCATTCATAGAACTGAACTTTGTGCTGCAGCTATGGCTGTTATGGTTGATGAAATGGTATGTAATGTATTGGAGCTTCACCATTTGCCTTCTGAATTTTGGACGGATAGCCAGGTAGTCCTTCATTATATTAATAGTGACGCACTTAGATTTCGTGTGTTTGTGGCTAACCGTGTTTCTCTTATATATTCTAAGACTCGTATTGAACAATGGCATCATGTTCCATCTCAGTGTAATCCCGCTGATGTTTTGTCCAGAGGTTGTACCCCTGGGGCATTGCCCAACAGTTGGATTGATGGTCCTGATTTCCTGCATCATCACCGTGATTCTTGACCTAAAATTTGTATTGAGTGTCCGATCTTCAGTTCTGATGATTGTGAAGTGAAAAAGGATCCTTGTGTGGCATCAATTAGTGACGTTATGGAAGACCCCTCCCTTGGATATGCTGATTTCTCATTACAGTGATTTTTATCGCCTTTGCAGAGCTCTGGCTTGGTTACTAAGATGGCATGACATGCTGAGAGGTAATGTTGCTGCTGAAAAGATGTTAATATTGAGTGAGGTTAAGCGTGCTGAGGACATATTGATCAGAGTTCAGTCAGTCGACTATACAGATGAGATTAAGTGCCTTGTTAAGAGAAAGCCGGTGAAAAGATCTAGTCACATTGCTTCTCTGGATCCCACTCAGATTGATGGTAAGATTGTTGTCGGAGGTTTGCTTAAATATGCTCATCTCTCTTTTAATTCTCGTCATCCTATCATCGTGCCTCCTCGTCATGGATTTTCTAAATTAGTGTTGCGTGAAGCTCACAATCGTGCTCATCTGGGTTCTGAATGGGTCCTGAGTCAGGTTCGTCAGCGTTTCTGGATTCCTGGAGCTAAGAATGAGTTGCGCAATATCCGACGGGTTTGTGTGACCTGTCAGAGACTGTATGGTAAGCCTGGATTTCAAAAGATAGCTGATATTCCAGTTGAACATTGTTCCCCTGGGAATGTAGCTTTTTCCGATGTGGGCTGTGACTTATTTGGAATTTTTCGTGTGGTTCAAGGTCATTCAACGGCGAAGCGGCATGGATGTGTTTTCACATGTCTAGCTACTCGAGCTATTCATCTCGAAGTGCTCCCTAGTTTAGAGACTGACACTTTTCCTTAATGGTTTCCGTAGGTTTTGTGCTCGTCAAGGTCATCCTCGTACTGTTAGATCTGATAGAGGTACTAATTTGGTCGGAGCATGTATTGAATTGGCTAACGAATTCAAGCGTCTGGATAAAGACAAGGTTATTGTAACGGCCCGGCGTATGGATGTGGATTGGTCGTTTAATCCACCTACTGCGTCTCATCATGGAGGAGTTTGGGAGAGGATGATTAGAACTGTACATAATATCCTTCTTGCTGTGATGTCTGTTAGGACTATTACTGATGATGTCCTGAGTATTACATTTTGTGAGATTGAAAACCTTATCAACATAAGCCCTTTGACTAAATGCAGTTCCGACGTCTGCGACGATTCGCCTTTGACTTCTAATCACTTTCTGTTAGCTGAAGCTAATTATCCCATTGCCTGGGGCAGGTTTTCCAGTGCAGAAACGTATCACAAACGTTGGAAGTTTGTTCAGAATACTGGGCCTCATTTTGGAAGAGATGGATTAAGGAATATCTTCCTGATTTACAAAGGCGTCAGAAGTGGTTGACAGTTGAGCCACATTTTAAAGTAGGTGATCTAGTGTTGTTGAGTCATCTTCGCGTGGTTGTTGGCCTTTGGGTACAGTTGTGGACATTCATGTGGGTCGTGATGGTAATGTTCGCTGTGTTCGTCTCAGTGTGCGTGGCACCGAGTTGGTGAGGCCTATCACAAAATTGATCCATCTCGAAGTGGACTAGAGTCTCTAGGGTCTGGGGAATGTAGGGCAAGTTGAACCAAACGTCGGTTGTATTTTTATGTTTTTTCGCACACTTTGTATTCTTAATATGTGTTTGATGTCTTGTTTAGTAGCTACCAATCATGACGTTATGGCTCGGTTCGTACGTGCTCTTTGGTCACGTGAGGGCGTGCTGGGTGCTTTGTATTTAGTGTAGGCTATTTCTCATGCTTTTTGCTGCTCGGGGCGCCTAGTTTGAGTTGTGTTTCGCCGGTCTGAGTATGTCTGTATAGACGGCGTATTGTGTAGTTATATTTAAGTTTAGTTTGGATTCTCTGTTGTGAATTTATACGTTATGTACTTGCTGTATATGGTATTAACTGAGCGATTTTCATGTCGGCGAATATTGTTAGCCCTTGGCTCTGGTGTCAAACTTTCAAATTGTCCATTTAAATTAAAAGATAAATTGGTGGTCCCTTTTCAGCGGAGTTGGTGGAAGATGGTGCTGTCGTAGACAGTAACATCGTCCACCAGGGTTGTTGTAAATGTACACCAGTTTCGTTGCTATTGACATTGTAAAAGATAGAATGTTGACACCAGTGTGCTAAGGGTTAATTTATCCACTGCATGGGTCTGACTGTCGTGATTATGCGTGTGGGTTGCAATGGACAGCATGTTAGATATACGTTGTGGCTATTAATACTGGCGCTCGTTATTTGGGATCTAGGTAGTGGTCCTTTTTATGTGTCCTTCATGGGCAGGTATTGCTGTACTGTTGTTTTAGCGTATGTGTACATTGATATGTAGTTTGCGCGTGTATGATTTGTGCTCGTATATTAGTCACTTTGTGTGTGTATTTTGTGTGCAATTTCTTATGGGCAGGTGTTGCTACTGTGAGGCAGCAACATCTTTCTGTCAAATTGGATTCAAAATGTACGCTAGATATGTGAATACAAGTTTCTCTGGTGTTGTGTATTTGGAGGTATTGCCTGGGGGTATGTTGCGTCCAGGTGACACCATCATCGCTCGGTCAAATTGTTTCAAAATATTGCATCAGTGTGTAAATAATAATGTGATTGTATTTTATTACTCAGTATGTTTGATCGTTAGGGGAGATGATTCATTCCTCTGTGTCAATGTTTTGCTTGTCAGTGAGGGGTTACATCCCTTGTATAGATTTCATTTATTCTTTAAATTTTGCTGCATGTCTATTTATTGCTGCTGCATTTTTTAAGATTGGGTATTAATTCTTTTTAGGGCTAGACTTGAACAGTCTGGCATAATTTGGTCATGACTCTCTTTATCTTACCTGCACCCACCACCCACTGCCATGGTTTGAAATTATTAGATGTCTGTTGGCAGATAACTTAAGGCTCATATGTTTACTTCAGCTTGATGGTGACTCTGTGACGTCGGGTGCTGGAATGTTGCATGGTCTCTGTTGCAAAAGAAGTTTGGACGTCTATAACATCATGTAAGAATATGTTTCTTGATCCGTCTCAGGTGTAGTTACGATTCGGAGGCATTTTTGTGACGTCATAATATGATGTCATTAGTATGAATTTCGGAATCGCCTCTGTATTTATTGTATTGTTTGGAGTCCCGTATCAGTTGAACTCGGTCCGGTGAAATCATGTTTATTTTCCTTCCTTTCATTAATTTATTATACTTTATTGTTTGCAATGTAACCTGTCTTTTAAGACCACTCTTGTTGCCCGGAGTAGATGGTCTTGTTGAGAAAGGTTGATTGTAAACATTCTTAATGTCAGTTTATTCCCAACATTTTCTTGCCTTTGGTTGTATTGCATTTCCCTTTAAGTACGGTCATGCATTCTTTGGGTTTTGGATTTTGTCATTGGCCATCCGTGGGTGCCCTTATATGGACTTAATGTCATTATATGGGATCATGGGGTTTGGGTTAATATTTGGTTTTCGTTATTAGCGTCTTCATATGCATGTCTTTATGGCATGTTTGCCATAATCATCACGGTGATTATGACATTCTTTTATAGAATTCAATCCTTGATGCATTCACGATTTTACTTACACATTCTCATGCGCATACCTTCGCGTTTACATTTGCGCTTTTGCATTCTTACACATATATCTGCACTCGTGCTTTCGCATAAGCGGCAGCCGCGATCACTCTATATGTATTGTGTACTTGAATATATATATGTATATGAATGTATTTTGCCCTATTTATTTTTGTATACAGTCTACCGTCATGTTACATTGATGTGTTGGAATAAATTGACATAAAACTTCACGGCATCTTCTGTCTCCTTTCGTCCCGGGTTCACTATATAAGGCTTCCAGAAGAAGAATAAAAGATATTTCAAAATTCGTACAAACTTGTTTGCTGGTGGCATTAAAGTAGGATAGCACGAATGAGCAATAGGCGGGTACATTTCTAACTATGCTCGCCCATTTCTAGAAATATATTGAATCCTGAATTCCCAGAATCTCAATTTCAGGGTAATTAAACAGATGACCTACTGAATATTTTGAAACTAATTTGCCTGGGCGTTGGAGATGCCTATGACTGTATGATAGCTGCAACAGCGTCCTGATAAATTAGTTTCAAAATATTCCACAGCCAATTTTTTAAATAGTGAGGACATACATTTCGCACACTTGGTGGATTATTCAATGTTCATGACGGAGTTAGATATGTCATTCATTACGTATTTTGATTGTGACGTCAGCGTTCAGGTTACGTAATTGACTATGACGTCATATACTTATTTTGGTTTGACGGGACAAGATCATGTTCCAAACGTATTGGAGAATCCGATCTGTCACTCAATTGACCTTCCCAGTTTTAGCTATGTTCCGCCCACCTCTAGCTAAGCTCCTCCCAAACCTCGCTCGTGATGTGATCGATCTCTGAACTCCGTGCCTGTCAATTTCCACAAATCTATACTGGGAGGATGCTGACTATTTTGAAACTAATTTGACTGTGTGCTATAGGCAGCAACAGCGGCCAGTAAAATTAGTTTCAAAATATACGACAGAATACTTATTAAATAGCAAAAAAACCCCATACAATTGGCACAACAACGCGTAGTCCGTCACCAATTATGCATTCGTGACGTATTTATCTACGTCATTCATAATGTCATAATAAATACCGTCATCCTAAAGGGCACGTATTTACTTATGACATCATATGATGTATGGATAAAGTGCAAAAGTTCCTTATCTGTTGTCATGATGATGTCATGATAAAATAGGTCACATGTTAGCTGACGTTACAATCAGACCATGTTAGACTGTCACGAAGATGGCAATAGTTCGTTATTAAAGTGTCTGAAATGTATGTCTTAAATAATTTGGTTACAATTCAATAAACATCCTGTTGAATATTTTGAGACAAATTTCACTATGAGCTGTTGCACAAATTTGACGCAGAGCTGTTGTTGCCTATGACAGCAATAGCTCTCAGTTAAATTAGCCTCAAAATATTCAACAGCTTACCTATATGGTTACTTATAAATTTACATTCTGTTAATTTAGATTTCAAAGTTTCATATCAATTCCACCACAAAATGCGCGGGGCTTATCTACAAATCGGTGGGGCTATTGCTAGAAATAAATCCATGTATGGTTTTGATCATCTAGAATGTGCGTGCCGCTCTACTAGAAACGTGTCCATTGTGGCGAAACGTACCAAGTGGTGGACGGTTATAGCTGACGACATTCACTTTTCCAGATCCCCTGCATCCGTACATGTTGTACACATAAACATCACATCCCTGATTGATATAGTACATCAAATTCACCAATCGTCATCTTTTAACATTTCCTGGCATCGGAAAGTGACTTGATAAATCTATTACATTATTTTCCAGAACAACCGTAATAGATGGCTCCGATCTGTTCCTCGCGTATCTGACGGAATAATAGAATACATCACACGTTAGCTGACGTCAAATTTAGAATTACGTAGCTCCGTTAAGGAAATCGAAATTTCCTTCACGAACGTGTACGATTGTATGTCTTTCATAAATTTATAATTTAGTAAACATGTTGTTGACTATTTTGGGACCAAATTTGATCAATCAAATAATATTCACAATTTTCAACAGCGTAACCGTATATTTACCCTGAATTTTATATTCTGATAAAACTGAGTTTTTAGCTGCAACAAGTCTGTCTGCCTGCTGCTCGCCCTGATGGTTAACATACACCTGCTACACAAACTGCAACTGTCTATGAAATACTGAACCAGATACTGATGATAAAGGTTAGATTAAATGCGGATGAAATTGTATGTGTCTTTGACCAGGCATTGTACAACTGGAAGCACACGGAATTTTATGAGAAGATTGTTCTAAGAATGGGTGTGTTCCATTCAATCTGTAATGTTCTTTCCCTAATAGGCAAGCCATTTGGCTCAGCTAAATTACATGACATCTCTCAGGAATCTGGGGTGGGGTTGGTGGGGGTACTATCGATAGCGTCAATAAGCAGAGTCCTTGAAGGCCGCAGTTGTAACCGCAGTATTCGATTATACAAGTTGCTGTAAGAGGCCTACTAGGCTGGTATGGAAGGGATTCTGCCCATGGTTTGATGAACATCATTTTGAAGATCTGGAACATCTGACACAAACAATCAAAGCATCCAGTTGCTCCATGACAATGTCTGCAGAGCTAATCTAGATGGCGTCTTGCATTGGCAGACCATGTATCAAGATACTCCATCGCTTAAATGATTATCTAATTCATATCCGCTACAATTATGGTCAACTCGCCTCATTCTGGATGCCATTTGTTGATATGTTTGGCGTTCCCAGCATGCTAATCCGAGCGTCTAGAGAAGACAACTGGCTGCTCCACCTTGCTGCAATTAGGACCATCATTCCTCGGTGTGTCGCATATGACAAACATAATTATGCCAGTTACTTGTTCATATACTACTGTTAGATGGGCAGGCTATCAGAGACACATCGTGAGGTCTATGATAACATGAGACAAGGTGAATGTGCTGTGCACCTTAGTGAGAGCAACACCTTCGGAAGAATTCCGGTTGACCAGACAATAGAGGAAACTGTGAACAAGGACACACAGTCAACAGGTGGTAACACGAGCTTCAGTCTGGTGCAGTCAGCAAGTACTATCTTACAGGGAAATACAGCAGTAATAGGCTAAGCAATATGACCGAGGTAAGCAGGGGCGGCTGATGCCTCATGCTGATCTCAGAACTTCCCGCATTCAGAATGATGAGAAGGCTGTACAATCCCTAATAGATCCGATGGAAACCTACAAAAATCCATTCGGTAATGGTGCCTCAGAACAGATGAGCTTTTCAGCTGTAGCTACGACACCACCAAACAGTCACATTAGACCTCCAAATGACACACGAAAAAGCGGCGGAGGCACATAGAGATTTTCCAGCTAAATCGACAAGAAAAGGGGGAAAAGCACTTCTTTGATGAGCGTATTCCAAAATTACAGTTGACAACATTTGACAACATAAAAAGCAGGTTATCAAGATGACATCAAACAAGGAAATAATCCTGCAAAGTGATAGCACACCTTTTGTCCAGATGATACGTCTTGCCTCTAGTAGAAAGGTGAATATGAAGGATGCACTTCAGCATCCACTCGGCTCACTTCATTGGTCACTAGCGAACTGTGTTGGGACGATGAATCAGACCGATAAAGCATCATTGCCTCGAAAGCCCAAGACATTCCACTACGTATCTGTTTCTGGGGTCAGTTACATTTAAATGTAACTAGTTACAATTGCAGTTACAGTGGACTATGTCAGCTACGGTTACAGTTACAGTTGCTTTTGTTGAGCAATGCAACTAGTTACATTTCAGTTACTTTGCATAATGTAACTAAAGTTACATTTCCGTTACATTAGTTACTTTGACTGATAATTATTATGAAGGACTAAGTGAACATCAACGTCATCATAAAAACTTATGTAGTTAATCAAATTGAAATATATAATTAGAAACACAATACCATTATAACCACTGATATAATGTACTGACAGAACTGAATCCATATGAAATATAAAACCTGCTGAAAATTCTTTTGTAAATTTGAATGGATTTTGTTGCTGCCATCTGCAATAACAAATGTCAATTAACTTGTTTCCAAAATAATAAGACACTAATTGTAGTTTGATTCCACAGCCTTCATAGATGTACATACACACACGCACGCACGCACGCACGCACGCACGCACGCACGCGCGCGCGCACGCACGCACGCACGCACGCACGCACGAACGCACGCACGCACGCACGCACACCACTCACACGCACGCACGCACGCACGCACGCACGCACGCACGCACGCACGCACGCACGCACGCACGCACGCACGCACGCACGCACGCACGCACGCACGCACGCACGCACGCACGCACGCACGCACACATATATATCTTCCTCTAACCGGTTCAACCCAGGCATGACATATAACAAACATTAATCTTATTGCAAGAAATAATCGATTGAATGTTTTGAAACTAATTTAACTGACAACTTTGCTACCATAAGTATTAAAATCTTTCAGTGAAATTAGTGTTCAACAGATTTCCTTAGGGTATTGACTTTCTATGATGAGATAATCTGCCATTTATGGGCCAATATAAGTTTCCAGTGTCCTTATTTTCTGCTATACCAAAATGGTTGATGGCTTGAATTTTATCAATGGCATTGTCCTTTGATCTTTATCACCCCATCTATGTGAATTGAATTTAGTGTGAGTATAATTGCTGAGCAATGATGTCCTAAGCTGGCCTAATCAATGGCATATAAAGAAGAGAGCAGGACATACTGTTAACACATACTGTGGCAGATTTTAGCTTTCTTTACAATTCAACATTTGGTGTTTTCGATCCTTGTAACCATTTAACACTAAAGCTGGACAAAACAGCTTTTGCAGTGGCTTTAAGAAATATATATCTTCATACAAATATAAGATATTTTTGAAAGTTTACATCTGGAATGACTGGCTCAATAACCAAGCCAGCCATTTCAGTGGCAACCTTTCTAAAATAATCTCGTGGTCTGCAAATGGGCGTTTTCTATGAGAAAACTAGTTTCCTTCAACAAATTTAATCTCTACAAGGTAACAGGTAATTCTATAGTGATTTAGTAAAAACCCTGTTTCTAAACTACATTGTAGATTAAAGTAAAATCTGTATAAGATTTTGATTAAATGTTGTTGTTGCCTGATGTAGCAATAACATTCAGATTATCATTGCTAAAATATCACATACATATATAGGGTGGGTTAAGCATTTAACAGTCAAGATTAGTTAAGAAATGTCTATTTTGTAGGCTACAAGATTCGTATTTGAAAATTAACCACTGGAATGACTGCCCCGACAATCAAGCCAGCCATTCGAATGGCGAATTTCTAAAATAAATATCACTGACGCTTGGAAATAAAGTTGTATCAGGGTATAAGATACAGCAATGGAGATGTCTCCTATTCTGCAACAGCTAATCACAGTCATCGCCAAGCAGTGGCAAGAACCACACCAATGGCGGCTACTTGGTGACAAGGTTCTCTATGGTACCTATGAAGACAGATGCACAAAGACCGCATGCGTCGAGATATTAGATGTGAATGATCTTAAAACATCACAGGAAGAGGCAGATCCTTGCATTTTACTTTATTGCAAACATGCATCGCCTGACATTGCATCAATCATCATCGTTGCTGAGGACACATATACCATTCTCTTATGTTTGCTATTCCAAGCTAGAATAGATTGCCATATGTGTGTTAGGTGCAAATCTACAACGCACACCAGATTCATTGATTTAACCAAAGTTACCATAACAGTTGGGAAAGATGTATGTGATGCATTGCTAGGAATGCATGTATGCACTGGATGTGACACAGCTAGTCATTTCAGTGGTCGTGGCAATGTTGGTGCCCGGAAGCTTCTAATACCAAGTACCAAAGAGCATTTACTAAATTAGAAGAAAACTAGTCAGTGACGGCTACACTATTGACCTGCCTAGAAGAGTGTGCATGGCATCTGTATGTTGCTTGATCCGACATTATCGAGGTAAAGTAGACGTGTTGCCAGCTATTCATATCTAAAAATTGGGATGTTGAATCAGGTCAGTTACCACCATGTAGAGACAGTCTTCAAATGCACGCTAGCAGGGCTAATTACCGAGCAACCATATGGCATCGTAGCATGGAGGCTCAGCCGAACATACTCAGTCCTCTAGATACCAACGGTTGGATCATTAGTGATTATGGACAACTCGAGATCAACTGAATGACATGATCACCAGCTCCAGATGTTGGCCTACAGTATTCCTATCTCGCGTACCTGTATCACAAATAGAATGAAATGCACAAATGCATGCTTTCTGCAGCCATGTGAGAACATGAAAGATGATGCGATAGAGCAAGAACAGCTTGATGAAGTTTCTAATTACTAAAGCAGTGATATTGAACAAGAGTAACTTCAGAGATTACCAGCGCAAGTTAGAAATGATGAATACACGTACTATGTGACTATGTGATAATAGACATTCGCATTCGTGAAATTGAGCCGAAATTAAATTTACATGATTGTACAGTTATTGGATTTTCAGCGCTGGTGGATATTAACTATGCGATTCACGAATTCGACCGCAGATGATTTATTTAGACATACAATTACTGGATTTAGATAAAACATTGATGAATATTAATTGCAGCGATTAGACGACACAATAATGATTTGCTTTCTATGTGGCGATGTACGGTAGGATTGGACAATGTGATTCGTGAATTTCGGTTATGATGTTAATTTAGATGTAGGCCTACAATTTGTGGATTTTGACAAAACATCAATGTATCTTAGAGAATATCTGTACCTTTGCGTGAGCCAATGATGGAAATGCACACATTGCGGCGATTTAGGAAAGCTGGTTCGTGAACTGCACCTCTGATGTCTCAGCTAAATGTACAGTTATTGTATTATCGGTAAAACCTTGCCATTGATGAATACGATCTTGGCAACGTGCTTAGTGAATTCCATGTAAGGTCTTGCTATTAGACGTACAGTTATTGGATTTTTTCGCAAACAATTACATCGATGAATATTAACTTCAGAGGTATTTCAATCACACGAACAGTTAAACAGTGATATTGATGGATATTAGCTTCACGGAGTATCATTACTTAAGGTGAGCCAGTAATGAATGCATGCTCTTTGTTATTATGCCATCAGGAACAATGTGTTTCATGAATTGCACTGCTGCCGTTTCATTTACATGCACAAGTATTCCATTTTCAGGAAAAATGCCCCACCCGTACACTCATTAATATACTGACACTAAGCTACTCTCTATAAAAGGCCATCATATGATTTTGTGGTCCAAATACATAGGGTTATTAAAAACATCATCAGGTTTTGTGGTCCAAGATGGTACCAATATGCCATAATTGGCCTCCTGACTCATGGACTATATAGAAATCTGACTTTCTATAGGTTATTGGTGATAGAGGATAATGCAGTGTAACACGACTTCGGGAGTCGTACATCCGGAAGTCTTCCCTAAAACTGGCTACCGGCCGGCGATGGTCAATACTATAGCCACGCTGGTTGGTATTTAAAGCGGGTTGGTATTTAGCGCTGGTTGCCAACTGACCCTGTTTGGTATTTAACGCTAGTTAGTATTTAACACTGGTTGGTAGTTAATGATGGTTGGTTTTAATGCTGGTTGGTATTTAATGATGGTTGGTATTTAATGATGGTTGGTATTTAATGATGGCTGGTATTTAATGTTGTTTGGTATTTAATGATGGTTGGTATTTAATGATGGTTGGTATTTAACGTAGGTTGGTAGCTAATGCTGGTTGGTATTTAACGTTGGTTGGTATTTAACGCTGGTTGGTATTTAACAAACGCAACTTGGACGAATATATATAATCTATGTAATTTAATTATGTAATGTATGTAATATATGTAATTTTTTGTAATGCATGCAATGTATGTAATATATATAATAAATGTTATGTATGTAATATATGGTATATATATATATATATATATATATATATATATATATATATATATATATATATATATATATATATATATATATATATATATATATATATATATATATGTAATATATGTTATTTATGTAATATATGCTGTATATGTAACATATACAAGCAAGATCGCTCTAATCGTTCTCAATGAGAGCACAATGAGAAACCCAATCCCCGCTCCCAACCCCACACCATCAATGGAGAGGAAGTGGCCCAACTGCAAGCAGCTGTCCACCTAGGCATACCCAGAAATGTGGTAAACAATGTTTACATCTACTACAATATAAACACCGCAAGAAGCACACTCTATCACCGGCTAGGAGCCGGTCTCCACGGAAAGAATGACGGTAATCCCATCATAACAGCAAATATATGGAAAGTGTACATGGGCTTGAAGTATTGGCCATAAAGAAAACGGATATTAATCAGCTTGAAGACTTCCAGAAGAAGACTAGGAAACAAATTCAGCATCTTCCAGACCGATGTGCAGATGTGGTGGCGTTATCATTACTCGAAACGGAGAAGACAGAGCACATACTGGACAAAAGGATAATCAATCTCTTTCTAAGCACGTGCAGAAACATATGATCGACGGAGCAGATTGCCATGAAAGCGCTAAATAGCAAGAATTGGTTTAGTAAACTAAGACAGACCCTACAAGAGTATGAACTACCTCACGCACCACAACTCCTAGTGGACCCACCTACAAGAGACGGAGGGGTTGGTGGTGATGGTGTGGGGGGCATTACAATCGATTCCAACCTGGACAGAGCGTGGCTAAAACTGTCTTGACATAGCTTGAAATGGATCCCTCCATTTAAGTTCTTTAATGTACACACAATCAATGAATGTATAATCTGCGGTCTCCTTATATTTATATGTACATAGTCTAGCATAAAACACCTTATACGTGTATTGCATATTTATTACTATTATATCCTCTGCATAGTCGTATTGTATAGTTTTGGTTGGGAGTTTTCTTGTGTATTTGTTTTGCCGTATCCTCGTGTCTGGATTAAGAAATACAATAATTACTTATCAACTTTAAAGCATGCTCGCATAATCAACCACAACCAGTCTAGCCTACGGTCAAGGGAGATGTCAGACCTGTCAAGAGAGATTGCGTAAAGGTTTGATTTCTTACTGGATGTTACATACTTCATTCAGAACAATCGTGCTCGATCTAGCCAGGCCGAAGTCGACTCAACATGCATACTTTGACACGAAGCTCCAGAAGATCCCGAACATTTCCTGTGCCAGATTACAGAGCATCAGGTCAAGATACCTCTCCATGACGGCTGATATACTACATGTCCATGGCTATGTAGAACTGGTAACCGTAGTTAGTCACTCTACTTGTAACTTGCTTCAGTTATTGTTTGATGCTTCCTAACTTATCGATATAAACCATATAAATAAACTCTTAATCTATGACATTGAACTGATAAGTAGAGGAAACATATTTGAGTATCTCCAACCTCGTTCTAGGATTACCTGCGAGGACCAAGCCGCCGCTACCTCATTAACGGGTGCTCCCAGTTAACGGGAGGGATCTCCAATCAACCAACTAACCACGCAATGAATAACCTATTGGGGTATTATAGCACTAGGTACTTTACCGGCTAAAGATTTATGATGAAGAAGTTGGTTTATTGTAAATAATACCTGATTGGAGAGAAAACATGACTGGTAATGCTATTTCTACTAATGGAACAACTTCATAATTAAGATTCAGATGTTCCACAAAGTAAGTTTATCAAACAACAATCTAGGCAGATCAGCATTGGGCAACCTAGCAAGATAGAGGAGGAATACTGTTTATTCCATAATAAATTAATTGAGTCCGCTTGCTTTGCTTGTGATACGCGTGCCATTCATTGTATGCACCGGATACCATTTTTCTGAAATTGACCTTTACAATTATGCCTATGCCCCATCCCTTTCTAACATCGCTCCTCTCACAGGTCGTTCCTGTTGGATCCATTTATCCATGAAAGCCATCACTGATGATTCCCAGAAACTTTTACAGGTAAGCTTTTGAACAGTTTGAAACTAATTTGACTGGGTGCTGTTGCTGTCTAATGAAGCAACAAATTAGTTTTAAAATATTCGACAACATGTTTATTAAATAAACAATTAATAAATATTAATAAATATACAATTCGTTCAACGTGTCTTACTATTAAGCGCCTACGGCAGCCTACATCGAGTTATTCATGCCATAATTGACTATGATGCCATCCTACATGTCACGTGGTTAATTATGGCATCATGTTGTGATTTTCGGACTCCGATCCCGGATTAAAAGATCACTCAAATGAAGCTAAGATTATGAACTGATACCGATTTGATTATGCAGCTGGGCCTAACTCTGACTGCAGACAATCCTCTCGTGGTTCGGGAAAGACGGTATATTTTTCTCTATCACAGATTAGATCAATGCCTGATTGCAAATTTAACGAATATACTTTTATTTAATTGCTAATACTGATATAACAAAATAGGAAATATAAGTCATATTGCAGACTGAAACTGATTTTTAACTTTACTTTTACAAAACTAAATATCAATCGCTGATTGGTAATTCAAGAATTGCAAAGACTAACTACTTCTAAATACTGAGCAGATAATTACGGAATATGTATACTGATCTCAGGATCAACGGTTGGTAGAGTGATCCCGCAGCACTGTCGACTGTGCCTTATATAATACAAAAAGGTATTCATGACCATCGTCACACAACAGGAGCAAAAGAGGTAGTTCGGATTCTGATTAGTCAAGCCTCATTGCTCGCCCAATAGAATACCCACAAACACTCTTGAAGAGGCGTGTGTTCGACTAGTTCTCGCTGGAACCGTTTTGAAGGATATATCACAACATCCTAATGATATTGCGGCATACTGACGTCATGATGTTGTGATTCCTAGCAAAGTTTTATGTTGCCATTTGACTTGACAACTCAGTCACAGGCTTCTACCTGAATCTGTAGGATTCGCTCATGCGTGGATTGTTTATTTAGGCATTGTAATATAATGGTCCCAGCACCAGAGAACCCCATTACTCAGTGATCTATGACCTAGCACGTACTGCGGATATGGTCACAGGAAAATCTGTAGCCCACGCAGATAATGAGTCAGCAGCACCTGACAAAGTTCGATCGCACTAGAGCCGCCGGGCATTGCCTCTCCAGGTAACCATGGTTGTCCCTAAAACAATTCTGTATCGAAACAGTTAATTCCTGGCCGCGTTTTACATACAACTATTAATGCGCATGGCATCAAAACTTATTAAGTGACACAAAACCAGTATTTCATATACGCCTACAAACAATGTTTGGAATCCAGATAGATTATAAAACACCATCATGAAATACATCCAACCCTTAGTAATACGATAGTTTGCCTTTGTTGTTACGAACTGACAAAGGTTTGCGTTTGTTATTATGATAGTTTACGTTCGTTGTTGCTAATGTAACTGTTCATTGCTCCTTCCACTATTCTATCCTTCCTTCTTGTCTGTTCGTCAGTCCTTCATTTATAATCTAAACCTATATCATATTCCAACACGCAGTATCAAACAGGTTACCGCACCACACGCTCCTGACTAGGTCATCCCGCTCATCTATCTATATACATTTTGTCTGCTATATAACTACACAGAATGAAAACCAAGGTTCAAACTTCAATTCCAATTGCGTACATGTTCAAACACACAGACACACACACACACACACACACACACACACACACACACACACACACACACACACACACACACACACACACGCGCACACGCACATATTACATATACGGTTCTCATAAATGATATATATATATATAAATCACGATGACACTGCCGTGATGTAGACAATATTTATAACTGAGATGATTTCATCCAAAAGACTATTAAAAAGACAAGAGGACATACGAAAATAATGAAGACAGGAACCAGCAATATTGAGACTAGCTACTTCCTCAAGATCCCGAGATCTGAATCCGGATATCTACATAGGCCAACCGACTGAAGATAAACGGCCATCGTACGAATGCTCATTTAACTTGCTGTGCTCTATCAACAGCACCCTAGTCTCTCCCCTCCCTTAACCACCTGAGGAGAATTCACAATATCATCTCAATTATAAATATAATCCTGACATTATTTAACAAAGTATCCAGTATATCCTCCTAAAAATACATATCATACTCTTTTTCCAACAACGAAATTAGTGTGTCAATATTCTAGGCAAATATTAATAACGTAAATCGTGGCAGCATAACTACTACCCTTCCGTAATCATGCAATTACTCACAATAATCTCCAATCTAAACAGGCAACGGTTGCATAGAGCAATTAATAGTATACGTGTGGAACTGATTAACATTTCCTCAGATAGCGACCATGAATTGGATGACAACACAGCCCTCCAGATGGTCACATCAAAGGACACCGACAAATGAATTCAGGTTCCGATGGATACTGAAATACCAACTGTGAACAGTGACATTCTGAGTCAGGCCGCCCTCGAAACATTTGGTGCAAGAATATCCCAAGTGTGGATGTCTCACAGACCTCAACAGCAAGCGGGGACTCTCTAGCTGCTGCAGCAGCCATACTGGAGGCAGAACTGGAAGAAGATCTCGCGCGGCTGTCAAACCCTAGGGACAGGACCACTTTGGAATGTGTTCCATGAGACGAGGGCACTATGGGAACAAATAAAGGACAGGTCCGCATTTAATCGGGCATGCCTCCATTGTCACATGGAGCTCCTCTTGAACCCACGGATCAAATCCTGGAAGATGGAGGGGTACTGTAGTCTTCTGAGCTCCTCCAGTTTCCAGAGTACCCATGTTCCTAGGTGAGTCACTGAGGCGCTCACGGAGGGGAGAACAGTGTTTAACCATATATCTACCTTTCCATCGATGTGATCATTCCACCCCTCCATTATCATAAATTTGATAAAAACACTGTCTATCATATTCCTGAAAATAACATCTGTTTTCTCACAAATTCTTGTTTATTCAATAAACAAAATCTTTTTCGCGGCCCACAGAGCTACCCAAGGTACTGTCCTACCAGCATGTAACGTCATACGTCAAATACATAAATGGGGTATCCCACCTCGTGCATCCACTATCGTACGTCTGACCCTATATCTGGTCTACTGGGATCCTGCCAGAAAAACACTGGTCTCATGAGATTTGCCAATAATGTGCCACCATACAAGCACTTGCGCAAAGAACACAAATCGGAACAAGAAACATTTGAAACTTCTTAATGCTCAAAACACTCCCCAAGCAGGCCCGTGCCCTCGCGCGTGTCTGGCCTCAGTACAGCCAGCATGGGCTCCAGCGTAAACCCGCTCAATAGTCCCTGAATCAGGCTCTGTTCAAATGGAAAAAGCACTCAAAATGCACTTTTTCAGTGGGCACCACATACACCTGTGGTGGGCCCCCCATTCAGTTTAAAAGGGCACCGCAAACGCATGCAGTGCGCCCATGAGGACACCACAGACACCCACGGTGCCCTCCCCCTAAACGGGCACCGCACATGCTTGCAGTGCCCCCCCCCCCATTCTTCATATATTCTAAGGGACACCTCACACCAGGCAGTGCCCCTGTGGTACCCCTGTCAGTGCCCGGGCACCTCAAACGTCAGCCGTGCCCTGACCAGAGGGTATAAAAGGAGGGAGAAAATTCAGTTCCCAACCATTCAGACTTTGAGTCAAACAAGATCTCAGCATAAGGTCTTAAGGATTTCCCACAGAGATAATAAGTTTTTATTCCACTACGTCAACATAATTTATGTTTAGAAAACCATAAAACCAAAAAACGGTGTCTTGCATTAATTGATATTCGGGGAACACAAAATAAACAACAACAATGGCATCTCGACTATGTCTATTTTACTGCAGCACCCGTTTACTCTGAAGGAGTTGCAATAAACCCATCCCCTGGAAAAATTATTTGGTGCTATGGTTCATGGCAAGCATCATATAATGCTTTGAGAGGAAGTGTACAGTTTATCGAAGGACTTGATTCGATTGAACTAGACAAAAGTTGTAGGACCATATTGAGTGTAGATGACCTTATGGACAAGGCTGATCATGCTGGCCAAATTTCTGCTCTTTTTACACATCTTTCACACCATGATAACCGTAGTATTATCATTATAGGTCAAAACCTATTCACAAATCCAGATGTCAGTGAGACATTTCAATTAACTCCCATTATATTGTACTGCTTATAAACCCCAGAGAAGCCGTCCATACATTGTTTATCCCAACAAATGTATCCTGGAAATAGCAAATATTTGATCGAAGCATATAAGAATGCTAAGCAGACAGCTCATTTATATCTGCTACTGGATCTTAAACAAACAACTCCAGAATATCTGCGCCTACGGACAAGCATTCATCCTACTGAAATTTGTCACGTTTATATCCTTAAGAAGACGTAGACCTGAGAATGGAATGGGCCCTCACAGAATTTCAAAACATTTACCAATGCTAAAATGTTTATCTAAAGCATCACCTTAGACATGGAATGATGTAATCTGTGGATGCTCAAAAGATCTTATTAACTGCTTATATGAGGCTTCTTTGAATGGTGTGTATGGCATTGTAAAACTGTCAGGCCCATCTTATAGGAAACTCAAGAAATATAAGAAACATTTACGTCTTCTTTGCACGAAGAGAGGTTTATCTGATTCTTGAAGGCGAAAAGTGTTGCAGAGGGACGGTTTTCTTGGTGCCTTATTACCAGCCATGCTCGGAAGTGTAGTGCCATTGCTAGGGAGGTTGTTCCGGTGAATGGAACATGGTTACTCAACTTCCTGAAAAAACGCACTCCTGTCCAAAAGAATACATCCAAGTGGGTGTGGTCACATCACAAGTCGTTTCTAAAAATAACCTGTCATCGATCGAATACCCTTAGGGTTTCTGTTTATAAAAGGCTAGCTAGGATGCTGTCTGGGGAACTGTATGTGTGTCTTATAGGAGCACTTGTGTCTTTTACTGAGAAACATGGAACATACCAGGAAAGTGGCTTTGATTCCTCACGATTTAGTGGAAAACCTCAATGAGCAACATAAGAGTTCCCTATTGCAGACTGCCACTATGATTCGCAAAGCCGTAGGCTTAGATGCTGAGACAAATCAGATTTTATCACGTCAAGACCTGAGGGAATATGCTAAGGCTAATATGTATTCCGAGATCTTGTCAAAATACCATCACTTGTACCAGGGCTCCACATCCAGTGGAAACAGGGTGTCTACTGGCCAGATGCCATCGGACATTAAACCAGACCATTTATCAGGATTGTCTCCAGGGATGGTGGAGCAGACTATAAAACCTTTGCCGGGTTTACTAGAAATTCTTAGGTCATCATCACCAGGATTGATAAGTGGGAATGAACATGGTGAGGTTAGCATCGTGGGCAGTCATCACCATAACAGCAATATCGTTGATTTGGTTACATACGTCGTGTCACATAGATGAAGATGAGAAAGTGGTGGTGGTGATGGTGATGGCGTTGTAACACGGGAGTTTGATCAACTTCCCTGAATGCTTCACATTCCTAAGTGGCTAATTAGTGAAGAGAGACTTATTAGGCATATATACGGTGAGAAACAAGAAGTGGCACCTTCCTCTTTGCTTAGCAGAATGTCTATGTTAGTAGGAGGCTCGCTGTGAAGAAGAATGGTAAAGAAAATGACATCTGGATAATGCGCTCATCAGGTTATCACCTATTGTCAAGAAAAAGAGTGATCGATTCCGAGGTTTGACAGCCTCAACTAGATGAGAGAGTTTGTCCGAAAAAGTTTTATCAACTTGCCTAAATGCTTCACATTCCTAAGTGGCTAATTAGTGAAGAGAGAATTATTAGGAATATATACGGTGAGAAACAAGAATTGTCTCCTGCCTCTTTGCTTAGAAGAATGTCTAGTCTTAGTAGGAGGCTCGCTGTGAAGAAGAATGGTAAAGGAAATGACAACCGGATAATGCGCTCATCAGGTCATCACCTATTGTAAAGAAAAAGAGTGATCGATTCCGAGGTTTGACAGCCTCAACTAGATGAGAGAGTTTGTCTGGAGACAGTAGTTCTAAGACGAAGAGCAGAGCAGGAAGAGAGACCATCGATACTGTCACAAACTCATATGAATAAAAATGCTAAATTAGCTAATATCTATTTAACCCTTCTAACCCGCTTCCTTTTCTGGTTGTGAAAATCTTCATCATGCATGGAATGGAAAGATAACATGTGCCTATATTGAAGCGTGGTTACATCATCATGTCACATACACATTGCACAAATCCGGAAGGGGTAAGTTTTATAGACGTGCTATTATAGTTTCCTCAATGGATGAGCATTGGCAAGCAGATTTGTGCTCTATGGGGATGCTCGCAAAAGACAATGCCAATGTTAGATATCTACTCTGCAATTGATGCCCTCTCTAAGTATGTCTGGATAGAAAATCTACAAAATAAACCTTTCAGTTCTCGACGGTTTCAAAAATATATTCAAATGGATAAGGGTGGCGAAGTCGCAGCTAGTGGAGTTCAAAGTTATCTTAAGGAAAATGATATCCATTTCTATACATCTCACAATGAACCACAAGCAGTCATGATAGAAAGGGTTCAATTACCTTTGAAAGAACATATATATCGGTACATGACCCACAAGAATGCTAGACGTTATGTAGATATTTTGCCTAAACTATTGCATTCATATAACAGAACATTGCATAGCAGTACATGAATGAGACTGATCGATGTTGATCGTAGTACAGCATATCTAGCTTGGCGAAACATTTATAGCGTTAAACCATGTCAGGTGACTGGAAATGGTAAAAAACATAAGTTATGTTTGAAAACTGGGGATCATGTTCATATATCTCAACTCAGAATGCCATTCGAGAAGTGGTATCATGGCCACTGGAGTCGAGAGATACTTAAGATTAAGCAAATCAAAAGCGACTACAAACCAATCTTATATGTTCCTAATGACTATGACGATGACCGGATAGTGGGCACATTCTATCATGAAGAATTACAAAGGTCTAGCTGAATTGATTCAAATAATGAGTACAAAATCGAAAAGATTTTTAAAAGTTGTCATAAGCACAAGGGTCAGCTTGAATATGTTGTAAAGTGGCTAGGACATCCAAGTAAATTTAACTCTTGGATTTCTGAAAAGAGGATTGTAAACACAGAGAAGAAAGATGTCAGGAGAAAATAATGAGGGCGTGAACAGATGGAGTGTCATATGACGGGTGATGGGTGCACGTGTCCCAAAGGAGGAAATCGTTTACATTGCTCAGATTCTCATTATATATGTATATAGTTATTATCATTACTTGTCTAGTTAATATTACTTGAAAAGATAGCAAAGAAAATACTGGAATTTAGATTTCTTTGTTATCCGTTTGTCTGGCGTACATTTTACCGAGTTAGTGTATAAAAAGTTAAAAATCACATCAGCCTGACGATGTTTGAAGATCAATTTTACGTGACTCTCCCTAGCAACAGTTCGATATCATTTTATCATGACGATACAGTCTCTGAATACTGAACTAAGTTACCATCAGCACTTACATTTCAAGGCCAATGTGAAGCTGGTCTGTCTAGTGTGATATATCCTCAGAACCTGTTGAGATTCACAGAAAAGGCTTATATACGTTTGAGTGTCGAGTGACCAGGCAATGCATTTTCGCACATATCAACGGCTTTGATTACATCTCGATCGAAACCACCCCACACATACTCATTCTACATAACCCCTTGTCTTTATCCCATTAGGGCAGCTGTGAAACTTATAAATGCGAAAAATAATAAAAGCACATTTTTCAAAGAGAACATGGTACTCAACTATTTTACCAATCAGGCGAAAATGAGTAGTATTATGACCAAGAGAAATTATTCAATCACTTTTCCTAAATCTTTAGCTAATCTCTTTGGGTTGCCATATGGAAAGGATACCATAGAAGGCCCCACACCGACAGGTGGATATCAGACATATTATCCAGGTGGTTCTTCAAGCGGTCCTGGTACAATATATATATATATATATATATATATATATATATATATATATATATATATATATATATATATATATATATATATATATATATATATATATATAATGTGATGCTGTGAGTCACAGTATAGTCGGTGACATAGCTGCACCGTGGTTAAGCGTTATTCCGATTGAATCTACTGAAGGTGGAAAAGATATTTGTCATTGGACATTTCCCGACATACAATACTGCCCAGTATCGAAGAACTATGTCGAGACTATTTCCATTCTCCTCACAGACAGGGTTGGAGATAACATAAAATTCGCTGACGGTTGCATGTCTACATTTTAGATGTCATCGACAGAAAACCAAAGCAAAATCAAACTCCTTTCCAGAAGAAAAAAACCACCACCTTGAAATCTGATGTCTCGTTATAGAAGTCGGTATGGCCAGTATGGAGTTGGGATGCCTGTATTCATGGCTAGTTGATATCAGCTGGGTCATGGAATTGGAAATATATTAGGAGTGCTATTTTAACCAGCGCCACCGATGATGAAAACCTTGGGTAAATCACTCGGACGTGAAGCCCTGAGTGCTGGCATAGGTTTGGCTGAAGATGTCATGGCAGGGAAGAATTTTGGTGCCTCCCCAAAATATAGGGCGAAAGGCGTAGCAAAAGCTTTAATTCCACATGCTATCACTGCAGTTAGCAACCAAGGAGTTAATATGGTAACGTATAAAAGAAAGCCTGATACAGATCTCCTATGCAAAACATTAAGTCCGGAGTCGTAACAAGAAGTTCTAGCCGGAGTCGTAACAAGAAGTTCTAGAAGAATTCAGAAGAAAAAACAAGTAGGAAGTGGACGATGACATAGACGATGCCGACGCTGAGAACGAGCTCAGCGAGAAATCAACAACATATTTTCCTAGAGATAGAGACAAAAGACAGCCAGAAATATGAATTTACCTCTGGTATGTGAGTGTACTAAAAGCGAATTGAAACATTGTGGTGGGCGCCCCATGTAACTACTTTGGACGGCGGAGGAAGAGGCTCAATTTCAATCCATAGAATCCCTGACAGACAGCAGGCATATGGAGTTCTATGTAGCTAGCTCGCCTGACACTCACACCAGTTAATAAATGGACGCGCATTCTCTGATAAGTCAGGGGGATATATTACTTAATGGTCACAAAATCTCGGATTCTTCAGAGTCTACAACTACAGATCGTCTTTGGAGGATTTCCTAAACCATGGGAGTGATGCCGCTAAATCGCATCTTAAACTCACCATGTGGCAGCACGATGAAGCCAGGGAATTTGATGATACGACCGACAGAAATCTAGGATTCAAAGCCGGGCGAGAGACTTGTGGTCCAGGATACACTGTGGAATTTATTGGCAGGATTAATTCTGACATATTCCTTCAAGAAAAATATATCCTAGGTCGTGTTAATTTGAGAGTGAGAATACAGTGCACAAAGGACGTTTTCTTGAGCATGTATTTGCAAAATATTAAACCTAAAGTAAAAATGGATGAAGCTTATCTCTACATAAGGGAGGTTAACCCGTCGCCTGATCTATTGTTAAGCCATGCCAAAATGCTAAAATCCTGTCAAGAGCTAATGCTATTTACTCGATCAAACGGGTCCTAGTGAAAACTTGTACCGTTCCCGCCGGTGTTCAGTCTATTGACAGAGATAACCTTTTTGTCAGTCAACTACTCCAAACACTGCTTATAATGGTGATACCAAAAATCCAATTAATCTGACATAGGAAAAACGTAAACTAAGTGAACAGTATGCGTTGTTTAATTAGGTTCAAATTGTACAAGACGTGTGATCGAATAATCAGTGAATCATACCATGTACTTTTACACGTATATTCATATGTATTGGACAAATATTTAATTTTCTTCCGACATCAAATCCTACTTTCAACTCCAAGTGTTAGACTTTTTTTGATGTGATTACATCGTCTGATAGAATATTAGTTGTCACCCCAAATCAGATTTAAATCCGGATGGAAATCTAAAACATTAAGCCGAATCCTTTTTATAAACTGGGGAAGTGTGTTTTTTTATCTTATCACACCGGAGGTGGGTCGGTCCATAACTTCTTCAGGAAGGATGCGTAAAGGCTTGTCGATGACCGTATATGGAACAAATACGGCCTATGGGGCGTGGTTTAATATTTAAATTTGAATACGTTACAGGGCACGTGACTGTTATCCAATCAGAAGCATCCGTTTGCTGAAGCCCAATAACTACTTAGCATAGTTCACCATAAATTGCTCAACAACATAGTTGACCTGTTTTAACACGGACTGTAACATTTCCAAAAGCTTGAGATATTCGTGTGTGATAACGCCGACATCATATCTTCAAGTGCAACCAAATGACACATGCGATCTCCGATTCATAGCCATTTGATACCTTCAGAATGAAAAGCCGTGATGCTGAATTGTGATGGATGGTGGCAACGTTGGCATTAGCGGGGTAGAATACGATGTTATTTACATCTATATAATGATGGTGTCCGCTTGAAATTCCATCATATCGGATCACGTCATTCTCGCGTTGCGTCAATATTTATCGGAGATTCTGAGGATCAATTTGTTTTCCACATGCAGCAATATATTGATATTGATCTATTAGAACGTAAGTTGTATTGCGCTGACATAATCATGAATGGTGAAAGGATGTTAATCCATTTAAATGATGCAAGAGGAGTGCTCTCTAGATTGTCAAGTTTACATCTTTGTCTATGACATGTGTATCTGCTATACCAGAAGGTAGCTTTCAATTGTCCAACATGCTGAACATTCAAAGCAATCTATGCAATTCTTAATACTTTAATTTATAGTCGCGCACGATGCAAATAAAACAACAGAATGGATGGATACAGTTTTCGTTATGTACTGTCCATCTCTAGCAAACCTCCACCCTCGCTTGCCCGTGTTGGGCTCTATCGATCCCTGAACTCCCTGGCTAATGATTTACAGAAACTATACCGGTAAGGTATTACATATTTTGGAACTACTTTGAGTTGGTGCTGTTTTTGCCCAGTCAAATCTTCAGAATCTAATATTCATGGCACATGTATACAGGCATGCTGTTGAATATTTGTTGGCAGCAATAGCTCCATGTAAAATTAATCTCAAGATTTTCAACAGAATGTTTATTAAATTGTAAATTCTCGAAGTACATCAAATTCGTATACGTGACGGCCATTTAGATGTTCGTGACTGAACTACACCATTGTGAGTGTCACGTCAGCTAAAACGTGTCGTATTTGATTATGATGTCAGATACTTCACTGATAGAGTGCATCACGAGGAGCAGAAAGAATCAGTTAAAAGTCAATATCAATAAGGGCCGCATCATCTCCTTTATTGATGTCCGTTCCTTCGTTCCTTCCTTCGTTTGTACGTTCATTCGTTTGGTTATTTCTTCGTATCCATCCATCCATCTATCCATCTCGGCATCCACCCATCCACCTATTCTCCCATCCACTCATCCACCGCACACAATCAATCTACCAACTCATACATACATCCATATATCAAACCATGAACCCATCCGACCACCCATCCATTCATTCACCCACCTATCCACCCACCAACCCACACACCCACTAACCAACCCTCGCTATCCCCCTCACACATACCTACCCACTTATCCACCAACATAACCACCAATTCATCCATCCACCCTTCTGCCCACCTATCCACCCACCCACCCACCCACCCACCCACCCACCCACCCTATCTCTCTCACACACACGCACGCACGCACGCACGCACGCACGCACGCACACACACACATTCACGCACCCATCCACCCATCCACCTGTCTATTTATCTATTATACAATTTCGATAACCTATGCTTGTATCCATTCATTCGTTCATCGATAACATAATCTATACCGCTGTTTACTAAAGTGGAATGTATCACGGGTATTATGTAACCATAGAAATACATAGCATTGCAGTTACATATGTCATTTGAATGTCTATAATGGCAGCCATTATCATAAATGTGATATATATATATATATTAGACAAAGAACAGACGGGCAATAGCACCCATGGGAATGTGGCATCGCCGCAGTTCTAAATTGCGGGCACACCTTAATGTCTCTGTAATCCCCAGATGCGCGCAACAAATCACCATCTCGCGAGCGGTTAAATATTGAATTGCGGCCAAAGGAAATATCAACCCCATTGCATAAGATAGTAATCCATATTAGTGCATTTCTACAGCTTTATGGGTCATTTACTACAAAATCATATTACTGCACTGTGTAAACACAGTACCGGTACGGGTGATAGTATATGCGATTGTATATCACATAATTATTGTGCTATCTGGAAGCTGGAAGCAGTTACAAATCTGGCATTTTCTGTGAGCCTTACTTCGTTATATGCTGACTATTCACAAAATAATTATTAGTTTGAACGTTGTTGATGGCTAAGCCAACCCCAACTTTCAGTCAAATTGTTATCAACATATTCTGCAGGTCTAGACGTATTGCCCATTGAAATTTTTGTTTGATGCGGTAAGTGCTGTAACCACAGACATTCCGTCACGTCTTTAAAGAAGGTATTGGCTACATCAGATTTAAATGAGTAGGGACCTATAAGTATCCAAGAATAGAACACATTCATAGGTGCTGCACAACAGCTATTTCATGAAATTATGCTATACAGATTATTAATCAGCTAATATTTGACAAGGCAGCGCTGTCTTGAGCTGCGATGGTGGCGTAGTTATGCACAATTTAACATAATACTATATGCTGAGCATGTGTACAAATGCCCGTAATCACCGAATGCAGGCACATGTCTATCAGAAAATAAATGTTAATCTTGAATCTAATCCTGGATGGACGAGGGCGGCATCCATTGTAATAGAGCGAACCATTTCTAGCTATACCTTGCCCTTTTCTAGCTAAGCCCCGCTCACGCTTTGACCGTGTATAGTCGAATTTGTTACAACATTTTCAATACTCTATTTATTAAAAAGTAAATCCATTAAAGACTTACAAGTTGGCGGACTATTTATTCCAGCTGTTAATTATTATTGTGACGTCAGCCGACAACCTTTAACGTAATTGTTTATGACGGCATATACTTTATCCACAGATCGGATTTATGCATTGTACCCAACATTGTGGTAATCCATAGCGCTTTCTCACTTGTTACAATACGGTCAAAGACAATTACCCAGGCTTTAATCGCCATGTGTTGATTCATCTCTCTAGTCTCTGATAGCTGGCATCGATTGCATTTCAACCAATCAGAAAAATGTAGGTTGTCTGCCTTGTTTTACAGAGCAGTGTGTATTGTTCGGCAACGAGGTGTACGCGTAACCAGATAGATACGCTGTTGAATATTTAGAAACTAATTAGACTGGAAGTTGTTGTTTTAGGCAGCAAGAGCTTCCAGTAAAATTAGTTTCAAAATATCCACCATGATAATTATTATAGCCTAGAGAAGATGTGCTATTGTTAGATCCATGACATAACGCATTATCGGTTGATGGCAATATGGCGACATTTGTATTTCAACATCAAAGCGATGATAATAATCAAATATTTGCGATAGATATTATGGAATGATATGGAACTTATATCCCATAATCTGTCCGTACAATACAACATTTGGCAGGAGATTAGTCAAAGCGCCACGCATCATAGATCACAAACCCTTCCACCACAGCCGCATTACCGGTAGCCTTTTCCGATGTGGGTGGCTGATACACCGCGGGATTCTGCGGTAACTGATTCTGACCGCAATTACTGTAACTGGCTAGCGAGTTAATGAGTTATGCGCACAGGGAGTCACACAGTATTTCGCCGGTATGTACATCGCGCAGACCACGCATTTTACAGCCATTAAACTTAGTTATACAAGTTACACGTGTATTATAACGTTCTGCGTGCGTGCGTGCGCGCGCGCGCGTGCGTGTGTGCGTGTGTGTGTGTGTGTGTGTGTGTGTGTGTGTGTGTGTGTGTGTGTGTGTGTGTGTGTGTGTGTTGACTCCGTAAAGCAAATTTATATAGGATATCCTGTGAAGTATATGCGATTGTACGAAGGAGCTACAGTGCTTGGTGTCGAGGAGTTTAAATGCAAAACGGGATAGGGGCCTATATCCATTTGTTCAACCAGAAAACGTGTTCATGTAATTGTTTATCTATTGTCAAACTGTAGCAAACACCGTTTCTATTCATTGCAAAATAACATATATCCAAGTGACTAAGCTTTGCGAATGGCGTATATCGGATCTTGGGAAAAATACATAATTGCAACTACAATTAGTTTACTTGGTCGATGACGCGTCATAGCAAATCCCCACGTTCAACGCCTTGAACTGTTGACCACAACAACACACACCCATGGCGTAGCCAAATATGGCCTCCGCAATCATATGGGTAACTCATACAGCAATTGTGGCTGAATGTCATCCAAACAGCATCAGAGATGTTGCGTTACAATCAATTTCTTGGACCTTTGATCCTAAACCCTATTGCCCTGTCGGCGGGGTCAAATGCAAATGCCCTCATTCCCTCCATATTGATATGAGTAACGCACTGCTAATTCCAGGGAGTATCATTACAATTAATGTCTTGACCGTTTGACATCAATCACCCCTGGGGCGGGGCCAAATAACAATGTGCGCATACATCCCACATTGATATGGCTAACTCACATATCAAAGTTGGTTGAATTCCGTCAAACAGTTTCGGAGGAGCTGCATTGCAATCAATTTATTGACATTTTGACAGACATGTATGGTTACTGTATTCTGCGGCTGTAGTAGTAGAAACATCCTACAACTGCAATCAGTCCTTCTTCGCTTTTGACCACTGTTGCATGTCATCAGCCGAAATCCTGATCTTCCTCAGGCCCATTCTTGAGTGTACCGAGTCCTGTTTTCCTGAGGTCACCTCGTAGCATGCTTATGCAATTATTTCCTCTCCTTGCTTTGCATTTGCTGGCTCTGAGTAGGGAGAATTCCAACGCTTTCTGCGCTGGTATCTCTTCTGGCATCCTTAGCACATGGCCAAACATGGGCCATCTTTGCAGGACGACCTTTACAGACAGCCGCGACGTATTACACATCTTGTACAGTGCATGCTCACCCGAAAGGGGGACGGTCCCAAATGTAAATATACTCATGCACTGCACATTGATACGGGTAATTAGGGGGAGTTGTGCTACAATCAATTTCCGCATGCTAAAATTTGACCTGTGTCCCTGCCCAACCTTGGCGGCGTGTGCCAAATGTAAATGTGCTCTTGCACGTCGCAATCATATGGGTACCTCGCATATCAAAGTTGGTTGAATTCCGTGTAACGGTTTCGAGGGAGGGGATGGGAGTGGCTGGTCAATAATGAGATGAGAGAAACGTTCACATTAGTATGCGGGCCATTTTCCTTGGTATCACTGTCCTTCACTATCAGCCAAGTCAGTGGGAGAAGTAACGGCTATTGCGCTATCCTGGGGAAGCTTACTTGTCTTGGTGGTCGACCCAAAAAGTGCTTTTGCGCGATGTCTTCACAGCCTAAAAAATATTGACAGAGTCAAAAACAGAGTATGCACATCCTTAGTGAATATTGAAGACATTTCAGGTTATCAGTGTTTGTATAGTGTGTTGTATAGTGTGTTGCATTACCTCCACATATTTGGAATGCCTGTGATACGGTGATAACTCACTTTTATTTTGTGACCATATATTGTGAAAATAACAATAATATGCAATAATAACTTCACCGATAGCGAATGAGGAAATACAAGACGGATAACA
Organism: Chaetoderma sp. LZ-2023a; assembly: GCA_034401795.1. Lineage (NCBI taxonomy): Eukaryota > Metazoa > Mollusca > Caudofoveata > Chaetodermatida > Chaetodermatidae > Chaetoderma > Chaetoderma sp. LZ-2023a. The sequence continues at coordinate 94,395,621 of CM067360.1, read as the reverse complement.
TAGGGACTGCATGGGCCATTTCTTCAAACTGTTAACATCGATCTTTGATTACTGGACGCCCTTAGACTTAGAAAAGTTAAACATCGTTAACTTGTCCATGGGGTTCATTGGTGGCTGGGTTGGTGACTAGAATATATTAGATTCGAGAGAAAACTGACTGGGATTGCGAGTTCTACTAATGCAACACATGCATAATTGGAACGTATGTATAGCCAGCAACGATCTATCCGGATCGATATTGGACTAAGCCAGGAAATCAACACAGCGCTAATGAACGACCACATCGATTTGCATTGACATTAGATTCCCCCTTAGCATGATAGAGGATGAACCGTATTTTTGCATTAGTGTAGTAAAATTACAGTAGTGTGCTTGCGTTGCTCGTAATATGCTTACCATTCGCTATATGGTAAGCTGCCCTTTATGTATTTTATAGCATCTCTCTGAAAATGTTGATTATCATCATAGTTCAGCATAAGTAATACATTGTTCATCAAAATAGTTGATGTGTCTTCATGAAGAAATCTATTCGGACGGCAACATTATTAAACGTTCGAGAAATGTGTGTGTATCTTCAAGTTCAAGCAAATGAAACACGTACTCATTATCTCCGATTTATAGCTATTTGATGATTCCAGAATGAAAGAATACGTGATTCCGAATTGTGATGAATGGCGCCACCATGGACACGAGCAGGGTACAAAACGATGTTATTTACATCTATATAATGAGAGCGTCAGCTTGGAATTCCATCGTATCGGATCACGGGTTGAGTCATGCATTATAGGATGGTCCGGGGATCAATTAGTTATCCATGTGCTGCAATATATTTAAAATATGTCGATAGATATTGATCTACTAGAGCATAAGCTGTATTACAGTGACACAATCTAGAGAAATGAGAATGCGAGAGGAGTTTAATTCTATCTTATGGATCCAATAACAACGCAATTTATTTCGTTATTTATACATATTGATCTGCATAACACCAATTGTGCAGGTTATACGGGAAGGTAGTTTGAACTTTCTAACATGCGTGTAAGGCACAGTAATCTATAAAATCCTTAAAATTCTAGGGGAATCCAAACAATGTGTACTTGGTTACGATACTGTAATATGTATATAAATGCATGCATCAACCATAGATCTTACGGAAGCTATAGCAGCTGCCTTGTATTTGACATATATTTTCTACGGTACATTTGGCAATTCTGAAAGGCAGTAAAGTGGGGGAGTGTTACCAATCTATGGAATAATGATTTTTCCAATGACTATTGCCATTAATCTGCCATTCTGCCGCGGAGTTGCGTGTTGACATACATGTATTTTTAAAAGGGCCTTATATCGCTTTGTTGTCTATATATATATATATATATATATATATATATATATATATATATATATATATATATATATATATATATATATATATATATATATATATATATATATATATGGCGACTGTAAGGTCTATTAATCGACCTTCCCAGTTTTAGCTATGCCCTACTAATCTCAAGGTAAGCTCCACCCACACCTCGCTCTTGATGGGATCGATCGATCCATGAACGCTCTAACAGGCAATTTCAAGAAAATTATACAGGCTAGCTGTTGAATATTTTTAAAGTAATTTTACTGGGTGCTATTCCTGCCTAT
>CM067360.1:94138968-94388968 GCA_034401795.1 Chaetoderma sp. LZ-2023a | reverse complement strand
GATGGATGTCATTTCCTGCCCAGAATTGCTTCACTCCTCGCACTCTGTGTTAATATCTATTCTCACAGGAATGCTTGCACCCTTCCCAAATACTTGCATTAAATGTATTGCATCATCTGACAGAAGACACCATTCATAGATCGGTTGGTCTCTGCTGCATCGCTTCATAATCACACGCCAACCGTGTAACTTTGAATCATGACATTTTAGAATGTAAAATTAGCCATAAATATATATGATAGTTGATGGCAGCAACTGCTCTCAGTCAAATTAGTTTCAAGAAATTCAATAGAATGTATATTACATTGTAAATTCTACAAACACACCACACTCGTATACTTGACGTTTGATTTTCGTGACAGAGCTACACCATTTTGATTGTTAACATGTATCCCATTTGATTATGATGCCAGATACTTGACTGACAGAGCAGAATACGTGGATCCGCACAAATTAGTTGCGAGTCATTACCAATGACAGGGGCGGTGGTATTTCTGTCGGATCTGTTTCTCATGCTCTCTCTCCCGTCCTCCTCCCTCCCTCCCCCCCCCCCCCTCTCTCTCTCTCTCTCTCTCTCTCTCTCTCTCTCTCTCTCTCTCTCTCTCTCTTTCTCTTTCTCGTTCTCTTTCTCTCTCTTCTCTGACGTGCTAGAATATCCAGGTTCCATTCTGTGCTGTACAAATTAGTTGCCAGTCATTACCAATGACAGGGGCAGTGGCATTTCCGTGGGAACTGCCTCTCATGCTCTTCTCTCTCTCCCTTTCACATGCTCTCTATCTCTCTCCATCATGCTCTCTATATGCCTCCCTCCCTCCCTCCCTCCCTCCGTCCTTCCCTCCCTCCCCCCTCCCTCCCTCCCTCTCTCTCTCTCTCTCTCTCTCTCTCTCTCTCTCTCTCTCTCTCTCTCTCTCTCTCTCTCTCTCTCCATATGGCGTGCTGGAATATCCGGGTTCCATTCTGTGCTTAACCAGTAGAGTCATATCATTAATCTAAGCTGTATAGGGATTTCTGTTCTTGATACATTGTCAGTAGTTAACTGTTCACTGATATAACATGGCATTGTTACAAAGTACTTAAGGATGTCCATGCTATATGAGTGAACGTATGCCATAAAGACATTGACATAGCCATCTGTATAATAATACACACCAAATTATAATGAAAAGCTTGGCCCGGAAACCTATGATTAATATATTTCAGTTGGCATGCGCCTATGTGAAAATCATATGGAAAACTCTTAAGTGTATCTGGATTAACTGAGGGTCGAATAGCATCTGACCCAAAGCACACCTAGTCTATGGACGCTTTGGGGCCTGGTAAATATTACCTGGCACATTGCAATGGTACATGATACGTGGTTAACTTGCCAACAAATGTGATTATAAATTCTCAAATTGACCATATGTCACTTTCGTGATATGATACGTGAAAGGTAATCATCTTTCAAGACCTTCAGCCACTGCGTTATGGTAATAAATTGCTATGCTATTATTCTTGGCAGATAGAAAACGATTCAGGAATCTGGTGGGCATCAACCATCTTCTAGAAGAATTTTAGTGAATCCAGAGGCACTAATGCTTTTCACTAACATTTCCCCGTAGATGTAATCTAGGTGTGTTCAGATGATAGGGTATAGCTTCATAGACGCCCCTAAGTGAAATCCCAATATGACATCATATTCCCCACCATGGTCTGTAGGTTTAAAGTATCCGTAGATAGATTTTGGCCTTGACGCATTCTTCAATCGGTTTGGTGATTACTGTTAGGAGAAGTTTCCGATCATTGATGAGTCGAAAACAGCGCAGGTGATTTATTTCTTCAATTACAGGAAGCCATCTTCAGACTGTGCCATACGACTCTCATGGCAAATTTTGACGCGCCTTGTTTCTCGATGTGAATGGCAGTATATGATGATGCAGAGAAAACATCTGCCCCCGAGGGAAACACGAACTTCTTCACCGTACCTCCAGAAAGCGTATTCCTTCGTGAGTACACAGGAGGGCTCGCTGGCAGGTAGCTATTTGGCAAACATGCCGTTTAACAGAACCAAGCACTCAATGTAGCAACTGAAAATTATGACAGGACTGTATGAGGGTGAAAAATGACTGAGACCCAAGTGGTGTGTTAGTGAAATACTGCCCCAGCTGCTGGGAATGTGCTAGCGTGCGAATCTGATAATGTAGAAAATGAGTTGATATACACTTCCACTGAGAATGGCAGCAGTAAATTAGGATATGAGTCGAAAGCTGATTACAACAATGGCTGTATTCGACTAGTGTAACCTAGAGTATATTGGTTTCCTAGACCTAGAACCTATATTTACTGAACGAAAATACCCAGCCGAATACATCCAACGACTAATTGAGTTATTTGTATGTTCAAATCCGGATTACATATGTATTGTCCGTTAAGGAGATGGAACCAATGCAAATACTTTGTGTGGTCAGTTATTTCTCTATTTATTTAAGTGGGATGTTTCATCTCGCAGTTCCCCATGCAATAGCATTTACAGCTACTTTCCAAAATTGTCATTCAGTCAATTCAGTCAACTCGCCTAAAATGCCATCCTGCAATATAATACATACGCTCCGATTTACAGTATACATAATACTAGCGCCGAAACATATTTCTGATCTAACAGCACGTGTACTAATATGGGTGCGATAAATTACAGCAGATTGGGAACAGACGGAAATGTCAAGAAGTAGCACACACTAGTGCCAGAGGCGAGTAATTAACGTCGACAGTGCGCTCCGTCGGGGTATCTAACATTTGGCTCGACATAGTTGCTCGCGTGTTTTATTCCTCTCACTTGAGTACCAGTATGGCCATGACATATTTGGGAAGTGATTATTTACCGTCTGCGTGTTTTCATATTAGAGGTTCTTACCAAGCACATTTAAGACAGGTGTATATCGAGTAGATCTGTAGTGCTGATTGCGCGTGCATGAAGACGAGAACAAATGTACACACCATTTAGACTGTAAGGGTCCATCATTGGCACGCTACCCATGACAACAGTTATTGGATAAATAAGAGCACATAATTGCTACTGATCGTGTTTGCTCTTAGCAACTGTTATGCACTGCACGTTAATTGAGCAACATCTGTAAAAGTAATGACGGGGACAGAGCTACTGATATGGCAGCAAAGGCGTGCAGCTAAATCAATTTCAAAATATAGACTAGTAAAGACATTAGTAGATTGATGCAACTTACCAGACTAATAAGCGTTTATAACTGACTATATCGCGTCATTCATGCCGTAACTGATTATGATGTCAGCTTACATGTGACGTCACAATCAATATTGACACATAGCTCCATCACGAACTTTCACACGTCCTTCGTGAAGTGTACGAATTTTATGCCTTTGATACATTTATAACTTAATAAACATTCTGTTGAATATTTTGAAAGTTATTTGGCTGGAGGATAATAATAATACTAATAATACTAATACTACTAATACTAATAATAATAATAATAATAATAATAATACTAATAATAATAAAAATAGCCGCAAGCGTCGATCCATCGAGGGCCAGGCATCTGGCCTCATGGCAGGTAAAATGAAAACTTTATCAAATTTCCACCCGATCTGTTCAGCGGTTCTGGAGAAGAAGTCGTTTTCATGAAAACTACATCATCCAAGATGGCTGCCAAAGTTTTTTACCAATAAAATTCTCTTGAACAAACTTGGTCTAGCACATGGCCTAGATGACATTTCATGATTTTGAATCAATTCGCAAAGTAGCTTCCGAGAATAAGATTTTTAAAGACGTTTCGAAACAATCGGTCAAAATCCAAGATGGCTGCCAAACTAATTGGCCGATCGGTTTCATTTTTATAAATTTGATTCCCGATGCCATCCGGATGCATCCTGCCAAATATAAATGAAATCGGCCCAGTTCTTCTTGGGAAGACGACAATAATTCAATTCTCCAATTGCTTTAGTATTAACAATTTTGGCGGGAAAACGATCCAAGATGGTCACCAAATCGTTCGACCGACAGGCTTCAATTTCAACAAATAAAACAAATTCAAAATGGCCGCCAATCATGCTGAATTTTGATTGGTTGACGGCGACCATGTTTTTTGACGTATCAATTTCTCAGGTCCTAATTATATCAGCCAAATTTCGGCCCGATCTGTTCAGCGGCCCAAATTCCCTTGAACAAATGTGGTTCAGCGGATGGCCTAGATGATGTTTCATGGGTTTTGAATCAATCCGCCAAGTGGTTTTGGGGGAGAAGATATTTAAAAACGTTTCCCGAAATACTACAAAATCAAAAATGGCCACGGCCTAATAGGCCGACCAGCGTTGTTTAAACACAATCAGATCTCTATTACCTAATGATGAGTCCTACAAAATATAATTGAAATCCACCGAGTGATTTCCGAGGAGAAGGAATTTTAAATTTCCAATTTCTTTACTCTAGGGGAAACGAATCCAAGATGGCAGCCAAACCGTCGATCGAACAAATTCGAAAAAGCCAGATTTGGGGTTCTCGACCCCGAAAACCTATATGGTCCCAGTTTGGGCATTACAATCCATTAAATAAAAAATTCAACATAGGCGCCAGAAAGCTTGATGCTGATTGGTCCCTACGGAAATCCATGTTCTATTAACTTCTCTTGAACAACATTTATAGGGACCCACTCTCCGCTGCTTCTGACCACATTTCAGCTCATTCCGTTCAGTGATTCTGGCGAAGATTTCGGAAATCCAAGATGGCCGCCAACTTATCTAGAACATCATATCGATTTACAGGTAAAACGTTTGCACTACCAAGGCCCCCTTGCCATGACAAGCCTGAATTTCAGCGGCATTTTTGTCTTCGCGCTATTTGCGAGCAAATAAAATGGCGGAATAAAAAAATAAAAAAATAAAAAACAGAACAAAAACAATAGTTGGTCAGCCATGGCTGGCTTGGCTCCTAATAATAATAATCTTTATTTAAGGAGGGTAAATCTTCAGTAGCCTGATTTTGGAGAGGCCCTCACAGGATCATATATACGCGTATATAAATATATATACTGAGCCAAAAAAGTTTAGCAACAGTAAAGTTTGGTTTGTTGTATTACACCTATGCGTCCATTTATAACCAAATTTGCAGGAATGTTTCGGCAATGTAATGTCTCGCTAATCATGAAGAAATGCAAATCATTTCTTGCATTTCTAGGCCGCATGCTTACTGCATGTGAAAATGCATTTTTCATGCACTGGCTGGCCCACATTGGTGGGTAGCGAAGGCCAAAATTCACCATATTGCAAAAGCAGATAACGAACGTTAACAGAAAACGCTTAAAAGCTTACCCTACCGAACATGGGCCGCCGCCCCGGGCTACCCGAAAATCAGCGCCATGAAGCAATGGGAAGACTCGCTGCTGGACAGAGCATTCGCGCCGTTGGTCGACATTTTAATGTTCATGCCTCAACCATTTCCCGTCTCCGCCAACGTGAGCAGGAAACTGGACATGTTAATGACCGACCACGATCTGACAGACAGAGATCATCAACACCACTAGAAGACCGCTACTTAGTGACGTCATCACGACGTCACATGTTTGAGACTGCGCCGCGGCTGTCCCGTAATATGCACACCGCTATCGGCACTACAGTGCATGCACAAACTATGCGAAACTGACTCCATGATGCTGGACTGCATGCCCGTCGTCCACTTGTTGCTGTTCCGCTTACAGAGCGTCACATCGAGAATCGGTTTGCATGGACAAGAACTCATCAGCGATGACGTGCTCAACACTGGAGTCACGTTTTGTTCAGGGATGAGTCGAGGTTTTGTGTGGATGTGGCGGATGGTAGGGAACGGGTTTGGCGACGTTTAGGTGAACGGTATGATGCAGCAAACATCATTCAGCACCACAGATTCGGTGGCGGCAGTGTCATGGTGTGGGCTGGAATCCATGAAAATGGCAAAACAGATCTTATTGTGATTCACGGAAATTTAACGGCTCAACGTTACTGTGAAGAAGTTGTCGCCCCTGTTGTCATCCCTTTTATGCAGCAGCATGCATACTTTATGTTCCAGCAAGACAACGCCAGTCCTCATTCAGCTAGGGTCACCAGTGATTTCCTTGAGGCTAACGACGTTCCGGTGTTTGACTGGCCAGCGCGATCACCGGACCTGTCTCCTATCGAACACGTGTGGGACATTCTTGGCCGTATGGTGCGTGAGAACCATCCACATCTTCGCAACGTGCGGGAGCTGGAAGCTGCACCGCTCCAGGAATGGGATGCGATTCCTCTTCGTGACATCAGGTGCTTAATTCGAAGCATGAGAAAGCGTTGTACGGCGGCGGATAATGCGCGCGGAGGTCACAACCGGTATTGACAGCTCAGTGTCATTATTTAAATTGGACCCTTCCGTTGAATGATGCCGTGTTAAAGGCGCGATGCTAGCATTACAGTAACAAGAGACTGTTGTTCAAATTGGAAAATGACCTAACAATTAAATACTATATTTGAATCAATTTATTGTTTTTGTTAAATAACATTTATACAGTAATATTCTCAGTGTTGCTAAACTTTTTTAGTTCATTATACATTATATTACATTTATGTAAACTCAGTGACACACTAGCTAGCGCGCACCCTCGGGATCAAATATGATCTCTCGCTCGCGCCTATGCTTACTCGCTCGCAAGCGCATTCATTCAGTCGCTCATTTACTGACTCGCTCGCTCGCATGCTTGCTCACATGCACGTATACTCATACACCGGCACACTCCTTCGCATTCTCGCTCGCGCATACACTCGCTCGCTCGTCCCCTCACCCACGTGCCAGCACACACGCGCATTCGTTCCCAAGCTCATTCCTTTGCACACACTCAATTACTGCCTCGTTAACTCGCACGCTCACCCACACGCACGTTTTCTCACACCCTGAGACGTTCACTCACTCATCCACCCGCTCATACGCGCACACATTCATTCGCTCACTCACTCCCTTACTCACTCGCGCGGACGCTCACTCGCTCATAGACATGCTCGCACGCTCGTTCACACGCCTGCTCGCTCACTCACCCACGCACCCACTCGCTCAACGGTCAGGGTAGGTTAGCGAGAAATGGGCTGGTGGTAGCTAGAAATGGGTGGTGGTAATAACGACAAGGATGCGACATAGCTAGAGATGGCTGGTCGTAGCTAGGAAATGGGTTGAACCTAGCTGGAACTGGGCGGATATAGATGAGAGGTGTGTGGGACCCAGCTAGAAAGTGGCGGTTGTAGCTAAGAAATGGTTGGGTGTGGCTATAAATGGATCCGTACCTGCGATATATTCATCTATTCTATATTTCGGGTACATATGACATTGCAATTCATTCATAGGCTCTTCAGCGGCCAGAACACATACATATCAGGATAGAAAACTCAAAAGACAGTGCGTTGATAAATGCCAAATTGCAGCTATAATTGACCAATTCGAAATGTAAAGCAATCATTAGTACAGCAGAGCAGATACAATTGTGATTTATATGTATCATTCTGGCTCTTAGATTTAGAAACAAAGACCGTTTACTCATACATATAGTTGATTGTATATAATGCCTAAAGACAGAGGTGCTGACGTAGAGAGAGAGAGAGAGAGAGAGAGAGAGAGAGAGAGAGAGAGAGAGGGATGGAGGAGGAAGACAGCAGTGGGTTGGGGTGCGTGAGGGAGGGGGAATGGAGAGACGTGAATAAAAGCGGTTATTGTACGGTACAATATGCCCAATATCTGTCAACGTTTTCATGAGTTATTTTTATGCCTTTTGTTACATACAAAACACTTTTGATGCCCTTCAACGTGACCTTTGTAAATTTTAACAGATACTAATAGGCCTAAACGTGAGGGGTCATGGTCACGTATCAAAGAATGTCTAGGGAAAACTTAGTCTGTGTATGTATTCACCTGCAATTAGACCCCAAACCAGTTTGAATAATAAAATTGTGACGGTTGGTACTCTATTTGCGGGAACCAAATTTGGCAACAGTTTATTGATCAGTTGCAGCTGGTAGCGATGGATATATCGATTCAACAAGGGCTCGTATTTGGGAATAGAACTTGAAATAACTGTGTGGATAAGGCCAGGCCAATACGCAGTGAAGCCATATGTCAAAGTTGAACAGTTGAGTTATTGATTATAATCTGATCAAAGTTGGGAGAATTAAGAATTTGTAAATGTATCCACCCAATCAGTGGAAGGAGACGTGATGTGAATCCTTTTCTTTTTTTTCTAACGTTGATCAAAAAGTGACAGTGGATAATCCAATGTTCACTCAGTTATAAGGTGGTGACCAAAACAACTTTGGTGAATACGACATCGAGGGCCCATAGTGTATATTCAATGACATCAACGATAAAGGGCCAACTCGATTAGAAATACCAGCTATGAATAAGCGAATGGAGGAGTCCATTTGACTGGCACATGTTGTTTCCATGGACACAATAGCGAGCAGTGAAATTACTTTCAAAATATAGTCCCCCAAAAATCTGAAAATTAAATTCTCTAATGGTTACCCCTTAAAGGTGAAATAAGTATTATTTCTTTCATAGAAAAGTTCCATTTGCAGATAGAGACTATTTTTGAAAATTTATACTGCAATGACTAGTTCGATAAGCAATCCACTCATTCCAGTGGTACAATTTCAAAAATATTATTTTCTTCGTCTGAAAATTGACATTCCTAAGAATAATACAGATGCCGTGTTTGGCCAGTTTGTCCATTCCTGGGTTAATAATAATATGTTATTCTATTATTGACAGTACGTGTACTGTTGTTTATCATGCTTTAATAATCTGTACAGCTAAGTGAAATGGATTATTTTAACTTCCAACAGCGATTATTAAAGAAATAAGGTTAAATCATTTCTCCTATGATTATGTTACACAATGTTCTCCCAAAGATAGTCACTCCCTGCAGATGCATAGTTGGCCGGTGCATACTACGGTGTTCCAGAATTTCAGTACCAGAGGCGTGTCCACATATTCAAATACATTTGTAAATGCATTTGCATTTGCACTTGCACTTGCATTTGCATACGTTGCAAACATTTGCATTTGCATTTAAATGCAATCGAGCTAGGGTAGATTTGCACATGCATTTACATTTGAATCATTTGCAAACATTTGCATTTGCATTTAAATGCAATACCCGGCACTTGTACCCACGCCTGGCAGTGCCGTCTGATACCGTAGAAATGTTCAGTCATGATGAGCTATCCTCGACATTTAACGACGTCAGACTATCTAGTCAATAAAATACTGCAATCAATGCTTTAACACTAGTGTTACATAGATGATGATGCACATTGCATATGGCCCAACATGACTATCAAAACAAAGTTGATGAATAGTTCAATATTAGTGGAAACATGATGACAACGTTCCAAATGATGTCACGTAAAATGGAACACGAAGTCCTGTAGACGACAATAATTCTCGGCAACAGTCTTGTGATGATACCATTATAACTGAAGCAGCCTTAGCAGGGACCCAGGACACTCTACGGACTCGCGTCAAGGTATGTAGGGAAGGCTACACACAATTCTGTGATATAAATATAATTGTGCAGCACAGTTCAGTCCACGCAACCGCGAGCGCCAACTCCATTCACTCTACATACCTTGAAATAAGATCTCAGTCATGATGTCATCGTGAACTTGAAACTGGGGATCCGTCCCCGCATTTTGAATACCGCCTTGCCATCAGTTCACTGAGGTCTGACACTTCTTATGTATAGTGTACTGCTCGCGAAACATGGCGTATTGGCAGTGAGGAAGAGTCGCGTATATCTTAGCGGTCCATCAGCCCACACTACTAATTTCTCACAGATTTCCACAGCGCGACCATTCCTTTTGAGTTGTTCGCGACGACTGATTAACACATGGTCATTATTGCCGACCAATCAGAATCCGTCGAGACATCCGTTTCCATGACGGTGATCAGAAAGTACCGAACGACAGGGTTAATGGGGAATCGTGTTAACAGGGAAATACCAGTTTACGCTTACTTGAAAACCAATAAATAAAAGCTCAACTAGCCCGATTTTAAACTATTATTATCTATTTTAGACAGCTACATCACACACACACACGCACGCGCGCACGCATGCACGCACGCACTCATTGCACTTAAACAAATTCATGAGTGCGAGCGATCATAATAATATTGTCGCGTGTCCTGGTGCCAACCAGTCCCCCAAGATGTACCTTGTTTATTTCAGGTATAGCACTGAACGAAATGGATCCCTGTCTCTTAATAATAAAGGGAAAACTGCCAGCGTGGTCAACATATATGTAGAGAGGGAAAACTTGTTCATAGATGGTCAACATGACCATAAAACTAAAACCATGCCATATGTGTACATCTTCATGCGGGAATAACACGCAGACCAACCAAGCCTACATGACCATGTTCTACACCAACACCAACATATGTCTCGGGCCACGTAGCATACCCCACCTTAAAAAAACAAGGCACACATTATTTTTAAGTATGCGTCTTGTAACAGAAATTCTATATAAAATACCTAGTTTGTATATTCACAACTATTCAATATTATTTTAAAAATACTGTATATATATATAAATGTCGTACCAAATATTCACAATGGACGGAGCGTTCCAGAAATCATATAACGTCATAATCAACTACGTGACGTAGACCTATATGATGGCGTCATAATCAATTACGTCATGAATGCCGTAGATAAGTTTACCACGAACGCTCAATGGACCTTTCCATTTTTTGCTATACGCCCAGTATTGGCCCGCCCATTTCTAGCTACGCTCAACCCACGCCTCGCTTGTGTTGGGATCGATCGATCCCTGAATTCCTCTGCTATCTAATTCCATAAAACTATACAGGTAACCGGTTGTATCTTTTGAACCCAATTTGAATGGGCGCCCAGTCAAATTAGTTTCAAAATATTCAACAATATGCTTATAGTAAAAACATACAATTCGTACCATAACGTTTAGACCCCACCAATTATGCGTTCATGGCGAAATTATCTGTCATTCCACTCGCCATGACGTCATCCTACATGTCGCGTAGCTGATTATGCCGTCATATGGTGGATGGATGGCGGACTAAGCGTTGTTGTACGAATAAACATGTTGTATCTATTACTTGTATAGGCCTACGTGACATACCTAGAATAGTTTACTGGGAATTGATAGTCAGGGCGGGCAAGCGTGGTTGGGGATTAGGCAATAGCTAAGGATTGATGGGCCACAGCAAAAAACTGGATTCGTCCGTTGTTAGCCTGCTGCTGACGCGTAGTTTGACATATAGCGCTGGTCCACGTAATGGCTATGCTATTGCTGTCCAGCTACCGGATACTACATACTCATACACCAGGAGTGTATGAATATATTTTAAACTAGGATGTGGGGACTAATCTATTGGTGTGGACAACACATAGGAGGTACTATGGAGACACAATATGGGAGCGGAAACCCTGAGGCCATCGTCTACATTGCCCCCACCCCGGTTCTACCGCCTCTGCAATCAACTTCCAACAAATCCATATCTGCTACTTTAATTGCAAAAGACATTTTATCGTGTAAAATTACTTAGAGAAATAAACTAATGATACACAGCCTATGTATGCTTTTTCTTTGAAATTTGGGAAGGATCTTATTTCACCCATTCGTGACAATACGGCCTGGTAACAACGGGACAAATCTATATGCGTAGTATCCTATATCCTTGTTGTGCATAGCCATGTGCTAATGTGTCTATGTTTGTTTGCGCGATGGTTGTTAACTCCATGCGTGCCTCTGCGTAGTTGGCAGTATGTCACTAGTTAGCATCCAATTACGCGTGTGCTGACCCGATTTCCATACTAGCTTCACTGTGGAAGTTGTGTTGATTTCCACTAACGAAGTCAGCAAATCACACTGTGCGAACGCGAGCGATCAGAGACTGCAGACCCTCGTCCTCCCGTGTTTGCCACGCTGTCAATGGTTTTCGGATTTTCTGGATTATTTTTTGGGGGGTTCCTGATCACGCCCAAAGTTGTGGAAATCTAGTCTATTGTCACAACCGACCCCGTTTTGAAATTTGAGCCATATCAGACCAGTTGTTTCCGAGATATCCACATGCAGAATTTGACCCGATTCGGATCCGGGTTCTCTTATGCAGATCATGGCCAAAGTCTGGACAGCATCCTGCACCGCAAGTCCCTTGACTGTATTAATTTAAAAAAAAAAGCTTCGGACACACAAATGAACAGACAGACATGACCGCCACACACACACACACACACACACACACGTGCGCGCCACACAGAGACGGACACGATCGCAATACTCGCTTCCTCTTACCCGGCGATGGCAATAAGGTGTGTATTGCGTCTATAGCAATAGTCTAGAGAAAGTTGTTGTATGTGTATAGAATAATACCGAAAGGCCTCGTTAGGTTAGTTGATGACTATAATGCCATTGCTGCAAATGAACCAGTAACTGGACTTGAGTTCTTTGTGATTGATAATGCGTGTCCCCCTGTGGACGTGCTTTCACATATCGGTTACTCATATTTCCAGAGAATCGTGCTTGGCAGAGGCTGTTCCACGATAACGCTCGTTCCTGGGCCGGCCATATATGTCCAGTATTCGGCCAGCGCAGTCCCGGAAGCCTGCATTATCAGGGTCACCTTTACACAATGTGATTCATATTGATCTACATTCTATGTTACTCATTTAGTCTTCGATACTAAGCTCATTGTTGTGAAAACGAGTAGTAATTTGTAATTGCCGACAGACAGGCGATGCAAGGCGTGATACCACGGGACTTGGTAATGGCGGAATCCAGTCTCTCAGCCAATCATAGGACGTCAAAGTAACCTACGTCACGTGTAGGCTGGCGTCATTAATCAATTACGTCAGGAATGGCGTGATCGAGGCGATTTTTCGAAGTGTGTCTTTACGCTTTAATACACATTCTGCTGAATATTTTGAAACTAATTTTACTGGGAGCTGTTGCTGCCGTAGGCAGTACCATCACCCAGCAAAAATTAGTTTTAAAATAATCAACAGCTTACTTGTACAGTTTTCTGGAAATTGAGATTTTTGGAGTGCAGTGATCGACCGATTCCAACAAGGAAAAAGCGTGGGTGGAGTTTACCTAGAGATGGTAGGGGCATAGCTATAACTGAGCTCATCCATTATACCGTCATAGCATTCGGTGTCCAATCGCGCGGGCTTCGGCGGATAATTACGATGAATGGCTGAGAAACAACGTGACCTTCCAGAATCCAGACCCCGCACGAAGATTGAGACTAACCTGTATACCTAATCTGGCAATATTATATAACGAGCTATCAAATACCGAAATCAACATATTGATATGAAATGGATTACTCATAGCACTCGCTATAGTATAATGGCGTATCTAATTAAAGGAATGCATTCAACCAATACTTACAGCATAGGCAATATTGGCAACCCCTTATTGCATACTTTAGACACAATTTAAAAATTGAAGCGGGCGGCGCATAACCTCCGTTTTATCGAGAAGTTATGCGGTGTCGCGGTGGGGCTGAGCAGCGGCAACAGTAGTAGTAGTAGTGGGAGTAGTAGTGGTAGTAGTAACAGCAGCAGCAGCAGCAGCAGCAGCAGCAGCAGCAGCAGCAGCAGCAGCAGCAGCAGAGACAACAACATCATCATCAGCAGCAGCAGTAGTAGTAAATGAAACACGGCTGACATAAATTAGCCTATAACTATATACACGTAGCCTTGAGAAACGGCCTTACGTTTAACCCCTCTTGCGCCAGCTTGCCGATATAATGGCAGTCTTGTGGGTCTGTCTATTTGCAGGTTAAAAGAATATTTTTGAAAATTTACCACTGGAATGGTTGGCTCGGTTACCGAGCCAGCCATTCTAGTGGTAATGTTTTCAAACATAGTCTTCTCTTTGCCTGCACATGGGCACTGATTAAGCAGTACAAAATGAAAATCTCGGGCTTCAATCACACAAGTCGGGCCTCATACGACAATAAGACTAAATAAAACAACGTTATTGTATAAATTCATCAGTCATACAATTCTGACATTTCGATTTTCGGATCAGATGGAGTGATCGAGCGGATTGTGGCGGCAGCTGAATGGGTGGGGGGGGGGGGCGGGGGGCATCATTGATTATGACGTCATATACTAGAGTTCATTGGCTTTGCAGATAATAAAATAAGACAAACTGATGAAAATCTACCAAAAAAATCCCATGGGTCCAGACCAGGGACGCATTAAAAATGCTTTGTTGACCCCTTCGATCTTTAATAACAAATCATCTGTGAAATGATACTATAGATAATCATTCAGTCTACACATGTCGGTGTGCAGTGTCTCGACTGCATCATCTACGCACTTGCAAGATTGTTTTCTAACTGAATAATCAAAAGCTCGTTTGTCTCGTAATTCATCTAAAAGTTGAGTACTCATTCAAATTTAACTACCATCCCTGCTATGATATGAAGATATTCCTGATAGAAAGCTAAAAAATATCTTCCATTCAGGAAATTGGCATATAATTAGCGCTGCCGATTTCATAGTTCTTCCCCCTTAAACGCGCAACTTCCGTGACGAGATCTGTCTGGTTGATATCTACATTGAGTCGGATCTAAGGTATTGGCAATCAACAAGTGAGAGCAGTGCAAATATCAATCACAGCTTATATGATTGCACATAGTTTCGCACTTACCGCTAGATTTGTCTGAATCGATGGCAGATGTAAGGAAATGGCATAGCCGTGTGTAGGCTTGGGCGCCTATGTGATTAAATCGAATATAACTTTTACGTTTTAAATCGTGAATTTATACGAGTAGAATTAAAATAATCGAATAATTGTGAATAATTTGCCGCATAAAATAGTTCAAAACCTACCATTTAATTACATTTTAACGAAATTTACATTTTGATCAGCGAAGGCATGTATGCCCATTAATATATTTTGCAAGTCAAGAGAAGACTATTTTGGAAAGGTATCATTGGAATGCCGGGCTCGATGATCGACGCAGTAATTCCAGTGATACATTTTCAAAAATACTCTTCTCTTGGCCTGCAAATTAACATTTCTAAACACTGTTGCAGCTTCCGTCATTTATATGCCTTTGCTGTTATGTCGGTATAAGTTGTAACCAGGCTGATTAATCGAGTAATCATGACTATTCGTAAATAATCGATACTGATCACTCAACATAGTAATCGCATAAGCCTACCGGTATACCAAATCATCTCATCATTACCGCCCATCAGACGGCAATGCCATTGCAATAATATGCCAGCAAATCTCCAAGCTAAACAACCATCTAAGCACGTGCGGTGTCTCGAAGAAGTAATTAGATTTAGTGGAGCTCTCCAGTGTACAAACAAGTGTATCGTTAATGGATTTACAAGTTAGTAAACAATAGAGTATCAATGGAATTGTAAATTCATCAAAGGCATACAATTCATGCGGTTGACGGAACTAGATGCGTCATTATTACCTCGTGCTTGAGTATGACAAATCGGATCCCTCCCTCGTCAGCCTTTGCCAGGAAATGGTAGAATGAAAACTCACATATTGCAATCTTAATCATATGGTGACCACTAAGTATGATTCTTCATAGAAGTAATGGAAGATGGCATTCGTATCTAGCGAGATCTCCTTCGATACGAGGTCGCCAAAAGTATGTATTCTCTAAGAAGCCACGCCTCTATTTTTAGACTGGGACGCTGGCAGACTCAATATATCGTAGTTTACACATCGTTAGAAGAATTGTGTAAGTAATAACAGTAGGGGATTTAACGCCAGTTGTGCAAGTAAGCCAGGCTCTGGAATAATTGCTGAATAGTCCAGACGCCGGTAGATTTGGAATGAGAGTGAGAGAGACCGAACATACACACATTTTGCGGAATGTTGGCACTAAGTCCGCGCTACTTACGGGATCAGTATTCCGACAGTACACATATTAATGTTCTGAGGGGTGTTTCATAATTATAAATAGGCCAGAGCAATGCTGAGAGAGAGAGAGAGAGAGAGGGAGAGGGGGGGATAGGGGTGGAGGGGGAGGCGGGAGAGGGGGGATAGGGGGAGGGAGAGAGAGAGAGAGAGAAGTGGAGAGAGATAGGGTGTAGAGAGAGAGAGGGGGAGAGGGGGGGGGAGAGAAAGGGAGAGAGAGGCAGGGGGCGAGATAGAGGGGGGGGGGGGGTAGAGAGGGGGAAGTGGGGGGGGGGGAGAGAGAGAGGGGAGAGAGGGAGTCGTAGCAACAGGTAGTCATATTTGCTCGGGGTGATGGGTGGGTGGGGTTTGGGGGGGGGGGTGGAATAAAATAGCGCACTACCTCGTATTACTTCGGGGGGAGAGTCGTTTGACCACCACTTTTTACTTAATTACCGAGAGAGAGAGAGAGAGAGAGAGAGAGAGAGAGAGAGAGAGAGAGAGACCGATCGGCTAGCAGATTTCAATTCTTCATCATATATGAAGGGAATAATAACACTTGGTACAGACGGCATAGCCTAAAGCCATACTCACTATTGTTCTTGACATATAACGGGCATAATTAATTGATGGCTGGTGGAACGCAGGCACGTCATTTGATTATTTACCAACCGTCTGGTCACAACATCGTGGCATTTCTTTCTTAATCATATTTCTATGAATATTATATACTTCATCGGACATAGTGCCGGATAGATCGCGTAAGCGTTTCGCCCACTTTGTACGCGTGTTCGATTCAGACACGTGTATGGCATATTACTGCGACATTCGTGACGGACCTAGGCCATTTTGATTGTGATGTCTGTGAATCCAGTCCACCTACACTTAGGCCGTGTTGGGATCGACCGATCCATGAACTCGCTGACTATCAATTTCCAGAAAACTATACATGTAAGCTATTGACTATTTGAAACTAATTTGACTGGATGTTGTTGCTTCCTATGGCAGCAACAGCGCCCAAATACATGTGTTCCAAAATATTCAACAGTCTGTTTATTAAATAGTAAAGACGTATAACTCGTCCAGGCTGGCGCACTATTAAGATTTTAAGACAAACTAAATAGAGTCATTCATGACGTATTTGATTATGACGTCAGCCTACACGGCACGTAGTTGATTATGACGTCATATGATTGACTGCGAAACTGGACTCCTCCATTTCCGCATTTAATAATGAGGTCATATGCAGGGGTGAGATATCGGATTCTTGTATTGTCAATGTGTTAATAAACACGCAGGAAATGCATAGTATCACCTCAATACCACGCTTCTCAGAGTCACTTCCTATTTTTTATCCATGCGATTTAACATCATTCCATATCAGTGCTCAATAAGAGTACGGTTCTTTGAACTTCAACGAGAATTTGCATCAGCGAACATATCTAGACATTTCATGAATTCATAAATGTCTTTACGTGTCCCGCCACCACAGAATGATGCCATTGTATTACATTCCCATGCTTGATTAAGTTGAAATGTTCTAGATGAGAGTCCAGATATTGAGGTCTTAGCGCAAAAATTGCCTCGGTACCGAACCTTTGCATCCAGAACGCTAAATAGAACAAATCAATTTGGAAAGTAAGAACTATTCGTTTGACTAGTGTTCCCTTGATTTGACACGGAGCTGTTGATGCCTCTGGCAGCAACAAGTTCCGTTCAAATTAGTTTCAAAGTATTTGACAGCTTACCGGTATGCATTTCTTGAAACTACGTTTCTGAAAATTCACTATTCAAAGGGTTAAAAGCGTTACGAAGGAGGAATCTCTATGATCTGAATCCCGACTATATTGAGTCAAGCGTTTTACCTCGCAGACCGGCTCATTTGATTTGGAGATTGAGGTTCAGAAACTGGGTCAGTATTGAGGTGGTTACAAATGTGGTGAGGCAGGATACCGAAAAGAATAACATTTGTCATAGTAGGATTTGCTTTTCTTAATAATACGTGACAGTTTTTCCCCGATGGGACATTTACTCTATAATTATAGCACATGCATTACGCTATAGTTGCTACACAGACGGCTTGGCCAAAAATATCACAACTCGGACCTACTAATAGATTGACTTATATGATTTTATGCGAATCACATTTGAAAATTATAAAAAAAATAGCCATTCGAGGAACGTGCGGTTCGTTCTTGAAAAGGCGGGGGTGGGGGGGGGGGGGTAACTGGCAGCCCACGCTCCGTCCCTGGTAAAACTGATATCGAAATCATCTATTTAGTTAAATGTATGCTTAGGAATTATTCCATGTTAAGTCTCTGCTGAATCCATATAACTTTAATATATATTCCTCAAGACTCAGGATACAGATTTTGCACTAGAATGATAAATTTGTCGATCTGAGTTTTGTTTCTCTTAAGTCGATATCTACATGTAATTCAGTACCGTTTTTGCGAACACTTATACAAATAGAATCCAGTATATGAATGCTAGCGATGCTTGGAGATGTTCTATGCGCTCTTCCAACATATGAGATACCCTGCTCTAATGGATGAATCCACATTTACCTATGCCCAACCAATCTCTCGCTACGTCACCCCATGCATGCGGACTGTGTACGCGTGTGTACGTGGTTGCGTGTGTACGTGCAAATGCGTGCGTGCATGCGTACGTATGTACACCAACCCTGTGGAATTTTTGTGTAAATGGCTGTTGGGGCCTATGGCGGCAGCAAGTGCACTCATTCAAATTATTGTCAAAGTATTCAGCAGAATGTGTATTTAATATTAAACGTATACACTTCGAGCAACTGCCGGACTATTCCAGATTAATGGCGGAGTAGTTATGCCAATTACGAGTGTGGTATCAGCCTACCTGTGCCGTAATTGATTACGACCTTATATACTTGATTGACAGATCGGATTCATCCATTATAGGGCAGAATGGAAACTCAGTCTTGATGTAAGGCTGTATTCAACAGGGACTTTTCCGTAGAGAAAATTTCGTCTCCGCCCACTTGCGCACTGAACAAAATGTTCCCTACGTAAACGTACCAGTCGATTAAAAACACTATCAGTACGAACGGGGCAGAAACACGATATCGCCTAAATTTTACAATCTTGAAAATAAAATCCACCGTTGAGCGCTGTGTTCAGTCTTAGTGAATGCTGAATACTAGTAGAATTCAGCTCCCCAAGTCCCGAGTTTTCATATTTTTCATCACATGACCTATTTTATGAAACATATTTTAGCTCCGGCTTGTTTCTTGCTCTATTTCCGCACCACCCCCCCCTGGAAATACCAGTCGAATAAAGACTATTCTCTATGGACTTAATGTGCTCTAAGTTTTCTCCCAGCCGAATACGGCCATTTCTGCATATAGTTGTAACAGATTCCAGTTGAATTTCTTTCAAAATATGCAACAGTTTACCTGTATATTTGTCTTGGAATTGTGGCACAGGTATTTAAATAGTTAACAAAAGCCAAATAGTACCAGTAGTTTACGAGATATTAACATATATATATATATGCATAATTTAATCTGATACGGATCTAGGTTCAACGTTTGGAAATCCTTGTGCACCGCAAGTTCCTTCTTTGCTTTACGCTGAGTGCCAAATTGAATCATCAGTATTTTAGATATAGCTCCAGACACACACACACTCGCACGCACTCACGCACGCGCACACGCACGCACACCCGTCTGCACGCATGCATGCACGGGCTGCACACACACACACGCACGCACGCACGCACTCACGCACGCACGCACGCACGCACGCACGCACGCACGCACGCACGCACGCACGCACGCACGCACGCACGCACGCACGCCCGCCCGCCCGTCCGCCCGCCCGCCCGCCCGCCCGCCCGCCCGCCCGCCCGCCCGCCCGCCCGCCCGCCCGCCCGCCCGCCCGCCCGCCCGCCCGCCCGCCCGCCCGCACGCACGCACGCACGCACGCACGCACGCACGCACGCACGCACGCACGCACGCACGCACGCACGCACGCACGCACATCCATCTGCACGCACGCGCGCACGCATGCACGGGCTGCACACACACACGCATGCACGCACGCACGCACGCACTCTCACGCACGCACTCTCACGCACGCACGCACGCACGCACATCCATCTGCACGTCCGCGCGCACGCATGCACGGGCTGCACACATACACACGCACGCACGCACGCACGCACGCACGCACGCACGCACGCACGCACGCACGCACGCACTCACGCACGCACACACACGCACGCACGCACGCACGCACACCCGTCTGCACGCACGCGCGCACGCATGCTCGCGCTGCACACGCACGCATGCGCGCACGCACCCGCGCACGCACGCATGCACGGGCACACGCACGCGCGCACGCACGCACACACGTCTGCACGCACGCGCGCACGCATGCACGCGCGCACGCATGCACGCGCTGCGCATACACACACACGCACGCACGCACGCACGCACGCACGCACGCACGCACGCACGCACGCACGCACGCACGCCTTCACTTCTGTTACTTCTGGAAGTCTGAACAGCTCTTTATTTTGAGTACCATAAACATTACCACGCAACTCACTATACGCATGTCTCTTACTCACACATGAAAGTCGCAGCATGGTTCACACACGTGCACGTCACTACATAAACACACACTATTTGAAACCCACTACATAACATACACATATAAACCACTGTGTTGTCACACACGTGAAGCCTACTAAATCTCTGATGCACACCTGCAAACTACTACATCATATATGTACACCTACTGTGCATGCATACACACGTGAACTTCACTACATATCAGAATCATATAGTCGAACTACTACATGGTCACACATACACACACACACACACACACACACACACACACACACACACACACACACACACACACACACACACACACACACACACACACACACACACACACACACACACACACACACACACACACACACACACACACACACACACACACACACACAGACACACACACACACACACACGCACACACACACACACACACACACACACACACACACACACACACACACACAGGAAACTGACTACGCGGTATGAATACACGGTCAAACCACTACATGATGATACATATGAAATTCACTACTTATCTCTCACACACACTGGTAATCTACTACATGACCATTCACATACACCCATGATGCACACTACATACCAGACACACACATGCACACCACTACCTGCTCACCCATGAAACTCATTACCTATCACACACACACACACGCACACGCACACGCACACGCACGCACGAACGCGCACACGCATACGCACACGCACGCACGCACGCACGCACGCACGCACGCACGCACGCACGCACGCACGCACGCACGCACGCACGCACGCACGCACGCACGCACGTACGCACGCACGCACGCACGCACGCACACTCATGAAACCTCTACATACCAGACACATACAGGCACACCACTACCTGCTCACACATGCCACTCATTACCTATCACACACACGCACACACGCACGCACGTACGCACGCACGCACGCACGCGCGCGCGCGCGTACGTACGTACGCACGCACACACGCACGCACGCACGCACGCACGCACGCACGCACGCACGCACGCACGCACGCACGCACGCACAGGCAAACCACTCCATGACCATGTACATACACACATGATACCCACTACATGACACAATTAGAAAATTTAAACACATTTGAAAGTCAAAGGGTTGAGAACCTTTCCGGTTAATATTTTGAAAGAATTGTGAAATGCTTTTGAGTCAGGGGTGTCAATCCACACTTCTTGGTCAGGGTGGGGGGTGGGGCTATACTTAACTTCGCACGCACGCACGCAAACACACACACACATAAAGACAATTTTATGTCGATGAAGGCACTAATTTATAGTATAAGCTGTAAATCACACACGCATAATTTCTGATCATTCCCAATAATCTGTCTTTATGATTAATATAGTCGATATAATAGTGCCTTGAATTTATGGCAGGCGATTTGTAATAAAACATGGTGCTAAGTCTTATACTTCGACAATATATAAGCACACTAAATGTTCCTAATATTGGCTATCTTGGCACGTAGTCCGGAATATAACTACTCTCATGTGCTTTGATATGTATACGGTCATATTTTTACAATTAATGATAGGCCTTGCGGTGACCATAACAACACAGTAATACTGTCACGTCGTTGGGGGCTGGTACAACTGGTGCAATAGTAATATGCATTAAGTGTCGGTAACAATTGCCTTCAGATTATTAGAGAAGATACAGTACAATGTATGACAACGATCCAAAAATACAAGATGAACGATTACACTCAAACATGTATAGCTCGTCTAGTTCAGCAGAATTGCTGATTTATGTCCCGGGACCATTTTCGATAAAAGGGAAGATGATATAT
This sequence comes from Chaetoderma sp. LZ-2023a, assembly GCA_034401795.1. Classification (NCBI taxonomy): domain Eukaryota; kingdom Metazoa; phylum Mollusca; class Caudofoveata; order Chaetodermatida; family Chaetodermatidae; genus Chaetoderma; species Chaetoderma sp. LZ-2023a. Next base: position 94,366,613 of record CM067360.1, on the reverse strand, counting down.
TGCTGCATAAGAATGCATATGTCGGAAACGGTTATCAGCAATACAGGTTTCCAAATGAATACCCGTGACCATTCCACCCTCGCTACTTACTCAATGTCTTCATATATTATATCCTTAGAATTGATGAATTTAATCACTCAAATATATGACGTCATGGTGAAGTACGTCACATGTGGGCTGACGTTACAATTCAAATGCATAACAAATGATGTAGCTAAGTCCGTCATTCACTTTAAATGTCCGAGAGTTATAAGAATTGTAGGTACTATTTAATAAACATATTGTTGAATATGTTGAAACTAATTTGAAAGGACGCTGTTGCTGACATAGGCGACAGATTGGAGTCATCAATTAATCCTATTTGGCTCAAATCATAATAGAACACATGACTTTATCGGATCGGATCTAATGCTGGATCTCTGAATGTCTCTGAAACATGTGGTCCTTTTGACGCCAGCTTTAGCACAAGTATGTGTGTTGCCGTGCACTAGGAAAGTACAACGTTGGTCATGGTCCTAAAATCTGCATATACTATTGACAAAATGGAGAACATCCGAAAAAATAAGAGTCTGAGTGAGAAGAATGGGAGAGTGAGATTGTTTAATATCTCTGATTGCTCCTGTATTATTTCTGGTCGATTCTGTCCTACATAGCAACACGCAATCAAGACACTTTTTCTAGTGTCGTCACCAGCTTATAAATTATCTGCTCCCGAAATACGATAAATCGTTTCTAATATACGAAATATTATGCTGGAATGCGTCGCTTCCTATGGCAGCAACATGTCAAATTGGTCTCAAAATATTCAACACCGTATATGTGTTTGTTCGTTGAAATTGATACACTTGGCCTCTGGTATAGACCGTGTTAACGTTCCCGTATACAACTTTAAATCGGATGTGTGTATTATCCATAGATTGGCTAAAATCATGCCACTGCATTGCTCTGGGTAATAAAGAAGCATTGACCCAGCTCGCATCTGTAGACGTCTTTTACCATTTCCATTGGCATGATCCATATGTACTGATGCCTCCAGGGCCATGTGCCTGACCGGGAAATGCCGCCACGATAGCACATCCACACGCTTGATTAGTTCAAAGTGCCTTTGCCGATTGTACGATTACTGCAGTTTCCAGGCACACTTTGAGCTGGTACTTATATTTTGAAAAGATTCTACTTGCCACACTATAATGATTAGTGCTTTTATTGTTCATACACCCCCCCCCCCCTTGGTTTGGGCATTGGTCTCCAGATATCCGGTCGGTAGTGAAGCGGTCGTTAATGTAGACACATTAAGTAGTTATAATAAGAGTACAATTTTCTCCTAATACTATGTGAAGTCTACACAGTTAATCAAAATGTATAACGTAGGTGGATAGTTTACATTTGCTAATCTATTTTGCAATAACTGAATTTATTCGACTAAACAATAGTTGTACCGGGTGTAAATGTGTTGAAACTTCCGCAACTCATGTTGCTAATTCTATATTTACAGCGTGTCAACGAACCTTTCCAGTTTTAGCGATGCCTCTAGCTAAGCGACATCCACACATCGCCGTTTTGGGATCGATCGATCCCTGAACTCCCTGACAATCAGTTTTCCAGAAAACTATACAGGTAAGCTGTTGAATATATTGAAACCAATTTGACTGGATGTTGTTGCTTCCTATGGCAACAAGAGCGCCCAGTCAAATTGGTTTCAAATTATTCGAAATAATCTTTATCAAATAGGAAAGCCATACAATTCGTACAACACCAATTGGCCCGTCTTCAATTCAGCCTTCTTGCCATACTTCTCTACGTAATTCATGACGTCATTTAGTACGATGTCATCATATATGTCGCGTAGTTGATTGTGACATCATCTTATGGATGGATAAACTGGAAATGTCCATTCGGTGACTCCGAATACGTATGCAATATATTACGAAAGCACTTAGATAGCATAATGCTTTATAAAGTAAAGGTGAAAAAAGCACCTGTTATGCACTTCCATTGAGCCATGCGATGCTATTATTTGTAGAGCGGGGTGATTTATTGATATGAGTGAAGATCAACGTACAAATAAATCCTCTTGTCAAATAATACCAATAAATATATTAACACATTCGAACATACCACTCTCGCCGCTCCGTTATCTGCATATCCACGTCATTTAGTGACATTGTTACTTTACACGGAAAATATTGACCCAGTAAGAAAGATGTAAGGATCGCTTAGGCATTATTGAGACTTGCACCTGCACGATTTAGGCATCGAAAAATATGCATCAATACACAGAGCTGTGGACATTGTTCTTGCTGTTCTATTAAAGAAATGCTAACACATGTTAGAACAAATGTAAAAACATTATCTAACACTGACTCAGGAAATCCAAAATTAATATTGACTAGTAATAATATAATCTTAGGTGGCGAATATTGTATAGGTATATGACATATATGATTTTAGAGCTTTTGTATTTCAAATATTAAACCAAGTCCCTTTCCGACGGTGAATTATGCAGAGGTTAAAAGATCATTTGGCTCCATACATGGAGATGGTTTATTCCTTGTGCACTTCATCTGCTACCTTGCGGCCGTCTTGAAACGCCCAGTCTCCATACATGGGCAGCCACTACGGATGGAATATACCGATTACATGGATTTGATAGACGTCGATAAGAAACCCCATTGCGAACTCCTCCTGCCCAACCCAAATAGCCCCACCCCCTCCCCAATAGCTGCAAGCAAACAAAAAAATGAGAGAATGAGTACGTTGGAATGGGACTAGTCGACCTAGTCACAGCGGGCTTGTTGCATGATATTGACATATGCAATTGCATAAAAAAGAATAACATAATACTGTCATAGCCAATGCATATGTAATATAGATACGGGTTACATTATGCAAGTTCTAGATGCATCGCCATCGGTATAGTCGTTGAAAGTTGTAGTATCTAGTCGCAGTCTTATTGTCACAGACATAAAGTCATAACTATTGTATCACCATGGCTTTTCCTCAGGCTATACGCCGGTGACATCTCCTCAGAGATCCTCTGCATAAGTAAGAACAATGGAAGAGTGTGAAAACTGTGAACCGACAACAGCATTCAGAGGGAAAGTTGACAACGTATATTCCTTCTGTGCAGCAAATGTTTAGATATCCTCAGTCATCGCGGTTTGACCACAGCAACATAGCAGTATATAGACAATGGACCTTTACATTTTTAGCTATGCCCTGCCCATCAATAGCTAATCTCCACCCACACCTCGCCGTGTTGGTATTGATCGATCCCCCAAATGCCCTAGCTATCAATTTCCTGAAAACTATACAGGGAAGCTGTTGAATATTTTGTAACTAATTTGACTGGGTGCAGTTGCTGCCTATGACAGCAAGAGCGCCCAGTCGTATTAGTTTCAAAATATTCAACATCATATGTATTAAATAGTAAAAGCAAACACTTTGTACAACAACGCATAGACCGTCTTCAAATATGCGTTCTGACATACTTATCGACGTCATTCATGACGTCATTCATTATGATGTCATTGTACACATCACGCAGTTCATTATGACGTCATATGATGGGTGGGTACTCTGGAAATGTGAATTAGGAGCAGGTTACTGGCATTACAAGAGTGATCTCGATGGTATTCAAGAGACCAAAGTAGCAAGTCACTTAGAGCAGTCGTTTCATACTGGCCACAGACTGGTTATCCGAAACAAGCTGCATTTCCTTTTCTTGATGATCTTGCTCTTGGAGCACGTTCTATGTTTTATATGCATCAGTGATCGTGTTGCAATCGGTGACCTGACCATGTCAGTCAAAACTGAGTGGTTCTAAATCGAACAATAGTAGGCTATCACCATTCCAATCAGTAATATAGTTAAATATTATTTTGTTACCATTCGGACTCCGAACAATATATTCTCAGCAAAGTAGACACCGGTGCAGTCTATGTATGTGTATGGTATCCCATGCTAGAGAAAACGCAATTTCAGTGGAGATGCACTTACACATTTCACCAGTGTTGCCATTGTATAGTACGGACAGAACCCACCACGGCCTGCAAAGTACAAACCTGTTTCAACGCCGCGCCATGATGTGAAATGCCAACACAAATCCACTACTTTGGACTCTCTTCGGGACATAAGTCTAATCATAGGTCAATGGTCTCCCACCTGTCCGTTGACGCACATTTGCCTTCTATCTGATGTAAGCGGTCGAGCCAACCAAAGTAGTAATGCCAACTATATATGCTCGTCAGTAGGTCAAATATTATTTTGTGAACATTAAAGGTGTATACTCACACCAAAATACTTCAAAATAAAATTGTCAAGATTGCATACTTTTCGGGGTTTAAATTGTGTGTCTAAATACAATGAAACGAAATAAATTTTAACATAGTATCATTTCATTATGTATGTATTTCTATATTTGTTTTAAGTTGTGAAATTGAATTAGAAACAGAGGTCCTAAGTCAAATACACAACTAAATGTACTATATTTATTTATATGGAATTGAATTATGATATGCTAAGATGTATTTCATTTCATTCCATATAGTCAGATGATTTAAATTTCTAAAAGTATCCAATTTTAACAATTTTATTTTGAAGCATTTCGTGTGTATATGCACCTTTAATCAATAACACCGCCATCCACATGCCATGTAAGAAAACCCTCTGGGAGCAGAGAGCACACATCGACATCGACTTTACTCCATGTGAGGCGGTCAACCAAAGTACTAAAATGCATTCAAACATCAGTGGCCAACGTAGTAGGTGGTGCCAAAGAATATCAGGAGCAGGATTTAGACTATAATCCCCTCGTGGTACAGCTTCTAAAACAACAGGCAATGTGCTTCATCATCTAGCGAAACGGTCAAAGCAAGAATAGAACAAATGTAAGCTGAAAGCGGTATAACATACGTCGATGGATCAGCGAACAACTGAAAGAAGTTGGTTCTCTACACACAGCCTCGGTTGTATTCACATATCATTTCCACAAAATGATTACAACGACCCATGCTCAGATAGCCATCCACTATCCACTGCTTATAACACTTATGGCAGATGAAATCAGAGAACAGTTTAAGAACCAACTACTTGTATTCAGAAATGCACGTGGATCTGAATACGACAACATCGTAAATGAACTGTTAAGTATGCACGCGATAGCGTTTGCAAATCAATCTTAGGTACATTAATAGATACATTAATTAAACACCATATCGATGTTATAGGTTAAGTTGCACTCGTCGACCTGCTCAAACCTAAGGAGACGCCTGGAGCTCCGGAAAACTGGTACACATTCTGTGACTTTGTGCAGCATCCGAAAAAATGGACCGTTTCACAAAAGTCGGCCAGAGTGAGAACATAGCTGGGCAGATCTTGTATGAGGCACTACCACGACCACCACCACCACCACCACCACCATCACCACCACCACCACAACCAGCGACAACAGCAATAACAATAACAACATCAACGACAACACCAATAACAACGCCACCAAAGCCGACACCCCAACAACCACCACCGCTACCAACACCACAAGCACCACCACCATCATCATCATCACCACCATCATGAGCATCATCTTCGCATGTAGCTATTTAACCTGCAATCATTATTTTGTTAGCAATTCCGCAATTATAATAACTGTTGAAAGGATACCTGCTGTTGAGCGCACTTCATGCCAGAAAGGCGGCAGCACCTTGGATAGATTGCTATTATCTTACTCATCGAATAACGTATCTACCATATTTTTTACTCTATCATACGATACACACATAGTTATCTTTTGGCTGATATAACTAGCTTGCTTCACTGAAGCAACGCGTGAACGCGTGCACGCATGGATGTGTGATTCAAGACATATTCTTGCAAATCACATGGTATCTATGATTACTGTATTATGCGGCTGTAGTGGTAGAACTATCCTACAGCTGCCATCAGTCATTCTTCGGTTTTGTCCACCGCGTCTTGTCCTCAGTCGAAATCCTTAGCTTCCACACGTCCATTCTTGGCATGAGCGTACCGAGTCCTGCTTTCTTGAGGTCACCTCGTAGCACGCTTAGCAGATTTATGTAATGCCGTCCTCTCCTGGGTTTGTATTTGCGGGCTCCGAGTAGGGAGAATTCCAAGGCTCTCTGCGCTGGTGTCTCTTCTGGCATCCTTAACGCATGGCCAGACAAGGACCATCTTCGCTGGGCGACGTTTACTGGCAGCGGCGACGTATTACAAATATTGTATAGTGCATCATTGGAAATAATGCTGCCTGGCCATCGGTGTCCAGTGATCGTGTGTAGGTATTTTATGGTGGCGGGCGGCATCGAGTTTGTCTAGAGCTGTCCTTGGAGTTATACAGCATCAAGGATACACATGTTGCATTATATAAACGTAGTAGTTTTTATCAAAGGTATCTTTGATATACGAATCCATAGCTTCCAATAGGACCGGGAAACTATGTTCCCCATGACACAGCGTGCAACAATTTCAGCAGTACTGCAAAGCAGTGAACCCATGATTTACCTTTTCCTCCATCGTCCGCTGCCACGAAATAGATCGTCCTTTTCTTTAGTCTCATGCTTTGTAGATAGGTATATGTGGGTGAGCTCTGTTTGGATGTATTCATATAGAGATTCTATATGTTTAGTTTGCTTGCAGCTATAAGGAGAAGTCCGTCAAGTTCACATCGTCGGCATATTCCATCTCTAGCGACATGCTCAGTATTGACACTGGGAGTTTGGTCTTGTGGGACTTTCCCGCACGAATTCCAATGCAGCAGCAAGGTAGCAGGTGAAAAGAACAGGAGATAGACAATCGCCCTGTGGTGAGCCGATTGGTGTCTCAAACTCGACATACTTCACTTACTTGACTCACACTCTCAGCTTGGTACAGTAGGCTCTCTAGTCGCAGCTCATCTTCATTGCAACTGGCCTGGCACAGTACATCTAGGATCTTCGAGCTTGTAATTGTGGCGAAGTCTCGTGACTTGAGGAGCACAATGGGCCACAGATTCGCTGGAGCCAGGTGGCTTCTTGGGTGTGAAGAGTGCGATAAGGGTACATTGGCCTACAACGTCGATGGGAAGGTGGTGCATAAAAGGTGAATTGCTTAGTTGCGTGATCGGTGTTGAGATACTGTTGCATGCATTTTGATTAGTTCCATGCCATCAGGTCTAAATGCACGTCCATTTTTGGGCTTTAATTGCCTTCTCAACGTCTGCTGTTTTAATTGGTGTTAGAAATGGCATGGGTTCTCCTGCGAACAGGTGCACGGGCTCATCAGTGTAGTCTGTAACTCTCAGGGCTCAGGATGCTCGAAAAATTGTTTGGCAGTGTTTTCATCTGCTATGGAGTCTGCTTGTTCAATAGCAAGATCTTTTAAGCATTCACTAATGTGGTGCAGAATGTTATTGCGCTCCCGACGTAGTTTGGTGCGGTCTTCACTTGGGATGCGCAGCCATAACTCTTTCTGCTCTGCTGACAGTTTTACTATTAAAGGGCCGTCAATATACTTATTTCGGTTGGTTTTAAGAACACATATGGAGCTGGTAGCTGATGATTCCATAGATTTCAATATTTTGATTAGGACATTGTTTGGCTCAGAGCTGACGTTAATGTTAGCTATCTGCTCACTGGGGCCCTTTGTTTATGCCATTTGAGTGCCATTGACGCTGATGATCCTGGGTAGGTTGTAGGTGACTCTCCCGTCTTGCATGTTATGGTGTTTACACAGTAGGTAGAGATCGTTCATCTGAAGGAACGAGCATTCCGAAGTAAGGGTTTTGCTTCTGTCTTGTATAGTATGAAGTCTAATTGGTTGAAGACAGCTGGTGCAGTCATATGCCCGCTATGTGGCTAAATATGTATGGTTTTGTTCTCTCTGTTGCCAATGCCTGTTAATATCAGGGCACGATCACATCTTAAAATCCTCGCTGAAATATACGTACGGTATTGTTCACAAATATTGGCTGGGCTATATATTTTTACTGCACGAACAATATCACGTCGTCTTCACTATTTTCCACTAAATCTCTTCGCGATCTGGATCCACGAATATTGTGTGAACATATTACGTACTTACGCGATGTAGTCATCAACATATAGCACACATTTTATTACACATCACCAATCGTAAAAGTAAAGTAAATGTGTTATTCATTTGATGAAGCATAAACACAATTCACAATGGCCATTAACTGTGTCGTCTGCATTTTATGACTTCTCTTTGGCAAGATAAGTGCAAAGAATGTGTAGAGTGGCTTCAATATTCGCCGGCATCTTATTGAAGGTGCATACGCCCTCTATCTGTTTGAACACTGTTGTGCAAATGAGAACGATCTAAGACAAATTTGTAAACCACAATGATATCTGATACATTTTATTTTCCCCCTCATAGGTTCTGCCACATATTATATCTCGGCACTGTGTTTCTTTCACGTTATTGCAATTTGCGTGCGAATCCATTGTATGGCAGCATCGCCATTGCCCCATCTCACCGCATCCATTCAGGGAATATTGTCGCGAAAATGTATTGATGATATAATGTGAATTCGATAAACCCTCCTTTGCTTGCCAATTCGGCAAGAGAGGGTAATTGTATATTACCCCTGGACTATAATGGATGAATCATGTACTGCGACAGAGTCATCAAAATTCACTAATAGCATTTGCACATCGAACTCACTTGTTGCACAGATAGCTATGTTGTGCTATTTGTCACATTCCCTCGGTATGTATTGAGACATGCAATGATGCTAAACCGCCAATGTGCAACACAGATTTTCATTTATGCAGTCATAAGATGGCAGATTTTCTATTACACCTATATTATTTAAGCAGTTCAAATACGCATTGTGTGTTTATCTCCTAGAGGTAATGACGCTTTCAAGCAAGTCTTTTGTGATGCAATGCCACTGAACTAGTATATGTTAAGCTCTTTCTTGCTGACCACCAGTAGATTCCGCACAGCAACCTATGGAAAGACTTCGCATCATAACGTCACAGAAATATCAACATAAGCTGAGAGATGGAAGACATGCGATAAATGAGATATACCCGACAATAAAACCCCGACAATCATAATAAGTTACATGTTTGGTGAGTTGATGGCTCTCTTTGTCATTAGATAATAGTTGCAAATTTCAATAGAGGGATCCATTTCTAGCTAATCTTCGCCTAGGCTTTGCCCGTGTTATGATCTACTAAATTCTGAATTCTCAGAATCCCAATATTTGAAACTGATTTGAATGGGTGCTGACAGCATCCATGCAAATTAGTTTAATGATTTTGAACCGAATGTTTAGTAAATAGTGAATCCTTCAAAGATATACCATTTTATAAACTGTACGGCCTATTTCAGCTTCATGACAGAGTACTTCTGTTAACTACTATTGTGACCTCCACCTACGCCTGGCGTAATTGATTATAATGTCATTGAGCGACATATCGGATCCATCCATAGATTATTTAATATACTAATTGCATAGCTCACCGGAATAGTAACACATTTACTATGAACTCTCTTACTATTACGACGTATGATGCGTCAGTGGTAGGGTTGACCATTACATTGCCACCAAAGAGTGTATATGACCAGAGGATAGCTACGGAGAGACACAATTGTTTCTGCATTGTATCAAGCATAGCCTTTATGCATACCAATGTATGTATGTGCTCCATTATCTCAAGCATATAATTCTGGAACGTATCCCGGTTTATCTGCCATCAACTGATACATCCACTCTATCACACAAGTATATGCCACCATAATAAATTACGTCACATGTAGCTTGACGCCACAATAATGAAATGCCTAATGAATGGCTAGCTAGGTCTGCCATGAACTTATAAATATCCGTCATGAGTACGAGTAGTATGTATTTACTACACAATAACCATTCTGTTAAAGATTTTGAAATTAATTTGACTCAAATTATTTTCAAAAATATTCAACAGCTTACCTGCTTATTTTTATGGAAATTGAGATTCAGGGAACTTAGGAATCGATCGTTGAAAACACGGGTAAGCGTGAGCGGGGCTTAGTTAGACATCAGCGGGGTATAGCTAACAGTAGATCGGTCCATTGGTTTAACGGATTGTTTTCCCATGGTCCTGATCGGATGGTAATAGGTAGAATAGAATTACCACATACGCACAGCTTTTACCACGATGCACATGTCCAATCCCTAAAAGAGGTTGGAATGAATGTACTCATGTTTCTAAGGGGTCTAATGCATTGTTGTGGCACGTTTCGTAACGGGCAGAGTGCATAGTGCTACACACGCGTAGAAAATTTGAAGCAGCCCAGATCTGTTTGGCGAAGCAGAGCTTTACACAACCAAAGTCAGATAGAGACGGAGACAATTTCCAACAGATATATTCTAGATTCAGACAAGACATACGTATTGGTCCGGTAAATTCAGGAGTATGTCCACACTAAATACAGGTATATAAACATACATTTGCGTTCTTGACTAAACTCGCGAACATTTGCAGTTTCAAGATCAACGATTTACACATTAATATTAGATATTTTGCTTAGCGTATTTGAATCGTATTACTGGGAATATGCTTCGCTATTTATGCCACACTCATTTTTATCTGCGTTCCTCCCACTTCTGACGCGTGCATGGATCCAGTTGAAACTTTGAAACCTGAATTCACAGAATATAAATTTCAAGATACCAATACAACTAAGCTGCTGACGATTTTGGCTAATTTGATAGGTTGTTGCCGCCTATGCTTATTAAATTATAAACTTACTCAAAGATGTATAGAGCATACATTGGTGGTGGAGTTTATCGTGACGCAGCTCGGTTATATTAATTGTGACATCGGCTAAGATGTGGCGTAATTAATAATACGGTCAACTACTTGAGAGACAGATCGGATTCCATCTACTCCCAGAGACATAGTAGGGGTGTGTATATCGCGAGAGCAAACGATCGTGTGCTCGAGAATGTATAATATAAAACGCAATATGAATTCCCTAGTCTCCGTTACTCATCTACCGTAGTAATGCTGGTTACTGGGACAATACTGGTTCAGTGCCTATCAAAGACGGCCCGATATCATCCCAATGCCAGCCCAGCAGCATGAACTATTAGCGTAGTCTCTAGACAGTGTCATAAGTATCATAAGGCTTTAAGTATCCAATCCGCGCCATCAAGAGAACAGAATGTATGCCATCCCTTTGTGACATCTTATTATAGAGTTAGAAGGAATGGATCAATATCAAACTATTTGTCGTCTGCGAATCCACATTGTCAAATATGGTGCTCGCTGAAGTAGCACACGCAAACACACAAAAGCAAAATCTAAAGTACCACGGCGCTTCCTCGCTATGTACACTGGTAGCTTGATATGATTAGCTAATCTAAATTGTGCCTCTTGATCTGTAAGCCAATTCTACGATTTTGCTCAGCGCAAATGAGATATGAAACTAATTCACAGGATATAACCAGTCTTTGCGACGACAGACCATATTCCCAAATGGCAACACTCAAGTCAGTAACTGCTCCATTACGGGACCATATCACGCGGAGTGTGTTTTATTATATCAGCATAACGTTGTGGTTGCAGATTGTTAAGTTGTTAAGGCTGTTGGGAAATCCATGGGGAGCCTCTCATTTTCGAATAGTACAGTGGATTCTAGTGCGTAAATCGCCTAAATACGACCATCACTGCTATGTCAGTCCAAAGTATAGCACGCTGTATATTAACATAACGCCTATCAAAAAGCATCCTCAAAAAGCTAATTAATATTTAGACTCAATCTCTAGTTGCTTGTTTTCTTCAATGCCAATCGGCTCTGCAAATGTATTTAAGTTGCGTCAAATGTAATTTCGTATATATGTTTAATGGAACTCCTGGGAGAGGTGGACTCATGCAAAATATATGTTATGTTGAATTACTTGTATCTAAAATTGTACTGCATAAGACGATTCCATTATTAAAAAGGTTAAGTAAATGGAATTGTTTCTTTGAGGCAACTTAAATCCAGTTACAGAGACGCTTGGCATATATTAGACATGCATTAATAATTAGCGAGATCGCATAATTCTAGAACTGGTTGACTGTCTTATATGCCATAGTCATAGTATCTGCTCCCTGCCTCTATTTTATAATAAACAAACATGCATATATTCATCCATGTTGCTAATGTTCTGAATATGGACTCTAGCTGACTTTTAACCGGAAACTGTGTCAAGAAAAACGGCAAGACGACAGTCTACAATCTCTGAGTGCTCTTGTTTGTTTGTTTGTTTTATTTGATGTGCTGTTTTGGGTGAGGTTGGGTGTTTAAGATTTGAAGTCATGAAATCACAAATTATAAACTGGTATCTATGCATTCAATGATCGTTGCAGGACAATTGGCTTATCTGTCACCATTTTATTTCCAATAGCCATATTATCGACCCTCAAAATCACAAGATGAAAAACATGTAATACTTTGCTTGCAAGAGTGCTGATAAAAAATCAACATAGATCAACACGTGCATTATTACAGTTTTCCCCGGCATTTATATTACTCTAAATTTGCCACCGACAAAATCTATTGTGAAACATTGAGGTTTCAGTTTCGTATGTATTTTAGTAAATACAATATCATAACAAGAGACGAAGACAAGGATCCCACTCCCTCACCCCGACTTAGATCTGGGGATGGGGTGGCGGGCAAAGATTGGTTTGCCAATCCACTTTTTAGGTGTCTACACTCAAAATTCCACTACCACCCACTCACACTCACTTCCTTCCTTTATTCCTTCACTCTCTCCTTCCTTCACTCACTCGCGTCCATAAATTCAGCCATCCACTCATCCATCCATCCATTCACCCGCCCGCCCACCCGCCCATTTATTTCTTTATCTAGTTTTAAGTATTGCTGTTTGTTTTATCATAGTTTATTTGTATAGTATTCTGGATTATTTTTCAGCGAACAATTTCATAACTTAATATGTAATCGTTTAGTGAAGCATTTTGGAGTGTTAAAATCTGAGACACATTTCCCCATGTAATCCACATGCCTAGAATTTAAAATCGATCATGATTCAGATATACGCTCGTAATTGCATCTGTATCGAGATCATGATGAAATCTTGGAAACCCGTGTTCCTTTTTCAACATGGATACCCTACTTATGTGTTGTTGAGCAATGTAATGAGTTACATTTCAGTTACTGTGCATGATGTCACTAAAAGTTACATTTCAGTTACATTAGTTACGCTGACTGATAATTATTATGAAGGACCATAAGAGCATCAATGTCATTATAAAAACTGTAGTGTAGTCAACCAAATTGAGATATATAGTAGAAACAAAATATTACTATAACCACTGATATAATATAATGAGAGAACTGAATCCATTTCAGATATAAAATCTGCTGAACATGCCTTACATAAATTTGACTGAATTTTGTTGCTGCCATATTAAATAACACATTTCAATCAACTTGTTTCCAAAATAATACGACACTAGTTTAATTCCACAGCCTTCATATATGTACACATATATAACCCTTTCAACCCAGACATGCCATATAACAAACATTAATATTACTGTAAGAAATAATTGGTTGAATGTTTTGAAACTAATTTGACTGAACTGTTTGCTACCATAGGTATCAACAATTTTCAGTAAAATTAGTTTCAAAGTGTTCAACAGATTGCCTTAGAGCATTGACTTTCTATGATAAGATAATCCGCCATCTACTACGGGGCAATATAACAGTTTCCCGTGAAATTAGCTTCCAAATGCTTAATTTCAAATAGGAATTTAAATATTTTGAAAATAATGTATTACTTTCAATAGTTGCAATGGCAAATTCATTCCAATCAGATAATCTTCTGACTACTTTAAACCTACTTATTACATTTGTAATGTTATTTTCAAAAGCTGTTGATTCATATCGCAGCAACATGTTTTTAGGTCAGATTAGTTTCAAAATGTGCAACAGCTTTCCAGTACAATAGTTTAATTCCACAGCCTTTATAAATGCTGTCTGCAATACCAAAGTGGTTGATGGCTTGACTTTTATCAATGGCATTGCCCTTTGATTGTTATCACCTCACCTATGTGAATTGAATTTAGCTTGATAATAATTGCTAAGAAATGATGCCCCAAGCTGACCTAATCGATAGTATATAAAGAAAAGAACAGGGCATGCTGTTAACACATGCTGTTGCAGATTGTAACTTTCTTTCCAATTCAACATTTGGTATTTTTAATCCTTGTAAGACTTTAACACTAAAACTGAACAAAACAGCTTTTTCAGTGGTTTCGAGAAATGCCAATTTCCAGACAAATATAAGATATTTTTGAATATTTACCACTATAATTACTGGCTCAATAACCAAGCCAGTCATTTTAGTGGCAACTTTTCTAAAATAATCTCATGGTCTGCAAATGGACATTTTCTATGCGAAAACTAAGGTTTATTTCAACAAATTTAATCTTTAAAATGTAACAGTTAATTCTATAAAGATTTAGGAAAGAACCAGTTTCTAAGTTACGTTGTAGATTATTGTAAAGTATGTATGCGATTTTGATTAAAGGTTAGCAATAACATTCAGATTATCATTGGTAAACTCTCACATATACAGATATAGAGTGAGTTAACCCTTTAATGGTCATTATCGGTTATGACATGTCTAATTTGTAGGCCACAAGATTCATATTTGAATACTTCCCACTGGAATGACTATCCCAATAATAAAGCCAGTCATTCCAATGGCAAATTTCTAAAATAAATATCACTGCCAATTGGAAATAGTCTTTGCCCATGGCATCAACATCTTCCAGTAAAATTAGCTTCAATATATTCAACAGCCTACCTGAATAATTACATTGCAATTGGGATATTGGAGTGTCGCATGTATAAGAGTAGCTATGCCGCGAATTAAGAGAATTGTAATAAATTTGGCTAAAAGGTGTAAAATGTAACTGAAAATTAACTGAAATATAACTGGTTACATTTCAGTTACTATAAATAAAAATAATTGTCCAGTAACAAGTGACTTCAGTTACATGAAACATGTAACTAAGTTACGGTCCGTTACAGTTAAAAGTTACAGTTACTTGTGTACGGGGCAGTCATTTTGTGTCAACGTTGGGGCATCAGATCTGCCATAATAGCACAGGTTACTGGACCTGTACTGGTGGCAATGCCAAGCCAATGCAACCGGGTATTGGCTCTCTGCCGGGTCAGTAACTTGCATTATCAGAGCGAATGATCAGATAGCTCCTAATCTGCATAGTTAACATGAGCAATGAAAGAATACAAACACTCCACATTACTTACCTGAATTTCCAGTAAATTCTAAGAATGTACAAATCTAAAACTTGATCGATAATTCACAAACAAAGGTAGCCAATTCGAGGCCAAATGAACATTTTGAGGTATAACATTGGACACAATTATACCAAGAAAACTGACATCGATTCGGTACGCACAACCATGGGGTAACACATATATCAAATGACTGTTCCCCAGGAAAATAAGGAGCTATACTAAAGGTAAACAAACCAATGAGCCACACGACTAGGATCGTTTGCACATCCTGAAAAGGAAAATGCAAAGCGCCAACCATTCTGCACACAACGAATATATGAGCAACATCATAAGTCCGGATCTGCATCAAACACCAAAAAGGGCTTCATTTCTAGCAGGCAGTGCGAAAACTCTGGCATGACACCTCTAAAGAATGAGCACGGTACAATCCTAAGTGATGACATCTCAAAAGCAAAGGTTCTCAATAACAAATGTGCTGCAGTCTTCAGTCCACATGACAACTCGTGTCCTCTTCCTGATACGGGGCTTAGCCTGCATCCAGACAGCCCAGCCAATACCATAGGCGAGGCAGGTGTCATCAATCTGCTTAGAGACCTCAAACCACACAAGGCATCTGGTCCAGACAACCGCTCCCCACGCTTACTAAAGGAGACAGCCTGCGAAATCACGCCGATGCTAAGCATGTTCTTTCAAGCATCCCTGAAACAAGGGAAAATCCCAGCAGACTGGAAGAAGGCTCCTGTGGTCCCAATCTTCAAAAAAAGGAGATCGTAGTAAGGCCAGCAACTACAGACATGTTTTGCTAACATATATATGCTGTAAACTAATTAGAACACATAGTTTGCAGCAACATCATGAGACACCTAGACTCCCATACGATCCTAAATGATGTACAGCATGGTTTAAGACGGCGACGGTCATGTGACACCCAGCTTATGCTCCCAGCAAATGACCGCACCCAGAATACTGAAAATGGATTTAAATCTGGCTCATTCTTCTCGATTTCTTCAAGGTATTCGATACAGTTCCTCATGAACATCTGCTAAGAAAAATTGAGTTCTATGACTATCGAGGAATTACCAGCAAATGATCAGGGGCTTCTTATCTGATCGAACACATAGAGGTACTCGTCGGCGGACTCAAATCCAAGACAGAAAATGTGACACCTGGGGTCCCACAAGGTCCAGTTCTGGGACCCATGCTAATTATCCTTTTCATCAGTGATCTGTCGGAATGCATATCTGTTGGAACAACTGTATGCATCTTTGCAGATGACTGCGTAGTTTACAGGGTGGTGAACTATGTTACTGATACACAGGCTCTGCAGCAAGCTCTTCACAGACTATTGTCCTGGAGTGGGAGAGTAACTCGCTTATGGAGCTCCACCATCCACGTGTCAAGTCATCCTGCTCAGGAACAAGCGAACCAAGGTACCGGCAGTATACTATATCCACATCCAGACAATGGAAATTGTGAGCCATGCCATGCACCTCGGAGTAAACAAATCAGATGACGTATCATAGTCCTGAACAATAACATTAACAGCACGGCCAAGAAGGAGATTGGTACACTTGTATTTCTCCAGCGCAACATCAAACACTGTCCAAGGAACATAATGCCACAATGCTTCACAAACCGGAGTCGACCGATTCTAGAATATGCATCCAGCGTCTGGTCTCCCCACACACAGAAAAACATTACAAACTTGAACGGGTTCAGCGGCGCACAGCTCGCTTCACTCATGGTGACTACCAAAGACACAGTATCGTCTCAAGAATGTTCCATGAGTTAGGATGGGACAGTCTACAGTCTACAGGAAAGACGGTACAAAACAAGATCAACAATGAATACCGTATTATGAATGACCTTATGGGCAACCCTCCCGACATCTTTAAACGAGTGCAGAGCACGATAAGTGGTCACAGCCATATGCTCCTAGTACCGCACAGCCGCACACTAGCACATCTGCACAGCTACATCACAGACAGCGCCAGGCTGTGGAATTCGCTTCCAGCTGAAGTGTTTAGTCAGCCATCTCTAGACTCCTTCAAGACTGCACTTGAGGGTGCTCACTTCCCGTAATCACCACTTATCTATTGTATATATCATGTAAATATGATTAGCCTGCACAAGATGACCGGTGCCTTCCACAACGTTCGGTATGCGCTATCACGCGGCTATAACCCGAAGAACAGCATTAACAGGCAGAAAATACTGTCATTCTGGATAACTTGATTCAAATGTGCGAAGCGCGTGTTCCACATAAGAATAGAATATGTATATAGGAATGCAATGCAAGCATTCTGTTCTAGCTATGCCCCGCCCATCTCTAGCTAAGCTTCATCAACGTTTTGCCCGTGTTGTGATCGATCGATCACTGAGATCACTATCTATCAATTTCCAGAAAACTATAAAGGTAAGTTGTTGAATATTGTGACACTAATCTGACTGTGGACCGTTGCTGTCTATGGCAGCAACGTCGCCCAGTCAAATTACATTCAAAATATTCAACGGCATGTTTATTGAATAATAAAGCGGTTTTTATCGAGGAATTGGAACCCTTTATTCTCGGAGGAGTGGTCCGATCGGTCACTCGATTATCTGATGTCATAATCATTTACGTCACTAATTAGCTGACGTCACACTCATAATGACGTATAGCTCCGTTGAGAAAATCGCAAAGTCAGTCATTGTTTGTCTTTCTTGAATTTGCAATTGTATGAACATTCTGTTGAATATTTCGAAACTAAGTTGATTGAGACATTGAGTCCCCATTACAATTAGGCTCAATATATTCCACCAGCTCATCTGTTTTATAGTTGCTTTGGCATTTATATACTGGGAATTCCAGTCTTAAAGATTTAATTCGATTTCAATATGTGTAAGTGACAAAATTTGCTTTCAGTTTTCCAGTAATTGGATATTCCTCAAGGCGACCGCAGAGGTCGTTTTTGGTCGGCTTGACCATACATGCGTTGATGGTCAAGAAAAATGCGAATTTATTTCTGTGTCCATTGCAGGAATTTTTTTTACAATTTTCTACTGGAAGGACAGACTCGGTTACCGAGGCAGGCACTCCAGTAGTGAATTTTGAAAAATAGTCTGCCCTTGGCCTGGACATGATCACTGGTCACTTCAGAGGCCTGTTTGGCCGACTTGACTATTAACGTGTGTATCTTGAAAAGGACGTGAAATGCATATTCGATTTGTTCTAACACCTTGTGCCATTGGGCAACTGTCAGTGTCGGCATGTTCCCAAACAAGTTCCAGAATATAGGCACCGTCATCTGCATACAGTTAGATAAAGACAATTATGAATTGCTAGTAACAATAGACATTTTGGCGATGCTACAATACTTAGTTATTGTCTAGGCACGGCATATGCCGCAAAACCAGTGTTTCGAATGTACAAGTGGAACCACGTCTCTCAAAGAATGTCCACTCGCTATCCTCTATAATCTGTCATAATACATGCATGATGCTTCAAGTTGATGTTATTTGTAAATTGCCGGCATTAAAGAGGCAATGTCTCGATCCATGTACTCACGCTAGCTCGGACAAGGATAGTGGTTCTCCCAAAGGAAATATTCGCTGCCAAGCCAAAGTCGATGCGCTTCAGATAAAATAGATAAATGCGAGGCATTGCTGTGTAATTAGCTTAAAGTTGTGTCTCGAGAGCTTTCCTGGTGGCGAATGTGTGACGTTTGTATGCCATCAACAACAACCACCGCCAGTTGGTGACAGCAACACACACTCTTTTCAAATATATTGGTAGTTTATCTCTCCTGTGTTCACACCCAGTTCACCCTCCTGATACAATAAGTAAGCGCATGACATCCTCACGAGCACGATTAACATACTCTAGGACGAACCATGAATACACCACTTCTTACCTCGTGCACACACCGCCATAATTGTGGGTAATATATAAGCTAATGTTATATCCATAAAGAAAATAAACCCGAATAATATTTCAATATGCAAGTAGAGTCCAGCGCCGTGTGCGCTTTATTACACTTGGCCCATAAGAGGAAGGGGTGTGTGTGTGTGTGTGAGGATGGAGTACATGCTACCGGTGGATACAGAGACCAGCCTCTAGGTGAGAGAGAGAGAGAGAGAGAGAGAGAGAGAGAGAAGTAAAAGCTGTCCAGAAAAGGGACGGCCCCTACGCTGTTGATATGTTAGTTAAAACTAGGTAAGTATAAAAACCGTAGGCAGGATATTTTGTGCTACACGGACTAGGTGCATCAAGCGGGCCTCGGACAAAATGTATTCGCCTCAGGGACTCAATCTCATGGAACAACTCTACACCAAATTGGATGAGGATGATCAGCCTACTGATCGGCCTAAACCGGCAATGAAAAAGATGAAATGAATTATATGTGATTTCGAATCATATGGTGATGCATACTGTATTACATATTTCAGACACGTCCAGAGGATTTCAACAGAAGACGCCTAGGCCGAATCTCTATCTGGTAAGGTGGGTAGTAGGTGCCACTTTATTTCGGTGGGCCTTCCTGTGGAGCTAGACTATACTAGTTACTAGAATATACTAGTTAAATTTACATGTCCGGACACAGAGGTTTATACAACAATTGGTTTATTTCTACTTAATTTGACACAGTTCGTCGTTCTGGCGTATGTGCTCGAGCCTCCTGTTTCAGGTCTGACTCATTGACCAACTACATCAGGCCGACTGCGCATACAAGATAACCAGTGCAACTGGTACTGAAGCCGATGAGCGACTCCTAAACACGTGTCTGACGCAATCGCATATAAGACAAGCATACACGACGAGACAGACGCGTTAAGTAAGCCCCATATATATTTGTGGTGAGGCGATTGAAGCGAATAGCAGACTATGGTGACCTTCCTGAAAGGCGCGGAGGGTTATGTTTAAATGCCAAAAGGGTCACCGCTCGGGTCGTGCTACTATAATTAATGCGTTCGTAGTGAAATGCTAGTTTGGCTTAAAGGCTATGCTACAATGTACCAATGAAGGTGCTCGGGGGACATGTGCGAAACGTCGCCGTTTCGATTCTAGCCATCGATAAGCCTCCACGATTTCAAGGGTCGGCTCTAGCCAAACCGGTGGTGGGAGTTACCAAGACAAGTATTGGCCAGATGGCCGGAGAGAGGTAGAAAGAGACAGCTACTCGAAATTCAAAGACTGTTGACAAACTATAGAAAAGCACGTCACTGTTAAAGAGACTTTACATTTAACTGTCTACTTTCTGTTGAGCAGCCATCTCTTACTACTAATACAATCTATTCGAAATATCTGGGCTTATATTACGTTTAGGTGATTCTACCGTTTCGAGTATCCATTGATAAATGCGCGAGAAATGGTCCTAATGAAAAGGTGCTGCTGTTAAGAACTGATAATGCTTACGCTATTGAAGGTCTGTAGTGTAAATTCCGTGAGTGCGATATTTTCTATAAAAGTTAACAATTAGACAAACATAGAAAAAAGGTTCTAGATACAAATGTCTAGAAACGGCGCTCGCCGCTACAGCTTATGCAATTAAAAAGACAATGAGGTCTAACCGACCTTTGCACATACTTGTAATCGGTGTGAAAATATATAATCAGTAACTTAAGATTGCCTTTTAGTCATCGGCGTGATAATATAAACATCTAGCCGGCAAAAATGCGGAAGCTAACAATACGCGCTGCACGCCTTTCTCGCCTTTCTGTCAACGGCGGGCTGTTAACGTTCTAGCACGTGTTAGGCGTTGATGTCGTTGGTGTTTAACGGAAACGTTCTTTAGCACCTAATAGTCATCAGTGATATCTATCTAACTTATAAATACTGAAAAAGTATTACCTTAATGAGCAATCCTCGTCGGCAGATGTGCAGATGAACTCCTGTTTCTAGAAAGTCTGTAGACAGTGTAGTGGGCGAAAGGAAAGAGGAAGACGAAGACACACGTATGCTATGGTTTGAAGTGCCTAGTTGAAGAGGTGGTATAACGGGCCAAACGACGAACAGCGTCGCAACTCATACGCGGCATCGAATGCAATGTTCATAGTGAAATGGCTTAGTACAACATATTCCTAAGCGCTTAGTCTGTAAGTAGCACTAGATGTGTGCTGTGTATAACCACGTTTCTGTGTGGATCGAACGTCTTGGCGAGATATCGTCAAACGGCCTGGAAATCGCACCCCCCCCCCACGCTCTAATTGTGGATGGTAATGATCTAAAACGGTGCAGCCGGCAGTCGTGTAGAGGCAGCTGGAAGCCTTCTACTTTAGATTTGTAGGCCCTTATATAAGGGTCTTACAAACACTGTGTTGGCAGCTTTTTATGGGTTGACAACTGATCACTGATTCAGAATTTTGTTGGATGTATTACGAGTCACGCTCTAGCCTGTACGTAGATGGAGATAGCTTAGTGGTATGACTACCGCATCGGAATACCTCCCTTTCCCATCTGAAGAACTGATGATTGATTGATTTAGAGGACGTATAGTTCAGGTTCCTGTTAAACAGGTCCAAGACTATGCTGCCCTGCGGGCGTAAATGAATGCAGTATATGGCTCTAAGAAGGGCCGTCTTAGCCCGGAAAAGGGCTGGATGTTGTACAAAGTACTTGCATTGTTGTTGTTGTTGTTGTTGTTGTTGTTGTTGTGGCGCACGTTGCTGTTGTTGGTGTTGACTGGGCTGGTGACACCCTTGGTTGTGTCCGATGGTGACAGATGTTAATGGGTATCTCAGTGGCTCTGGTCCGTTACCAGATTATATAGCCCTGAAAAGGGTTGTTGGTTTGAGTCCCTGCTTTGCGTGTCTTGGCCATTCTTAGCCGTTTGCGTTCTCATCAATGGCGACACATGATGGTGATAGATGATGATAGATGGTAGGACGCAGCCTTAGGTAGCTGCCGCTTGTGGCGATGTCTGGCAATAGGCCCAGAAAGCTTGGTGGGCAGTCTGGACCATCACCACTGCTCATAGCATGACTTGCCGATTTCGTCTGGATAATCTGGCCGAGCTTGATCAGTGCGTCACGCTGTTGGCTCACTCCTACAGCCAAGCCAGAGGCTATGCACACACTGGAAGAGGAAAATATACGGCCAAGTACCTCATCCCAAGGTCGACAGACTTCAAAACACCGCTCAGCATCAGCTGACCAGACTGGGCAGCAGTTGTGTAGAATAGAGCTGAAGAATTGGAATACTCTCCTAAGAGACGACGGGGCAATACACGCCCATGACGACACACATCTGCAGAACACCGCTCACCTTTCAGCACACCAACTGGGCAGCTGTTGTGTCACTAATAGAGCTGTAGACAGGGCATTCTCTCCAAAGAAGGTAGTGTGTCAGACTTTACCCAGACTGTGTGCCAAGCTGTTAGCTCAGCGGCAACACCACGGTACTCCGACGCCACGATGACTTTACATGTAGTCATGCACGACTCCCACCCATGCACCGCGATGAGGAAGCTTGCACGACTTTGCACTGGTAAAGAACTTTAGTTGAACAAGTGCTTTTATACTCTCCTGTGGCCAATCTGGGCCAAGTTAGGCACATTGCAGCCGATGAGAGCACTGCCACGCTAAGCATATATCAGGAACGAAGCACGTGCCCATGGCGTCATGATGACTGTTACCTTCTCTATATGTGAGCATGTACTATGTGTGTCTAATAGTATCGCGTGTGCAAATTATGACGGAATTTATATTTAATGATATACCGTACCTATTTTGATTCCGTAAAAAAGATTTGTGATTCTACACGCATCCTGGTCATGATCCTTTCGATGATGAACGGAATCGGCCTCATATTGGTAATTTCAGAATACGGGCAAACATATACATTATAGGTAGCCATTCCAATACTGCCCAGCAGCACGTGCCCAGCAAAGTTATACGACGCATACACATATGTGTAGTGCATGCCTTCACGCACTTAGTAGTTTTGTATGCATAGACCCATTCAGGGCTGTGCACGAGTGTCCACAGAACCTTACTTGGGAGGCTGCATTTTGAGCAACTCAGTTCGGACCAATTTTGGCCGGATACTGAGCGATCCGTGCTACACCATGTTAGTGTGCATGTGCGCTAGACTCACAAGCACGTCCCTCTCCATGGCGGAGATCAGGGACTTATGATACTCAAAGACATATGGCAGCTGATTGGTCAGGCTGAAAAATGGTTTCCTGGATAAGGAGGTCATTTTCTACTTCTTTTAGGAGTAAGCACCCTATGAAGGAGTCCAACCGCTATCAACAACCCATATTGGCAATGCTAATAATAATGTCTAATTCTGTTTGACATATCAAGGACCTAAATAGTAAACAATGTCTGCAGTGACGCAAAGCATGCTATAAGATTTGCAGCGGCGTAACGCGTTGCTGTGCTCCTAATCAATGGAGGGATATACAAACAACATCATAAAATATCGGTCGCTAGGATTTTAAAATCACTTTTATCCAGCCATTTGCAACGGAAACGTGGATTATTGCATGTCTCGAGTAAATGCGTGAATCTCCAATCCATCTTGATAAGAATGACATCATATCGGAAATATATATTTACAGGGCTTTTTGAAGTGGTGATTAGTTATTCAATTTTAGCCATTCGACTTGATTTGTTTGGCACGGGGATAGTCATTTGAAGCGCCCTCTTTTGTCAATTTAGTGTACTCGCGAGTTTACGTGTGCGTGCGTGCGTGCGTGCGTGCGTGCGTGCGTGCGTGCGTGCGTGCGTGCGTGCGTGCATGCGTGCGTGCGTGCGTGTGCGTGTGAGTGTGTGTGTGTGTGTGTGTGCGTGTGTGTGTGCACGTGCGTCCATGTGCGTGTGAACGCATTCATCCGTGCGTCCGTGCATGTGTGAGAGAATGCGTGCGTGAGTGCACGCGTGCGCGCATGAGTTTGTCTGTCGGACTGTCTGTCTGGGGCTGTATCTAAAAAAATATTGATCCGATTTGGCTCAACCTTTAGCACAACAGAGCTGGTCCTTCAAGGGGATTTCAAGATGTGGGCTGTGATCCGGATAAAGGAAACCGGATCTGGATGTGATAAAATCTGTGTCTGTGGATATCTCAGAAACTACTTGTTTGATTTGGCTCATATTTTAACAAACGAAAGGATGTGACCATACACTAGGAGTTCATAGCGTTGGTCGTGATCAGAAAATATAACTGAAAACCAAGAAAAATTCGTAAAACTTATGATAATCCAACAAATATCCGTAAAACAAATACTGTTTACAATATGACAAAAACAGTCGGCGAGAGTGAGCCATTCTTAATTGTTTTTGTTTGTAATATAGATTGGATTTAACGCCGACTGAACAGCTTATGAGTGCGCAGTAGCAAAACACGTACTTCAGGATGCTCGTTCCTATGGAGGCCTACCCAAGTTCATCACCGACACTGCTACTCAAATGTCATACAAAAAGGCCGTCGGGAGCACATAGCTAACACCGACGTCAGCTCAGATCCAAAAGAAGCCATAACAAAAATACTGAAATGTATGGAATCCTCAGCCACAAGCACCATACGAGTTCCCAAAACAACCGAACTAGGTATACTGATGACCCTGTAGTAGTAAAACGGTCAATGGAGCAGAAAGCATTGCAACTGTGCATCTATCAAAGTGGCCAGTATGAAGACCACACCAAACTACACAGGGAACTCACTAACATTCTGCTACCAATCGGCGAACGCATCGCAGATCTTACTATTCATCCAGCAGACTCCCAAGCTAATGGAATCATTGCCATGCATGATTGGCACAACGTGTTTTGGGTAACCCGAGCCCTGAAAGGTACTGACTACACACCACCATCGGGTCTGGCCTGGGAAACTATTCAAATACGCAAGTGACATTATGTCAAAGCTGATCATGCAGCTAATCAATTCAGCTTTTATGCGCCCCTTTCCCATCGATCCTGTAGGCAAAGGGACACTTATCGCATTACCCAAGCCCAAGAAGCCAACTGGCTGGCCCCGGCCAGTCCACCGCCCCTTGTGCTCATCACCAACATACGGAAATCCTGGCCAATGCTACTCTATGTCGAATCAGAGACATGATTTCAATGGGGTATGTCAACGTGGTTTCAACCGTGAACGTAGTAGCACATACATTGCATGGGCTCAACGCATGCTTGTGTCAGTAGTCATGCCCAAGAACTGTGATTTCCAGAAAATAGGCATTGCCATAGCATGAGCCTTCGACACAAGTTTGCGCTCACATGTTCTACGCCAGGCCAGCTGCAATGACGATGAGCTACGACTAGTACTACTACTACTTGCAGACACTAAGCTGAGAGTGCGAGTCAAGTCGGTGAATTCTGCAAGTGTGAAACACCAATCGGCTTCCCACATGGTGATGGCATATCGCCTGTGCCATTTACCAACCCCCACACCCTACCACATCCACGAGCGCGCCCAGTCGCCATGCTGGTGTCTGGGTATGCCGCTAGAGATGGAATATGCCAACGACGTTGACATCATAGACGAAGAAAGGATACCCATTGACGAACTTCGACATCGAGAATCTCTTTATGAATGAATCCAAAACAGAGATTCCCCCACATATACCTATCTACAAAGCGTGGAACTAAAGCCAATGGCAGTCCACTTCGTGGTGGCAAACCAGGGAGGAAAGGAATATGGCACGCCTGCCACCGCAGACACCTACAATGGACAACGAAGTCTAGAACGCATACTTTCCAATGCTGCATTATGCAAGATGTGCAATACATTGCCGCTGTCCGTAAACATTGTCCATACTGCACAGATTGTCCATACTGGGCCATGTGCTAAGGATGCCAGTGGACACACCAACACAGAACGCCTTGGGATTCACTCTACTGGGAGTCAGCAAATACAAAGCCAAGAGAGGACGCCATTGCATAAATATGTTAAGCGTGCTACGACATGACCTCACGAAAGCAGGACTCGATACAGTCAAATCAATAATGGACCCGAGGAAGCTAAATATGTTGGCTGAGGACAAACACAGTGGGCAACAGCGACGAGGGACCGACTGCAGCTGTAGGGTGCTAATACTACTACTTTCCCCAGCATAGTGTAAGCGTAAATACAGGTACGCCGTTGAATATCTTGTATCTAAATTGGTTAGGAGCTGTTGCTGTTTATAACAGCAGCAGCCCCCAGTTAAATTCGCTACAAAATATGACACAAAATCTTTATTTAATTGCACGATTTTAAAAACATAGTGTTCAGACCTTTGCCACTTGTGTCTGATACCTAAGTCATGTGATTGTAACGTATGCAAACAAGTTGCGTATTCTAATTATAATATGAGATAATATGAGTGACAGATCGGATCCCCTCATTATACTAGGGCCTCATTTACCATGTGGCTTACGGGAGTGAATTACAGTTTATTTAACATAGTTTTCTGCGCTTGAATGCCTGCTATTTCCTGACTGGAAGCGGTTCACTGACGAAGCCAATGTTTCAGGGACAACACGTAAAGGGCTCATTAGTGACCCATTTTAAAGCTTCCATTGCAGACATTGCATACTATTGGACGTGACCGCATTCAGAAATCGGCCTAGCGCTCCCGCTGGTGAACCAACAATCATCCTCTCATCATCTATAATATGAGTGGCATGTGACGGATATCGTTCCCTTAATGATACTGATCCGACAAATGAAGTGTAGGGAAATGCATTTATAGACGAAATATATTTGGAATTTCTTGCACACTTATTTGGTGGTAGCATTGCGGTAGAATAGCATGGATAAAGAATTATTCAGTGAATAAAGGCTATGTTTAATATTCGAGTCCCGCTTGACAGAAACACGTTAACCATTTCATGACGAAGCCCGCCAATAGCGACCTGTCTAGTAGTCTTGAGGAATGCCCATTCCATTTTAACCCTATACATTAAAAAAAATAGTATTCACTTGACCTGCAAATGGACATTCATTACAGAAATATTGGAATTTTCTTGACAAATGTCGCCATTGAAAGGTTAAACCACGTGGATGACACGTGCGTTTGCACGCTTTTTGAAGTGGTAGAGTACAACGACCAATCATCCTTTTCGCTTTCCTAAATTGCACATTTAAGACAGTTCTTGTCGACGATTCCCAGATGCCCGAAGTAACCCCTTATTCAGTCAGCATTTTCAGACCGTATATACCTATCACGAGATAATATCATCCCGAAACTAAAAAGATGCCTCTAGTAAAACAGCCGTAGATACCACGACAAGATACACCTTATTTTTAGATTCAGTCGATGGCGGATTAGCAAAGGTCCGTATCGAGCTGCTGCCCTCAGCACACCACAGAAAATAAACCACGTATCTCCGCAACCAGAAATATAATTCCAAAATAGGTTAAGTTAACAGGTACGTTAAACCACCGGGCCGCGGATGTCATTGGAAGGTCCGACGATCATTGATGTACTGACTCTTATTAAAACATTTAATAGTGAGAATGCCAGAGGAGAAGGGCGGCGGGCTGGGACGCACTTCTGCTTGTTCGAGAGTGGCTCTCATGACCTGTGATATCATCTCATTTGCATATTAGGTCACGCCCCCACCTCCTTATTTCCCGCAAAAATACTCAAATCTGAGTGATCGATAGCTTTTACTGATTTTGGCGGGAAACAAGGGACGGGGGATAATATAGAGGGGCATTACAACACAGGCCATGTGTCACGCTCTCGACCAATCAGAAGTGCGTAACAGCCTAACATCACCTTTTAATTCACATGACCTCCCTCTCTCTCTCTCTCTCTCTCTCTCTCTCTCCCCCCCCCCTTACTCACTCTCTCCCTCCCTCCCGCCCTCCCTCTCTCTCTCTCTCTCTCCCTCCCTCCTCCTTCCCTCCCTCCTCCTTCCCTATCTCTCTCTCGCTCTCTCCCTCCCTCCCTCCCTCCCTCTCTCCCTGCCTCTCTACCTCTCTCTCACACCCCACACCACTCCACCCCACTCTCGCTCTCTCCACCCCTTTCTCGCTCTCTCTCTCTCTCTCTCTCTCTATCTCTCCCTCTCTCCCTCCCTCCCTCCTTCCCTCCTTCCCTCCCTCCCTGCCTCCCTCCCTCCCTCCCTCCCTCTCTCTCGCTCTCTCCTTCCCTCCCCCCTCTTCCCTCCCCCAATCCCTCTCGCTCCCTCCCTCTCTCTCTCTCCCCCCTCCATCCATCCCTCCCTCCCTCCCTTCCTCCATCCCTCCCCCTCTCGCCTTCCCTCCATCCCTCCCCCTCCCCGATCTCTGTCTCCCCTCCCACCTCTCTCTCTCTCCCTCCCTCTCTCTCTCTCGCTCTCTCCCTCCCTCCCTCCCTCCCCCCCCCCTCCCTCCCTCCCTCCCTCCCTCCATCTCTCCCTCCCTCACTCCCTCTCGCTCTCTCTCTCTCCCTCCCTCCCCCCTTACGCACTCTCTCCCTCCCTCCCGCCCTCCCTCTCTCTCTCTCTCCCTCCCTCCTCCTTCCCTCCCTCCTCCTTCCCTTTCTCTCTCGCTCTCTCCCTCCCTCCCTCCCTCCCTCCCTCCCTCCCTCCCTCCCTCCCTCCCTCTCTCCCTTCCTCCCTACCTCTCTCTCACACCCCACACCACTCCACCCCACTCTCGCTCTCTCCACCCCCTTCTCTCTCTCTCTCTCTCTCTCTCTCTCTTTCTCTCTCTCTCTCTAC
Source organism: Chaetoderma sp. LZ-2023a (assembly GCA_034401795.1). Lineage (NCBI taxonomy): Eukaryota > Metazoa > Mollusca > Caudofoveata > Chaetodermatida > Chaetodermatidae > Chaetoderma > Chaetoderma sp. LZ-2023a. The sequence goes on along the minus strand of CM067360.1, from coordinate 94,337,708 downwards.
CTCCCTCTCTCTATCTCTCCCTCTCTCCCTCCCTCCCTCCTTCCATCCCTCCCTCCCTCCCTCCCTCCCTCCCTCCATCCCTCCATCCCTCCCTCCCTCCATCCCTCTCTCTCTCGCTCTCTCCCTCCCTCCCCTTCTCTCCCTCCCCCATTCCCTCTCGCTCCCTCTCTCTCTCTCTCTCCATCCCCCCTCCATCCATCCCTCCCACCCTCCCTTCCTCCCTCCCTCCCTCCCTCCCCCTCTCGCCTTCCCTCCATCCCTCCCCCATCCCCAACTCTGTCTCCCCTACACCTCTCTCTCTCCATCTCTCTCTCTCGCTCTCTCCATCCCTCCCTCCCTGCCTCCCTCCCTCCCTCCCTCCCTCCCTCCCTCCCTCCCTCCCTCCCTCCCTCCTTCCATCCATCCCTCCCTCCCTCCCTCTCTCCCTCCCTCCCTCTCGCTCTCTCTCCCTCCCTACCGCCCTCCCTCCCTCCCACCCTCCCTTCCTTCCTCCCTCCCTCCCTCCCTCCCCCTCCCTCCCCCTCTCTCTCTCTCTGTCTCTCTCTCTCTCTCTCTCGCTCGCTCTCTCTTTCTCTCTCTTTCTCTCTCTCTCTCTCTCTCTCTCTCTCTTTCTCTCTCTAATATACTATGACCAACACTAGATCTCTACAAATAAAACACATGCCGTGCACGCACGCACGCACGCACGCACGCACGCACGCACGCACGCACGCACGCACGCACGCACGCACGCACGCACGCACGCACGCACGCACGCACGCACGCACGCACGCACGCACACACGCACGCACGCATACACACACGCACGTACGCACGTACGTTCACAGGCACATATGCACGCACGCACAATACACCCTCGACCACACATCTGAAACATGCACACCTGCATGCATGCAAACATGCAAGAATGCTCGCACACACGCGCTCACGCACGCTCACAGCACACATTCTAATCTTAAGCATAACCCTAACCCTATATCTATGCTTTACCCTCTCGTTAGATCCCTTCAACACACATGCATGTACATATCCACGCAGGCACGCACACACTCACGCATACATATACGCACACATGTACGAATGCATGCATATATGCGTGTATGCACATAACTCATAAATCTAACGGTAATCCAAAGCATAACCATAACACTAACAATAAAGACATCCATAACCCCAATGCAATCACTAGATCTCTCCGGTGGAACCTTTGATTAATCACAACAAACACGCATTTATGCACGCACAACCAAACACGCACACGCTTACACATACACACACGTGCGCACACACACGCAAACAAGTGCACACACATGCGCATGCACACACACGCAGTCAAAACACACATATGCACGCAGCCGCGCGCGCCCATAACAGCAACCGTAGTCATAACTCACACACACACACACACACACACACACACACACACACACACACACACACACGCGCGCGCACACACACACACACACCAACACGCGCGGTGGTCCAGTGGAAAGATGGTTGGTTGGTGATGCTATGCGGAGTTGCAGTCACAGATAGTCCCATATGAATCGTCAGTGTGTCAGTATATCAGACATGTGAAAGCTGGTCTGCTAACCTGAGACTTTTGTCTTGGCGCGGTGGTCCAGTGGAAAGATGTCTGGTTGCTGATGCTATGCGGAGTTGCAGTATGGCGGATCGATCCCCCGACCGGGAGATGGTGATCAACAAATTAAACTAATGGGTGTGTGACTGTCGGCTGGTTAGCACATGGAAATTGAAGCCGCACGTTGCCAGTGCGTCAATAAAATAAATTACATATACTGCCAGAGCCGTGATGGAGTCAGAGCACAATAGGCTTAAATGCCAAGGATTGAATCGTGGCAGGTGCATCCACAGATAGTCCCATATGAATCGTCAGTGTGTCAGAATATCTGACATGTGAAAGCTGGTCTGCTAAACTGAGACTTTTGTCTTGGCGCGGTGGTCCAGTGGAAAGATGTCTGGTTGCTGATACTATGCGGAGTTGCAGTATGGCGGTTCGATCCAGGGACCGGGAGATGGTGATCAACAAATTAAACTAATGGGTGCATGACTGTCGGCTGGTTAGCACATCGAAATTGAAGCCGCACGTTGCCAGTGCGTCAATAAAATAAAAAACATATACTGCCAGAGCCGTAATGGAGTCAGAGTACAATAGGCTTAAATGCCAAGGATTGAATCGTGGCAGGTGCATCCACAGATAGTCCCATATGAATCGTCAGTGTGTCAGTATATCAGACATGTGAAAGCTGGTCTGCTAACCTGAGACTTTTGTCTTGGCGCGGTGGTCCAGTGGAAAGATGTCTGGTTGCTGATGCTATGCGGAGTTGCAGTATGGCGGTTCCATCCCCCGACCAGGAGATGGTAATCAACAAATTAAACTAATGGGTGCATGACAGTCGGCTGGTTAGCACATCGAAATTGAAGCCGCACGTTGCCAGTGCGTCAATAAAATAAAATACATATACTGCCAGAGCCGTGATGGAGTCAGTGTACAATAGGCTTAAACGCCAAGGATTGAATTGTGGCAGGTGCATCCACAGATAGTCCCATATGAATCGTCAGTGTGTCAGTATATCAGACATGTGAAAGCTGGTCTGCTAACCTGAGACTTTTGTCTTGGCGCGGTGGTCCAGTGGAAAAATGTCTGGTTGCTGATGCTATGCGGGGTTGCAGTATGGCGGTTCGATCCCCTGACCGGGAGATGGTGATCAACAAATTAAACTAATGGGTGCATGACTATCGGCTGGTTAGCACATAGAAATTGAAGCCGCACGTTGCCAGTGCGTCAATACAATAAAATACATATACTGCCAGAGCCGTGATGGAGTCAGAGTAAAATAGGCTTAAATGCCAAGGATTGAATCGTGGCAGATGCATCCACAGATAGTCCCATATGAATCGTCAGTGTGTCAGTATATCAGACATGTGAAAGCTGGTCTGCTAACCTGAGACTTTTGTCTTGGCGCGGTGGTCCAGTGGAAAAATTTCTGGTTGCTGATGGTATGCGGAGTTGCAGTATGGCGGTTCGATCCCCCGACCGGGAGATGGTGATCAACAAATTAAACTAATGGGTGCATGACTGTCGGCTGGTTAGCACATCGAAATTGAAGCGGCACGTTGCCAGTGCGTCAATAAAATAAAATACATATACTGCCAGAGCCGTGATGGAGTCAGAGTACAATAGGCTTAAATGCCAAGGATTGAATTGTGGCAGGTGCATCCACAGATAGTCCGATATGAACCGTCAGTGCGTCACTATATCAGACATGTGAAAGCTGGACTGCTAACCTGAGACTTTTGTCTTGGCGCGGTGGTCCAGTGGAAAGTTGTCTGGTTGCTGATGCTATGCGGAGTTGCAGTATGGCGGTTCGATCCCCCGACCGGGAGATGGTGATCAACAAATTAAACGAATGGGTGCATGACTGTCGGCTGGTTAGCACCTCGAAATTAAGCCGCACGTTGCCAGTGCGTCAATAAAATAAAATACATATACTGCCAGAGCCGTGATGGAGTCAGAGTACAATAGGCTTAAATGCCAAGGATTGAATCGTGGCAGGTGCATCCACAGATAGTCCCATATGAATCGTCAGTGTGTCAGTATATCAGACATGTGGAAGCTGGTCTACTAACCTGAGACTTTTGTCTTGGCGCGATGGTCCAGTGGAAAGATGTCTGGTTGCTGATGCTATGCGGAGTTGCAGTATGGCGGTTCGATCCCCCGACCGGGAGATAGTGATGATCAAATTAAACTAATGGGTGCATGACTGTCAGCTGGTTAGCACATCGAAATTGAAGCCGCACATTGTCAGTGCGTCAATAAAATAAAATACATATACTGCCAGAGCCGTGATGGAGTCAGAGTATAATAGGCTTAAATGCCAAGGATTGAATCGTGGCAGGTGCATCCACAGATAGTCCCATATGAATCGTCAGTGTGTCAGTATATCAGACATGTGAAAGCTGGTCTGCTAACCTGAAACTTTTGTCTTAGCGTTGTGGACCAGTGGAAAGATGTCTGGTTGCTGATGCTATGCGGAGTTGCAATATGGCGGTTCGATCCCCCGACCGGGAGATGGTGATCAACAAATTAAACTAATGGGTGCATGACTGTCGGGTGGTAAGCACATCGAAATTGAAGCCGCACCTTGCCAGTGCGTCAATAAAATAAAAAACATATACTGCCAGAGCCGTGATGGAGTCAGAGTACAATAGGCTTAAATGCCAAGGATTGAATTGTGGCAGGTGCATCCACAGATAGTCCCATATGAATCGTCAGCGTGTCAGTTTATCAGACATGTGAAAGCCGGTCTGCTAACCTGAGACTTTTGACTTGGCGCGGTGGTCCAGTGGAAAGATGTCTGGTTGCTGATGCTATGCGGAGTTGCAGTATGGCGGTTCGATCCCCCGACCGGGAGATGGTGATCAACAAATTAAACTAATGGGTGTGTGACTGTCGGCTGGTTAGCACATCGAAATTGAAGCCGCACGTTGCCAGTGCGTCAATAAAATAAAATACATATACTGCCAGAGCCGAGATGGAATCAGACTACAATAGGCTTAAATGCCACGGATTGAATCGTAGCAGGTGCATCCACAGATAGTCCCATATGAATCGTCAGTGTGTCAGTATATCAGACATGTGAAAGCTGGTCTGCTAACCTGAGACTTTTGTCTTGGCACGGTGGTCCAGTGGAAAGATGTCTGGTTGCTGATGCTATGCGGGGTTGCAGTATGGCTGTTCGGTCCCCCGACCGGGAGATGGTGATCAACAAATTAAACTAATGGGTGCATGACTGTCGGCTGGTTAGCACATCGAAATTGAAGCCGCACGTTGCCAGTGCGTCAATAAAATAAAATACATATACTGCCAGAGCCGTGATGGAGTCAGAGTACAATAGGCTTAAATGCCAAGGATTGAATCGTGGCAGGTGCATCCACAGATAGTCCCATATGAATCGTCAGTGTGTCAGTATATCAGACATGTGAAAGCTGGTCTGCTAACCTGAGACTTTTGTCTTGGCGCGGTGGTCCAGTGGAAAAATTTCTGGTTGCTGATGGTATGCGGAGTTGCAGTATGGCGGTTCGATCCCCCGACCGGGAGATGGTGATCAACAAATTAAACTAATGGGTGCATGACTGTCGGCTGGTTAGCACATCGAAATTGAAGCGGCACGTTGCCAGTGCGTCAATAAAATAAAATACATATACTGCCAGAGCCGTGATGGAGTCAGAGTACAATAGGCTTAAATGCCAAGGATTGAATCGTGGCAGGTGCATCCACAGATAGTCCGATATGAACCGTCAGTGCGTCACTATATCAGACATGTGAAAGCTGGACTGCTAACCTGAGACTTTTGTCTTGGCGCGGTGGTCCAGTGGAAAGTTGTCTGGTTGCTGATGCTATGCGGAGTTGCAGTATGGCGGTTCGATCCCCCGACCGGGAGATGGTGATCAACAAATTAAACGAATGGGTGCATGACTGTCGGCTGGTTAGCACCTCGAAATTAAGCCGCACGTTGCCAGTGCGTCAATAAAACTAAATACATATACTGCCAGAGCCGTGATGGAGTCAGAGTACAATAGGCTTAAATGCCAAGGATTGAATCGTGGCAGGTGCATCCACAGATAGTCCCAAATGAATCGTCAGTGCGTCAGTATATCAGACATGTGAAAGCTGGACTGCTAACCTGAGACTTTTGTCTTGGCGCGGTGGTCCAGTGGAAAGTTGTCTGGTTGCTGATGCTATGCGGAGTTGCAGTATGGCGGTTCGATCCCCCGACCGGGAGATGGTGATCAACAAATTAAACTAATGGGTGCATGACTGTCGGCTGGTTAGCACCTCGAAATTGAAGCCGCACGTTGCCAGTGCGTCAATAAAATAAAATACATATACTGCCAGAGCCGTGATGGAGTCAGAGTACAATAGGCTTAAATGCCAAGGATTGAATCGTGGCAGGTGCATCCACAGATAGTCCCATATGAATCGTCAGCGTGTCAGTTTATCAGACATGTGAAAGCCGGTCTGCTAACCTGAGACTTTTGACTTGGCGCGGTGGTCCAGTGGAAAGATGTCTGGTTGCTGATGCTATGCGGAGTTGCAGTATGGCGGTTCGATCCCCCGACCGGGAGATGGTGATCAACAAATTAAACTAATGGGTGTGTGACTGTCGGCTGGTTAGCACATCGAAATTGAAGCCGCACGTTGCCAGTGCGTCAATAAAATAAAATACATATACTGCCAGAGCCGAGATGGAATCAGAGTACAATAGGCTTAAATGCCACGGATTGAATCGTAGCAGGTGCATCCACAGATAGTCCCATATGAATCGTCAGTGTGTCAGTATATCAGACATGTGAAAGCTGGTCTGCTAACCTGAGACTTTTGTCTTGGCGCGGTGGTCCAGTGGAAAGATGTCTGGTTGCTGATGCTATGCGGGGTTGCAGTATGGCTGTTCGATCCCCCGACCGGGAGATGGTGATCAACAAATTAAACTAATGGGTGCATGACTGTCGGCTGGTTAGCACATCGAAATTGAAGCCGCACGTTGCCAGTGCGTCAATAAAATAAAATACATATACTGCCAGAGCCGTGATGGAACCAGAGTACAATAGGCTTAAATGCCAAGGATTGAATCGTGGCAGGTGCATCCACAGATAGCCCCATATGAATCGTCAGTGTGTCAGTATATCAGACATGTGAAAGCTGGTCTGCTAACCTGAGACTTTTGTCTTGGCGCGATGGTCCAGTGGAAAGATGTCTGGTTGCTGATGCTATGCGGAGTTGCAGTATGGCGGTTCGATCCCCCGACCGGGAGATGGTGATCAACAAATTAAACTAATGGGTGCATGACTGTCGGCTGGTTAGCACCTCGAAATTGAAGCCGCACGTTGCCAGTGCGTCAATAAAATAAAATACATATACTGCCAGAGCCGTGATGGAGTCAGAGATCAATAGGCTTAAATGACAAGAATTGAATCGTGGCAGGTGCATCCACAGATAGTCCCATATGAATCGTCAGTGTGTCAGTATATCAGACATGTGAAAGCTGGTCTGCTAACCTGAGACTTTTGTCTTGGCGCGGTGGTCCAGTGGAAAGATGTCTGGTTGCTGATGCTATGCGGAGTTGCAGTATGGCGGTTCGATCCCCCGACCGGGAGATGGTGATCAACAAATTAAACTAATGGGTGTGTGACTGTCGGCTGGTTAGCACATCGAAATTGAAGCCGCACGTTGCCAGTGCGTCAATAAAATAAAATACATATACTGCCAGAGCCGAGATGGAATCAGAGTACAATAGGCTTAAATGCCACGGATTGAATCGTAGCAGGTGCATCCACATATAGTCCCATATGAATCGTCAGTGTGTCAGTATATCAGACATGTGAAAGCTGGTCTGCTAACCTGAGACTTTTGTCTTGGCGCGGTGGTCCAGGGGAAAGATGTCTGGTTGCTGATGCTATGCGGGGTTGCAGTATGGCTGTTCGATCCCCCGACTGGGAGATGGTGATCAACAAATTAAACTAATGGGTGCATGACTGTCGGCTGGTTAGCACATCGAAATTGAAGCCGCACGTTGCCAGTGCGTCAATAAAATAAAATACATATACTGCCAGAGCCGTGATGGAACCAGAGTACAATAGGCTTAAATGCCAAGGATTGAATCGTGGCAGGTGCATCCACAGATAGTCCCATATGAATCGTCAGTGTGTCAGTATATCAGACATGTGAAAGCTGGTCTGCTAACCTGAGACTTTTGTCTTGGCGCGGAGGTCCAGTGGAAAGATGTCTGGTTGCTGATGCTATGCGGAGTTGCAGTATGGCGGTTCGATCCCCCGACCGGGAGATGGTGATCAACAAATTAAACTAATGGGTGCATGACTGTCGGCTGGTTAGCACCTCGAAATTGAAGCCGCACGTTGCCAGTGCGTCAATAAAATAAAATACATATACTGCCAGAGCCGTGATGGAGTCAGAGATCAATAGGCTTAAATGACAAGAATTGAATCGTGGCAGGTGCATCCACAGATAGTCCCATATGAATCGTCAGTGTGTCAGTATATCAGACATGTGAAAGCTGGTCTGCTAACCTGAGACTTTTGTCTTGGCGCGGTGGTCCAGTGGAAAGATGTCTGGTTGCTGATGCTATGCGGAGTTGCAGTATGGCGGTTCGATCCCCCGACCGGGAGATGGTGATCAACAAATTAAACTAATGGGTGCGTGACTGTCGGCTGGTTAGCACATCGAAATTGAAGCCGCACGTTGCCAGTGCGTCAATAAAATAAAATACATATACTGCCAGATCCGAGATGGAATCAGAGTACAATAGGCTTAAATGCCACGGATTGAATCGTAGCAGGTGCATCCACAGATAGTCCCATATGAATCGTCAGTGTGTCAGTATATCAGGCTGTGAAAGCTGGTCTGCTAACCTGAGACTTTTGTCTTGGCGCGGTGGTCCAGTGGAAAAATGTCTGGTTGCTGATGCTATGCGGGGTTGCAGTATGGCGGTTCGATCCCCCGACCGGGAGATGGTGATCAACAAATTAAACTAATGGGTGCATGACTATCGGCTGGTTAGCACATCGAAATTGAAGCCGCACGTTGCCAGTGCGTCAATAAAATAAAATACATATACTGCCAGAGCAGTAATGGAGTCAGAGTACAATAGGCTTAAATGCCAAGGATTGAATCGTGGCAGGTGCATCCACAGATAGTCCCATATGAATCGGCAGTGCGTCAGTATATCAGACATATGGAAGCTGGTCTACTAACCTGAGACTTTTGTCTTGGCGCGGTGGTCCAGTGGAAAGATGTCTGGTTGCTGATGCTATGTGGAGTTGCAGTATGGCGGTTCGATCCCCCGACCGGGAGATGGTGATCATCAAATTAAACTAATGGGTGCATGACTGTCGGCTGGTTAGCACATCGAAATTGAAGGCGCACGTTGCCAGTGCGTCAATACAATAAAATACATATACTGCCAGAGCCGTGATGGAGTCAGAGTAAAATAGGCTTAAATGCCAAGGATTGAATCGTGGCAGATGCATCCACAGATAGTCCCATATGAATCGTCAGTGTGTCAGTATATCAGACATGTGAAAGCTGGTCTCCTAACCTGAGACTTTTGTCTTGGCGTGGTGGTCCAGTGGAAAGATGTCTGGTTGCTGATGCTATGCGGGGTTGCAGTATGGCGGTTCGATCCCCCGACCGGGAGATGGTGATCATCAAATTAAACTAATGGGTGCATGACTGTCGGCTGGTTAGCACATCGAAATTGAAGCCGCACGTTGCCAGTGCGTCAATAAAATAAAATACATATACTTCCAGAGCCGGGATGGAGTCAGAGTACAATAGGCTTAAATGCCAAGGATAGAATCGTGGCAGGTGCATCCACAGATAGTCCCATATGAATCGTCAGTGTGTCAGTATATCAGACATGTGAAAGCTGGTCTGCTAACCTGAGACTTTTGTCTTGGCGCGGTGGTCCAGTGGAAACATTTCTGGTTGCTGATGGTATGCGGAGTTGCAGTATGGCGGTTCGATCCCCCGACCGGGAGATGGTGATCAACAAATTAAACTAATGGGTGCATGACTGTCGGCTGGTTAGCACATCGAAATTGAAGTGGCACGTTGCCAGTGCGTCAATAAAATAAAATACATATACTGCCAGAGCCGTGATGGAGTCAGAGTACAATAGGCTTAAATGCCAAGGATTGAATCGTGGCAGGTGCATCCACAGATAGTCCCATATGAATCGTCAGTGTGTCAGTATATCAGACATGTGGAAGCTGGTCTACTAACCTGAGACTTTTGTCTTGGCGCGATGGTCCAGTGGAAAGATGTCTGGTTGCTGATGCTATGCGGAGTTGCAGTATGGCGGTTCGATCCCCCGATCGGGAGATGGTGATCATCAAATTAAACTAATGGGTGCATGACTGTCGGCTGGTTAGCACATCGAAATTGAAGCCGCACGTTGCCAGTGCGTCAATAAAATAAAATACATACACTGCCAGAGCTGTGATGGAGTCAGAGTAAAATAGGCTTAAATTCCAAGGATTGAATCGTGGCAGGTGCATCCACAGAAAGTCCCATATGAATCGTCAGTGTGTCAGTATATCAGACATGTGAAAGCTGGTCTGCTAACCTGAGACTTTTGTCTTGGCGTGGTGGTCCAGTGGAAAGATGTCTGGTTGCTGATGCTATGCGGGGTTGCAGTATGGCGGTTCGATCCCCCCGACCGGGAGATGGTGATCATCAAATTAAACTAATGGGTGCATGACTGTCGGCTGGTTAGCACATCGAAATTGAAGCCGCACGTTGCCAGTGCGTCAATAAAATAAAATACATATACTGCCAGAGCCGTGATGGAGTCAGAGTACAATAGGCTTAAATGCCAAGGATTGAATCGTGGCAGGTGCATCCACAGATAGTCCTATATGAATCGTCAGTGTGTCAGTATATCAGACATGTGAAAGCTGGTCTGCTAACCTGAGACTTTTGTCTTGGCGCGGTGGTCCAGTGGAAAACTTTCTGGTTGCTGATGGTATGCGGAGTTGCAGTATGGCGGTTCGATCCCCCGACCGGGAGATGGTGATCAACAAATTAAACTAATGGGTGCATGACTGTCGGCTGGTTAGCACATCGAAATTGAAGTGGCACGTTGCCAGTGCGTCAATAAAATAAAATACATATACTGCCAGAGCCGTGATGGAGTCAGAGTACAATAGGCTTAAATGCCAAGGATTGAATCGTGGCAGGTGCATCCACAGATAGTCCCATATGAATCGTCAGTGTGTCAGTATATCAGACATGTGGAAGCTGGTCTACTAACCTGAGACTTTTGTCTTGGCGCGATGGTCCAGTGGAAAGATGTCTGGTTGCTGATGCTATGCGGAGTTGCAGTATGGCGGTTCGATCCCCCGATCGGGAGATGGTGATCATCAAATTAAACTAATGGGTGCATGACTGTCGGCTGGTTAGCACATCGAAATTGAAGCCGCACGTTGCCAGTGCGTCAATAAAATAAAATACATACACTGCCAGAGCTGTGATGGAGTCAGAGTAAAATAGGCTTAAATTCCAAGGATTGAATCGTGGCAGGTGCATCCACAGATAGTCCCATATGAATCGTCAGTGTGTCAGTATATCAGACATGTGAAAGCTGGTCTGCTAACCTGAGACTTTTGTCTTGGCGTGGTGGTCCAGTGGAAAGATGTCTGGTTGCTGATGCTATGCGTGGTTGCAGTATGGCGGTTCGATCCCCCCGACCGGGAGATGGTGATCATCAAATTAAACTAATGGGTGCATGACTGTCGGCTGGTTAGCACATCGAAATTGAAGCCGCACGTTGCCAGTGCGTCAATAAAATAAAATACATATACTGCCAGAGCCGTGATGGAGTCAGAGTACAATAGGCTTAAATGCCAAGGATTGAATCGTGGCAGGTGCATCCACAGATAGTCCTATATGAATCGTCAGTGTGTCAGTATATCAGACATGTGAAAGCTGGTCTGCTAACCTGAGACTTTTGTCTTGGCGCGGTGGTCCAGTGGAAAACTTTCTGGTTGCTGATGGTATGCGGAGTTGCAGTATGGCGGTTCGATCCCCCGACCGGGAGATGGTGATCAACAAATTAAACTAATGGGTGCATGACTGTCGGCTGGTTAGCACATCGAAATTGAAGCCGCACGTTGCCAGTGCGTCAATAAAATAAAATACATATACTGCCAGAGCCGTGATGGAGTCAGAGTACAATAGGCTTAAATGCCAAGGATTCAATCGTGGCAGGTGCATCCACAGATAGTCCGATATGAACCGTCAGTGCGTCAGTATATCAGACATGTGAAAGCTGGACTGCTAACCTGAGACTTTTGTCTTGGCGCGTTGGTCCAGTGGAAAGTTGTCTGGTTGCTGATGCTATGCGGAGTTGCAGTATGGCGGTTCGATCCCCCGACCGGGAGATGGTGATCAACAAATTAAACTAATGGGTGCATGACTGTCGGCTGGTTAGCACCTCGAAATTAAGCTGCACGTTGCCAGTGCGTCAATAAAACAAAATACATATACTGCCAGAGCCGTGATGGAGTCAGAGTACAATAGGCTTAAATGCCAAGGATTGAATCGTGGCAGGTGCATCCACAGATAGTCCCATATGAATCGTCAGTGTGTCAGTATATCAAACATGTGAAAGCTGGTCTGCTAACCTGAGACTTTTGTCTTTGCGCGGTGGTCCAGTGGAAAAATGTCTGGTTGCTGATGGTATGCGGAGTTGCAGTATGGCGGTTCGATCCCCCGACCGGGAGATGGTGATCAACAAATTAAACTAATGGGTGCATGACTGTCGGCTGGTTAGCACATCGAAATTGAAGCCGCATGTTGCCAGTGCGTCAATAAAATAAAATACATATACTGCCAGAGCCGTGATGGAGTCAGAGTACAATAGGCTTAAATGCCAAGGATTGAATCGTGGCAGGTGCATCCACAGATATTCCCATATGAATCGTCAGTGCGTCAGTATATCAGACATGTGAAAGCTGGACTGCTAACCTGAGACTTTAGTCTTGGCGCGGTGGTCCAGTGGAAAGTTGTCTGGTTGCTGATGCTATGCGGAGTTGCAGTATGGCGGTTCGATCCCCCGACCGGGAGATGGTGATCAACAAATTAAACTAATGGGTGCATGACTGTCGGCTGGTTAGCACCTCGAAATTGAAGCCGCACGTTGCCAGTGCGTCAATAAAATAAAATACATATACTGCCAGAGCCGTGATGGAGTCAGAGTACAATAGGCTTAAATGCCAAGGATTGAATCGTGGCAGGTGCATCCACAGATAGTCCCATATGAATCGTCAGTGTGTCAGTATATCAGACATGTGGAAGCTGGTCTACTAACCTGAGACTTTTGTCTTGGCGCGATGGTCCAGTGGAAAGATGTCTGGTTGCTGATGCTATGCGGAGTTGCAGTATGGTGGTTCGATCCCCCGACCGGGAGATGGTGATCATCAAATTAAACTAATGGGTGCATGACTGTCGGCTGGTTAGCACATCGAAATTGAAGCCGCACGTTGCCAGTGCGTCAATAAAATAAAATACATACACTGCCAGAGCCGTGATGGAGTCAGAGTAAAATAGGCTTAAATGCCAAGGATTGAATCGTGGCAGGTGCATCCACAGATAGTCCCATATGAATCGTCAGTGTGTCAGTATATCAGACATGTGAAAGCTGGTCTGCTAACCTGAGACTTTTGTCTTGGCGCGGTGGTCCAGTGGAAAGATGTCTGGTTGCTGATGCTATGCGGAGTTGCAGTATGGCGGTTCGATCCCCCGACCGGGGGATGGTGATCATCAAATTAAACTAATGGGTGCATGACTGTCGGCTGGTTAGCACATCGAAATTGAAGCCGCACGTTGCCAGTGCATCAATAAAATAAAATACCTATACTGCCAGAGCCGTGATGGAGTCAGAGTACAATAGGCTTAAATGCCAAGGATTGAATCGTGGCAGGTGCATCCACAGATAGTCCCATATGAATCGTCAGTGTGTCAGTATATCAGACATGTGGAAGCTGGTCTACTAACCTGAGACTTTTGTCTTGGCGCGATGGTCCAGTGGAAAGATGTCTGGTTGCTGATGCTATGCGGAGTTGCAGTATGGCGGTTCGATCCCCCGATCGGGAGATGGTGATCATCAAATTAAACTAATGGGTGCATGACTGTCGGCTGGTTAGCACATCGAAATTGAAGCCGCACGTTGCCAGTGCGTCAATAAAATAAAATACATACACTGCCAGAGCTGTGATGGAGTCAGAGTAAAATAGGCTTAAATTCCAAGGATTGAATCGTGGCAGGTGCATCCACAGATAGTCCCATATGAATCGTCAGTGTGTCAGTATATCAGACATGTGAAAGCTGGTCTGCTAACCTGAGACTTTTGTCTTGGCGTGGTGGTCCAGTGGAAAGATGTCTGGTTGCTGATGCTATGCGGGGTTGCAGTATGGCGGTTCGATCCCCCCGACCGGGAGATGGTGATCATCAAATTAAACTAATGGGTGCATGACTGTCGGCTGGTTAGCACATCGAAATTGAAGCCGCACGTTGCCAGTGCGTCAATAAAATAAAATACATATACTGCCAGAGCCGTGATGGAGTCAGAGTACAATAGGCTTAAATGCCAAGGATTGAATCGTGGCAGGTGCATCCACAGATAGTCCTATATGAATCGTCAGTGTGTCAGTATATCAGACATGTGAAAGCTGGTCTGCTAACCTGAGACTTTTGTCTTGGCGCGGTGGTCCAGTGGAAAACTTTCTGGTTGCTGATGGTATGCGGAGTTGCAGTATGGCGGTTCGATCCCCCGACCGGGAGATGGTGATCAACAAATTAAACTAATGGGTGCATGACTGTCGGCTGGTTAGCACATCGAAATTGAAGTGGCACGTTGCCAGTGCGTCAATAAAATAAAATACATATACTGCCAGAGCCGTGATGGAGTCAGAGTACAATAGGCTTAAATGCCAAGGATTGAATCGTGGCAGGTGCATCCACAGATAGTCCCATATGAATCGTCAGTGTGTCAGTATATCAGACATGTGGAAGCTGGTCTACTAACCTGAGACTTTTGTCTTGGCGCGATGGTCCAGTGGAAAGATGTCTGGTTGCTGATGCTATGCGGAGTTGCAGTATGGCGGTTCGATCCCCCGATCGGGAGATGGTGATCATCAAATTAAACTAATGGGTGCATGACTGTCGGCTGGTTAGCACATCGAAATTGAAGCCGCACGTAGCCAGTGCGTCAATAAAATAAAATACATACACTGCCAGAGCTGTGATGGAGTCAGAGTAAAATAGGCTTAAATTCCAAGGATTGAATCGTGGCAGGTGCATCCACAGATAGTCCCATATGAATCGTCAGTGTGTCAGTATATCAGACATGTGAAAGCTGGTCTGCTAACCTGAGACTTTTGTCTTGGCGTGGTGGTCCAGTGGAAAGATGTCTGGTTGCTGATGCTATGCGGGGTTGCAGTATGGCGGTTCGATCCCCCCGACCGGGAGATGGTGATCATCAAATTAAACTAATGGGTGCATGACTGTCGGCTGGTTAGCACATCGAAATTGAAGCCGCACGTTGCCAGTGCGTCAATAAAATAAAATACATATACTGCCAGAGCCGTGATGGAGTCAGAGTACAATAGGCTTAAATGCCAAGGATTGAATCGTGGCAGGTGCATCCACAGATAGTCCTATATGAATCGTCAGTGTGTCAGTATATCAGACATGTGAAAGCTGGTCTGCTAACCTGAGACTTTTGTCTTGGCGCGGTGGTCCAGTGGAAAACTTTCTGGTTGCTGATGGTATGCGGAGTTGCAGTATGGCGGTTCGATCCCCCGACCGGGAGATGGTGATCAACAAATTAAACTAATGGGTGCATGACTGTCGGCTGGTTAGCACATCGAAATTGAAGCCGCACGTTGCCAGTGCGTCAATAAAATAAAATACATATACTGCCAGAGCCGTGATGGAGTCAGAGTACAATAGGCTTAAATGCCAAGGATTCAATCGTGGCAGGTGCATCCACAGATAGTCCGATATGAACCGTCAGTGCGTCAGTATATCAGACATGTGAAAGCTGGACTGCTAACCTGAGACTTTTGTCTTGGCGCGTTGGTCCAGTGGAAAGTTGTCTGGTTGCTGATGCTATGCGGAGTTGCAGTATGGCGGTTCGATCCCCCGACCGGGAGATGGTGATCAACAAATTAAACTAATGGGTGCATGACTGTCGGCTGGTTAGCACCTCGAAATTAAGCTGCACGTTGCCAGTGCGTCAATAAAACAAAATACATATACTGCCAGAGCCGTGATGGAGTCAGAGTACAATAGGCTTAAATGCCAAGGATTGAATCGTGGCAGGTGCATCCACAGATAGTCCCATATGAATCGTCAGTGTGTCAGTATATCAAACATGTGAAAGCTGGTCTGCTAACCTGAGACTTTTGTCGTTGCGCGGTGGTCCAGTGGAAAAATGTCTGGTTGCTGATGGTATGCGGAGTTGCAGTATGGCGGTTCGATCCCCCGACCGGGAGATGGTGATCAACAAATTAAACTAATGGGTGCATGACTGTCGGCTGGTTAGCACATCGAAATTGAAGCCGCACGTTGCCAGTGCGTCAATAAAATAAAATACATACACTGCCAGAGCTGTGATGGAGTCAGAGTAAAATAGGCTTAAATTCCAAGGATTGAATCGTGGCAGGTGCATCCACAGATAGTCCCATATGAATCGTCAGTGTGTCAGTATATCAGACATGTGAAAGCTGGTCTGCTAACCTGAGACTTTTGTCTTGGCGTGGTGGTCCAGTGGAAAGATGTCTGGTTGCTGATGCTATGCGGGGTTGCAGTATGGCGGTTCGATCCCCCCGACCGGGAGATGGTGATCATCAAATTAAACTAATGGGTGCATGACTGTCGGCTGGTTAGCACATCGAAATTGAAGCCGCACGTTGCCAGTGCGTCAATAAAATAAAATACATATACTGCCAGAGCCGTGATGGAGTCAGAGTACAATAGGCTTAAATGCCAAGGATTGAATCGTGGCAGGTGCATCCACAGATAGTCCTATATGAATCGTCAGTGTGTCAGTATATCAGACATGTGAAAGCTGGTCTGCTAACCTGAGACTTTTGTCTTGGCGCGGTGGTCCAGTGGAAAACTTTCTGGTTGCTGATGGTATGCGGAGTTGCAGTATGGCGGTTCGATCCCCCGACCGGGAGATGGTGATCAA
This sequence comes from Chaetoderma sp. LZ-2023a, assembly GCA_034401795.1. Taxonomy (NCBI): domain Eukaryota; kingdom Metazoa; phylum Mollusca; class Caudofoveata; order Chaetodermatida; family Chaetodermatidae; genus Chaetoderma; species Chaetoderma sp. LZ-2023a. The sequence goes on along the minus strand of CM067360.1, from coordinate 94,320,912 downwards.
CAAATTAAACTAATGGGTGCATGACTGTCGGCTGGTTAGCACATCGAAATTGAAGCCGCACGTTGCCAGTGCGTCAATAAAATAAAATACATATACTGCCAGAGCCGTGATGGAGTCAGAGTACAATAGGCTTAAATGCCAAGGATTCAATCGTGGCAGGTGCATCCACAGATAGTCCGATATGAACCGTCAGTGCGTCAGTATATCAGACATGTGAAAGCTGGACTGCTAACCTGAGACTTTTGTCTTGGCGCGTTGGTCCAGTGGAAAGTTGTCTGGTTGCTGATGCTATGCGGAGTTGCAGTATGGCGGTTCGATCCCCCGACCGGGAGATGGTGATCAACAAATTAAACTAATGGGTGCATGACTGTCGGCTGGTTAGCACCTCGAAATTAAGCTGCACGTTGCCAGTGCGTCAATAAAACAAAATACATATACTGCCAGAGCCGTGATGGAGTCAGAGTACAATAGGCTTAAATGCCAAGGATTGAATCGTGGCAGGTGCATCCACAGATAGTCCCATATGAATCGTCAGTGTGTCAGTATATCAAACATGTGAAAGCTGGTCTGCTAACCTGAGACTTTTGTCTTTGCGCGGTGGTCCAGTGGAAAAATGTCTGGTTGCTGATGGTATGCGGAGTTGCAGTATGGCGGTTCGATCCCCCGACCGGGAGATGGTGATCAACAAATTAAACTAATGGGTGCATGACTGTCGGCTGGTTAGCACATCGAAATTGAAGCCGCATGTTGCCAGTGCGTCAATAAAATAAAATACATATACTGCCAGAGCCGTGATGGAGTCAGAGTACAATAGGCTTAAATGCCAAGGATTGAATCGTGGCAGGTGCATCCACAGATATTCCCATATGAATCGTCAGTGCGTCAGTATATCAGACATGTGAAAGCTGGACTGCTAACCTGAGACTTTAGTCTTGGCGCGGTGGTCCAGTGGAAAGTTGTCTGGTTGCTGATGCTATGCGGAGTTGCAGTATGGCGGTTCGATCCCCCGACCGGGAGATGGTGATCAACAAATTAAACTAATGGGTGCATGACTGTCGGCTGGTTAGCACCTCGAAATTGAAGCCGCACGTTGCCAGTGCGTCAATAAAATAAAATACATATACTGCCAGAGCCGTGATGGAGTCAGAGTACAATAGGCTTAAATGCCAAGGATTGAATCGTGGCAGGTGCATCCACAGATAGTCCCATATGAATCGTCAGTGTGTCAGTATATCAGACATGTGGAAGCTGGTCTACTAACCTGAGACTTTTGTCTTGGCGCGATGGTCCAGTGGAAAGATGTCTGGTTGCTGATGCTATGCGGAGTTGCAGTATGGTGGTTCGATCCCCCGACCGGGAGATGGTGATCATCAAATTAAACTAATGGGTGCATGACTGTCGGCTGGTTAGCACATCGAAATTGAAGCCGCACGTTGCCAGTGCGTCAATAAAATAAAATACATACACTGCCAGAGCCGTGATGGAGTCAGAGTAAAATAGGCTTAAATGCCAAGGATTGAATCGTGGCAGGTGCATCCACAGATAGTCCCATATGAATCGTCAGTGTGTCAGTATATCAGACATGTGAAAGCTGGTCTGCTAACCTGAGACTTTTGTCTTGGCGCGGTGGTCCAGTGGAAAGATGTCTGGTTGCTGATGCTATGCGGAGTTGCAGTATGGCGGTTCGATCCCCCGACCGGGGGATGGTGATCATCAAATTAAACTAATGGGTGCATGACTGTCGGCTGGTTAGCACATCGAAATTGAAGCCGCACGTTGCCAGTGCATCAATAAAATAAAATACATATACTGCCAGAGCCGTGATGGAGTCAGAGTACAATAGGCTTAAATGCCAAGGATTGAATCGTGGCAGGTGCATCCACAGATAGTCCCATATGAATCGTCAGTGTGTCAGTATATCAGACATGTGAAAGCTGGTCTGCTAACCTGAGACTTTTGTCTTGGCGCGGTGGTCCAGTGGAAAAATTTCTGGTTGCTGATGGTATGCGGAGTTGCAGTATGGCGGTTCGATCCCCCGACCGGGAGATGGTGATCAACAAATTAAACTAATGGGTGCATGACTGTCGGCTGGTTAGCACATCGAAATTGAAGCGGCACGTTGCCAGTGCGTCAATAAAATAAAATACATATACTGCCAGAGCCGTGATGGAGTCAGAGTACAATAGGCTTAAATGCCAAGGATTGAATCGTGGCAGGTGCATCCACAGATAGTCCCATATGAATCGTCAGTGTGTCAGTATAGCAGACATGTGAAAGCTGGTCTGCTAACCTGAGACTTTTGTCTTTGCGCGGTGGTCCAGTGGAAAAATGTCTGGTTGCTGATGTTATGCGGAGTTGCAGTATGGCGGTTCGATCCCCCGACCGGGAGATGGTGATCAACAAATTAAACTAATGGGTGCATGACTGTCGGCTGGTTAGCACATCGAAATTGAAGCCGCATGTTGCCAGTGCGTCAATCAAATAAAATACATATACTGCCAGAGCCGTGATGGAGTCAGAGTACAATAGGCTTAAATGCCAAGGATTGAATCGTGGCAGGTGCATCCACAGATAGTCCCATATGAATCGTCAGTGCGTCAGTATATCAGACATGTGAAAGCTGGACTGCTAACCTGAGACTTTTGTCTTGGCGCGGCGGTCCAGTGGAAAGTTGTCTGGTTGCTGATGCTATGCGGAGTTGCAGTATGGCGGTTCGATCCCCCGACCGGGAGATGGTGATCAACAAATTAAACTAATGGGTGCATGACTGTCGGCTGGTTAGCACCTCGAAATTGAAGCCGCACGTTGCCAGTGCGTCAATAAAATAAAATACATATACTGCCAGAGCCGTGATGGAGTCAGAGTACAATAGGCTTAAATGCCAAGGATTGAATCGTGACAGGTGCATCCACAGATAGTCCCATATGAATCGTCAGTGTGTTAGTATATCAGACATGTGGAAGCTGGTCTACTAACCTGAGACTTTTGTCTTGGCGCGATGGTCCAGTGGAAAGATGTCTGGTTGCTGATGCTATGCGGAGTTGCAGTATGGCGGTTCGATCCCCCGACCGGGAGATGGTGATCATCAAATTAAACTAATGGGTGCATGACTGTCGGCTGGTTAGCACATCGAAATTGAAGCCGCACGTTGCCAGTGCGTCAATAAAATAAAATACATACACTGCCAGAGCCGTGATGGAGTCAGAGTAAAATAGGCTTAAATGCCAAGGATTGAATCGTGGCAGGTGCATCCACAGATAGTCCCATATGAATCGTCAGTGTGTCAGTATATCAGACATGTGAAAGCTGGTCTGCTAACCTGAGACTTTTGTCTTGGCGCGGTGGTCCAGTGGAAAGATGTCTGGTTGCTGATGCTATGCGGAGTTGCAGTATGGCGGTTCGATCACCCGACCGGGGGATGGTGATCATCAAATTAAACTAATGGGTGCATGACTGTCGGCTGGTTAGCACATCGAAATTGAAGCCGCACGTTGCCAGTGCATCAATAAAATAAAATACATATACTGCCAGAGCCGTGATGGAGTCAGAGTACACTAGGCTTAAATGCCAAGGATTGAATCGTGGCAGGTGCATCCACAGATAGTTCCATATGAATCGTCAGTGTGTCAGTATATCAGACATGTGAAAGCTGGTCTGCTAACCTGAGACTTTTGTCTTTGCGCGGTGGTCCAGTGGAAAAATGTCTGGTTGCTGATGGTATGCGGAGTTGCAGTATGGCGGTTCGATCCCCCGACCGGGAGATGGTGATGATCAAATTAAACTAATGGGTGCATGACTGTCGGCTGGTTAGCACATCGAAATTGAAGCCGCACGTTGCCAGTGCGTCAATAAAATAAAATACATATACTGCCAGAGCCGTGATGGAGTCAGAGTATAATAGGCTTAAATGCCAAGGATTGAATCGTGGCAGGTGCATCCACAGATAGTCCCATATGAATCGTCAGTGTGTCAGTATATCAGACATGTGAAAGCTGGTCTGCTAACCTGAAACTTTTGTCTTGGCGCGGTGGTCCAGTGGAAAGATGTCTGGTTGCTGATGCTATGTGGAGTTGCAGTATGGCGGTTCGATCCCCCGACCGGGAGATGGTGATCAACAAATTAAACTAATGGGTGCATGACTGTCGGCTGGTTAGCACATCGAAATTGAAGCCGCACGTTGCCAGTGCGTCAATAAAATAAAATACATATACAGCCAGAGCCGTGATGGAGTCAGAGTACAATAGGCTTAAATGCCAAGGATTGAATCGTGGCAGGTGCATCCACAGATAGTTCCATATGAATCGTCAGTGTGTCAGTATATCAGACATGTGAAATCTGGACTGCTAACCTGAGACTTTTGTCTTGGCGCGGTTGTCCAGTGGAAAGTTGTCTGGTTGCTGATGCTATGCGGAGTTGCAGTATGGCGGTTCGATCCCCCGACCGGGAGATGGTGATCAACAAATTAAACTAATGGGTGCATGACTGTCGGCTGGTTAGCACCTCGAAATTGAAGCCGCACGTTGCCAGTGCGTCAATAAAATAAAATACATATACTGCCAGAGCCGTGATGGAGTCAGAGTACAATAGGCTTAAATGCCAAGGATTGAATCATGGCAGGTGCATCCACAGATAGTCCCATATGAATCGTCAGTGTGTCAGTATATCAGACATGTGGAAGCTGGTCTACTAACCTGAGACTTTTGTCTTGGCGCGATGGTCCAGTGGAAAGATGTCTGGTTGCTGATGCTATGCGGAGTTGCAGTATGGCGGTTCGATCCCCCGACCGGGAGATGGTGATGATCAAATTAAACTAATGGGTGCATGACTGTCAGCTGGTTAGCACATCGAAATTGAAGCCGCACATTGCCAGTGCGTCAATAAAATAAAATACATATACTGCCAGAGCCGTGATGGAGTCAGAGTATAATAGGCTTAAATGCCAAGGATTGAATCGTGGCAGGTGCATCCACAGATAGTCCCATATGAATCGTCAGTGTGTCAGTATATCAGACATGTGAAAGCTGGTCTGCTAACCTGAAACTTTTGTCTTGGCGCGGTGGTCCAGTGGAAAGATGTCTGGTTGCTGATGCTATGTGGAATTGCAGTATGGCGGTTCGATCCCCCGACCGGGAGATGGTGATCAACAAATTAAACTAATGGGTGCATGACTGTCGGCTGGTTAGCACATCGAAATTGAAGCCGCACGTTGCCAGTGCGTCAATAAAATAAAATACATATACTGCCAGAGCCGTGATGGAACCAGAGTACAATAGGCTTAAATGCCAAGGATTGAATCGTGGCAGGTGCATCCACAGATAGTCCCATATGAATCGTCAGTGTGTCAGTATATCAGACATGTGAAAGCTGGTCTGCTAACCTGAGACTTTTGTCTTGGCGCGGTGGTCCAGTGGAAAGATGTCTGGTTGCTGATGCTATGCGGGGTTGCAGTATGGCGGTTCGATCCCCCGACCGGGAGATGGTGATCAACAAATTAAACTAATGGGTGCATGACTGTCGGCTGGTTAGCACATCGAAATTGAAGCCGCACGTTGCCAGTGCGTCAATAAAATAAAATACATATACTGCCAGAGCCGTGATGGAGTCAGAGTTCAATAGGCTTAAATGACAAGAATTGAATCGTGGCAACTGCATCCACAGATAGTCCCATATGAATCGTCAGTGTGTCAGTATATCAGACATGTGAAAGCTGGTCTGCTAACCTGAGACTTTTGTCTTGGCGCGGTGGTCCAGTGGAAAGATGTCTGGTTGCTGATGCTATGCGGGGTTGCAGTATGGCTGTTCGATCCCCCGACCGGGAGATGGTGATCAACAAATTAAACTAATGGGTGCATGACTGTCGGCTGGTTAGCACATCGAAATTGAGGCCGCACGTTGCCAGTGCGTCAATAAAATAAAATACATATACTGCCAGAGCCGTGATGGAACCAGAGTACAATAGGCTTAAATGCCAAGGATTGAATCGTGGCAGGTGCATCCACAGATAGTCCCATATGAATCGTCAGTCTGTCAGTATATCAGACATGTGAAAGCTGGTCTGCTAACCTGAGACTTTTGTCTTGGCGCGGTGGTCCCGTGGAATGATGTCTGGTTGCTGATGCTATGCGGAGTTGCAGTATGGCGGTTCGATCCCCCGACCGGGAGATGGTGATCAACAAATTAGACAAATGGGTGCATGACTGTCGGCTGGTTAGCACATCGAAATTGAAGCCGCACGTTGCCAGTGCGTCAATAAAATAAAATACATATACTGCCAGAGCCGTGATGCTGTCAGAGTACAATAGGCTTAAATGCCAAGGATTGAATTGTGGCAGGTGCATCCACAGATATTCCCATATGAATCGTCAGTGTGTCAGTATATCAGACATGTGAAAGCTGCACTGCTAACCTGAGACTTTTGTCTTGGCGCGGTGGTCCAGTGGAAAGATATCTGGTTGCTGATGCTATGCGGAGTTGCAGTATGGCGGTTCGATCCCCCGACCGGGAGATGGTGATCAACAAATTAAACTAATGGGTGCATGACTGTCGGCTGGTTAGCACCTCGAAATTGAAGCCGCACGTTGCCAGTGCGTCAATAAAATAAAATACATATACTGCCAGAGGCGTGATGGAGTCAGAGTACAATAGGCTTAAATGCCAAGGATTGAATCGTGGCAGGTGCATCCACAGATAGTCCCATATGAATCGTCAGTGTGTCAGTATATCAGACATGTGGAAGCTGGTCTACTAACCTGAGACTTTTGTCTTGGCGCGATGGTCCAGTGGAAAGATGTCTGGTTGCTGATGCTATGCGGAGCTGCAGTATGGCGGTTCGATCCCCGACCGGGAGATGGTGATCATCAAATTAAACTAATGGGTGCATGACTGTCGGCTGGTTAGCACATCGAAATTGAAGCCGCACGTTGCCAGTGCGTCAATAAAATAAAATACATATACTGCCAGAGCCGTGATGGAGTCAGTGTACAATAGGCTTAAATGCCAAGGATTGAATCGTGGCAGGTGCATCCACAGATAGTCCCATATGAATCGTCAGTGTGTCAGTATATCAGACATGTGAAAGCTGGTCTGCTAACCTGAGACTTTTGTCTTGGTGCGGTGGTCCAGTGGAAAGATGTCTGGTTGCTGATGCTATGCGGGGTTGCAGTATGGCGGTTCGATCCCCCGACCGGGAGATGGTGATCAACAAATTAAACTAATGGGTGCATGACTGTCGGCTGGTTAGCACATCGAAATTGAAGCCGCACGTTGCCAGTGCCTCAATAAAATAAAATACATATACTGCCAGAGCCGTGATGGAGTCAGAGTACAATAGGCTTAAATGCCAAGGATTGAATCGTGGCAGGTGCATCCACAGATAGTCACATATGAATCGTCAGTGTGTCAGTATATCAGACATGTGAAAGCTGGCCTGCTAACCTGAGACTTTTGTCTTGGCGCGGTGGTCCAGTGGAAAGATGTCTGGTTGCAGATGCTATGCGGAGTTGCAGTATGGCGGTTCGATCCCCCGACCGGGAGATGGTGATCAACAAATTAAACCAATGGGTGCATGACTGTCGGCTGGTTAGCACATCGAAATTGAAGCCGCACATTGCCAGTGCGTCAATAAAATAAAATACATATACTGCCAGAGCCGTGATGGAGTCAGAGTACAATAGGCTTAAATGCCAAGGATTGAATCGTGGCAGGTGCATCCACAGATAGTCACATATGAATCGTCAGTGTGTCAGTATATCAGACATGTGAAAGCTGGCCTGCTAACCTGAGACTTTTGTCTTGGCGCGGTGGTCCAGTGGAAAGATGTCTGGTTGCTGATGCTATGCGGAGTTGCAGTATGGCGGTTCGATCCCCCGACCGGGAGATGGTGATCAACAAATTAAACTAATGGGTGCATGACTGTCGGCTGGTTAGCACATCGAAATTGAAGCCGCACGTTGCCAGTGCGTCAATAAAATAAAATACATATACTGCCAGAGCCGTGATGGAGTCAGAGTACAATAGGCTTAAATGCCAAGGATTGAATCGTGGCAGGTGCATCCACAGATAGTCCCATATGAATCGTCAGTGTGTCAGTATATCAGACATGTGGAAGCTGGTCTACTAAGCTGAGACTTTTGTCTTGGCGCGGTGGTCCAGTGGAAAGATGTCTGGTTGCTGATGCTATGCAGAGTTGCAGTATGGCGGTTCGATCCCCCGACCGGGAGATGGTGATCAACAAATTAAACTAATGGGTGCATGACTGTCGGCTGGTTAGCACCTCGAAATTGAAGCCGCACGTTGCCAGTGCGTCAATAAAATAAAATACATATACTGCCAGAGCCGTGATGGAGTCAGAGTTCAATAGGCTTAAATGACAAGAATTGAATCGTGGCAGGTGCATCCACAGATAGTCCCATATGAATCGTCAGTGTGTCAGTATTTCAGACATGTGAAAGCTGGTCTGCTAACCTGAGACTTTTGTCTTGGCGCGGTGGTCCAGTGGAAAGATGTCTGGTTGCTGCTGCTATGCGGGGTTGCAGTATGGCGGTTCGATCCCCCGACCGGGAGATGGTGATCAACAAATTAAACTAATGGGTGCATGACTGTCGGCTGGTTAGCACATCGAAATTGAAGCCGCACGTTGCCAGTGCCTCAATAAAATAAAATACATATACTGCCAGAGCAGTAATGGAGTCAGAGTACAATAGGCTTAAATGCCAAGGATTGAATCGTGGCAGGTGCATCCACAGATAGTCCCATATGAATCGTCAGTGTGTCAGTATATCAGGCTGTGAAAGCTGGTCTGCTAAGCTGAGACTTTTGTCTTGGCGTGGTGGTCCAGTGGAAAGATGTCTGGTTGCTGATGCTATGCGGAGTTGCAGTATGGCGGTTCGATCCCCCGACCGGGAGATGGTGATCAACAAATTAAACCAATGGGTGCATGACTGTCGGCTGGTTAGCACATTGAAATTGAAGCCGCACATTGCCAGTGCGTCAATAAAATAAAATACATATACTGCCAGAGCCGTGATGGAGTCAGAGTACAATAGGCTTAAATGCCAAGAATTGAATCGTGGCAGGTGCATCCACAGATAGTCCCATATGAATCGTCAGTGTGTCAGTATATCAGACATGTGAAAGCTGGTCTGCTAACCTGAGACTTTTGTCTTGGCGCGGTGGTCCAGTGGAAAAATGTCTGGTTGCTGATGCTATGCGGAGTTGCAGTATGGCGGTTCGATCCCCCGACCAGGAGATGGTGATCAACAAATTAAACTAATGGGTGCATGACTGTCGGCTGGTTAGCACATCGAAATTGAAGCCGCACGTTGCCAGTGCGTCAATAAAATAAAAAACATATACTGCCAGAGCCGTGATGGAGTCAGAGTACAATAGGCTTAAATGCCAAGGATTGAATCGTGGCAGGTGCATCCACAGATAGTCCCATATGAATCGTCAGCGTGTCAGTTTATCAGACATGTGAAAGCCGGTCTGCTAACCTGAGACTTTTGTCTTGGCGCGGTGGTCCAGTGGAAAGATGTCTGGTTGCTGATGCTATGCGGAGTTGCAGTATGGCTGTTCGATCCCCCGACCGGGAGATGGTGATCAACAAATTAAACTAATGGGTGCATGACTGTCGGCTGGTTAGCACATCGAAATTGAAGCCGCACGTTGCCAGTGCGTCAATAAAATAAAATACATATACTGCCAGAGCCGTGATGGAACCAGAGTACAATAGGCTTAAATGCCAAGGATTGAATCGTGGCAGGTGCATCCACAGATAGTCCCATATTAAACGTCAGTGTGTCAGTATATCAGACATGTGAAAGCTGGTCTGCTAACCTGAGACTTTTGTCTTGGCGCGGTGGTCCAGTGGAAAGATATCTGGTTGCTGATGCTATGCGGAGTTGCAGTATGGCGGTTCGATCCCCCGACCGGGAGATGGTGATCAACAAATTAGACAAATGGGTGCATGACTGTCGGCTGGTTAGCACATCGAAATTGAAGCCGCACGTTGCCAGTGCGTCAATAAAATAAAATACATATACTGCCAGAGCCGTGATGCTGTCAGAGTACAATAGGCTTAAATGCCAAGGATTGAATTGTGGCAGGTGCATCCACAGATATTCCCATATGAATCGTCAGTGTGTCAGTATATCAGACATGTGAAAGCTGCACTGCTAACCTGAGACTTTTGTCTTGGCGCGGTGGTCCAGTGGAAAGATATCTGGTTGCTGATGCTATGCGGAGTTGCAGTATGGCGGTTCACTCCCCCGACCGGGAGATGGTGATCAACAAATTAAACTAATGGGTGCATGACTGTCGGCTGGTTAGCACATATAAATTGACGCCGCACATTGCCAGTGCGTCAATAAAATAAAATACATATACTGCCAGAGCCGTGATGGAGTCAGAGTACACTAGGCTTAAATGCCAAGGATTGAATCGTGGCAGGTGCATCCACAGATAGTCCCATATGAATCGTCAGTGTGTCAGTATATCAGACATGTCGAAGCTGGTCTACTAAGCTGAGACTTTTGGCTTGGCGCGGTGGTCCAGCGGAAAGATGTCTGGTTGCTGATGCTATGCAGAGTTGCAGTATGGCGGTTCGATCCCCCGACCGGGAGATGGTGATCAACAAATTAAACTAATAGGTGCATGACTGTCGGCTGGTTAGCACCTCGAAATTGAAGCCGCACGTTGCCAGTGCGTCAATAAAATAAAATACATATACTGCCAGAGCCGTGATGGAGTCAGAGTTCAATAGGCTTAAATGACAAGAATTGAATCGTGGCAGGTGCATCCACAGATAGTCCCATATGAATCGTCAGTGTGTCAGTATATCAGACATGTGAAAGCTGGACTGCTAACCTGAGACTTTTGTCTTGGCGCGGTGGTCCAGTGGAAAGTTGTCTGGTTGCTGATGCTATGCGGAGTTGCAGTATGGCGGTTCGATCCCCCGACCGGGAGATGGTGATCAACAAATTAAACTAATGGGTGCATGACTGTCGGCTGGTTAGCACCTCGAAATTGAAGCCGCACGTTGCCAGTGCGTCAATAAAATAAAATACATATACTGCCAGAGCCGTGATGGAGTCAGAGTACAATAGGCTTAAATGCCAAGGATTGAATCGTGGCAGGTGCATCCACAGATAGTCCCATATGAATCGTCAGCGTGTCAGTATATCAGACATGTGGAAGCTGGTCTACTAACCTGAGACTTTTGTCTTGGCGCGGTGGTCCAGTGGAAAGATGTCTGGTTGCTGATGCTATGCGGAGTTGCAGTATGGCGGTTCGATCCCCCGACCGGGAGATGGTGATCAACAAATTAAACTAATGGGTGCATGACTGTCGGCTGGTTAGCACATCGAAATTGAAGCCGCACGTTGCCAGTGCGTCAATAAAATAAAATACATATACTGCCAGAGCCGTGATGGAGTCAGAGTACAATAGGCTTAAATGCCAAGGATTGAATCGTGGCAGGTGCATCCACAGATAGTCCCATATGAATCGTCAGTGTGTCAATATATCAGACATGTGAAAGCTGGTCTGCTAACCTGATACTTTTGTCTTGGCGCGGTGGTCCAGTGGAAAGATGTCTGGTTGCTGATGCTATGCGGGGTTGCAGTATGGCTGTTCGATCCCCCGACCGGGAGATGGTGATCAACAAATTAAACTAATGGGTGCATGACTGTCGGCTGGTTAGCACATCGAAATTGAAGCCGCACGTTGCCAGTGCGTCAATAAAATAAAATACATATACTGCCAGAGCCGTGATGGAACCAGAGTACAATAGGCTTAAATGCCAAGGATTGAATCGTGGCAGGTGCATCCACAGATAGTCCCATATTAAACGTCAGTGTGTCAGTATATCAGACATGTGAAAGCTGGTCTGCTAACCTGAGACTTTTGTCTTGGCGCGGTGGTCCAGTGGAAAGATATCTGGTTGCTGATGCTATGCGGAGTTGCAGTATGGCGGTTCGATCCCCCGACCGGGAGATGGTGATCAACAAATTAGACAAATGGGTGCATGACTGTCGGCTGGTTAGCACATCGAAATTGAAGCCGCACGTTGCCAGTGCGTCAATAAAATAAAATACATATACTGCCAGAGCCGTGATGCTGTCAGAGTACAATAGGCTTAAATGCCAAGGATTGAATCGTGGCAGGTGCATCCACAGATAGTCCCATATGAATCGTCAGTGTGTCAGTATATCAGACATGTGAAAGCTGCACTGCTAACCTGAGACTTTTGTCTTGGCGCGGTGGTCCAGTGGAAAGATGTCTGGTTGCTGATGCTATGCGGAGTTGCAGTATGGCGGTTCGATCCCCCGACCGGGAGATGGTGATCAACAAATTAAACTAATGGGTGCATGACTGTCGGCTGGTTAGCACATCGAAATTGAAGCCGCACATTGCCAGTGCGTCAATAAAATAAAATACATATACTGCCAGAGCCGTGATGGAGTCAGAGTACAATAGGCTTAAATGCCAAGGATTGAATCGTGGCAGGTGCATCCACAGATAGTCCCATATGAATCGTCAGTGTGTCAGTATATCAGACATGTGAAAGCTGGTCTACTAAGCTGAGACTTTTGTCTTGGCGCGGTGGTCCAGTGGAAAGATGTCTGGTTGCTGATGCTATGCAGAGTTGCAGTATGGCGGTTCGATCCCCCGACCGGGAGATGGTGATCAACAAATTAAACTAATGGGTGCATGACTGTCGGCTGGTTAGCACCTCGAAATTGAAGCCGCACGTTGCCAGTGCGTCAATAAAATAAAATACATATACTGCCAGAGCCGTGATGGAGTCAGAGTTCAATAGGCTTAAATGCCAAGGATTGAATCGTGGCAGGTGCATCCACAGATAGTCCCATATGAATCGTCAGTGTGTCAGTATATCAGACATGTGAAAGCTGGTCTGCTAACCTGAGACTTTTGTCTTGGCGCGGTGGTCCAGTGGAAAGTTGTCTGGTTGCTGATGCTATGCGGAGTTGCAGTATGGCGGTTCGATCCCCCGACCGGGAGATGGTGATCAACAAATTAAACTAATGGGTGCATGACTGTCGGCTGGTTAGCACATCGAAATTGAAGCCGCACGTTGCCAGTGCGTCAATAAAATAAAATACATATACTGCCAGAGCCGTGATGGAGTCAGAGTACAATAGGCTTAAATGCCAAGGATTGAATCGTGGCAGGTGCATCCACAGATAGTCCCATATGAATCGTCAGTGTGTCAGTATATCAGACATGTGGAAGCTGGTCTACTAACCTGAGACTTTTGTCTTGGCGCGGTGGTCCAGTGGAAAGATGTCTGGTTGCTGATGCTATGCGGAGTTGCAGTATGGCGGTTCGATCCCCCGACCGGGAGATGGTGATCAACAAATTAAACTAATGGGTGCATGACTGTCGGCTGGTTAGCACATCGAAATTGAAGCCGCACGTTGCCAGTGCGTCAATAAAATAAAATACATATACTGCCAGAGCCGTGATGGAGTCAGAGTACAATAGGCTTAAATGCCAAGGATTGAATCGTGGCAGGTGCATCCACAGATAGTCCCATATGAATCGTCAGTGTGTCAGTATATCAGACATGTGAAAGCTGGTCTGCTAACCTGAGACTTTTGTCTTGGCGCGGTGGTCCAGTGGAAAGATGTCTGGTTGCTGATGCTATGCGGGGTTGCAGTATGGCGGTTCGATCCCCCGACCGGGAGATGGTGATCAACAAATTAAACTAATGGGTGCATGACTGTCGGCTGGTTAGCACATCGAAATTGAAGCCGCACGTTGCCAGTGCCTCAATAAAATAAAATACATATACTGCCAGAGCAGTAATGGAGTCAGAGTACAATAGGCTTAAATGCCAAGGATTGAATCGTGGCAGGTGCATCCACAGATAGTCCCATATGAATCGTCAGTGTGTCAGTATATCAGACATGTGAAAGCTGGTCTGCTAAGCTGAGACTTTTGTCTTGGCGCGGTGGTCCAGTGGAAAGATGTCTGGTTGCTGATGCTATGCGGAGTTGCAGTATGGCGGTTCGATCCCCCGACCAGGAGATGGTGATCAACAAATTAAACTAATGGGTGCATGACTGTCGGCTGGTTAGCACCTCGAAATTGAAGCCGCACGTTGCCAGTGCGTCAATAAAATAAAATACATATACTGCCAGAGCCGTGATGGAGTCAGAGTACAATAGGCTTAAATGCCAAGGATTGAATCGTGGCAGGTGCATCCACAGATAGTCACATATGAATCGTCAGTGTGTCAGTATATCAGACATGTGAAAGCTGGTCTGCTAACCTGAGACTTTTGTCTTGGCGCGGTGGTCCAGTGGAAAGATGTCTGGTTGCTGATGCTATGCGGAGTTGCAGTATGGCGGTTCGATCCCCCGACCGGGAGATGGTGATCAACAAATTAAACTAATGGGTGCATGACTGTCGGCTGGTTAGCACATCGAAATTGAAGCCGCACGTTGCCAGTGCCTCAATAAAATAAAATACATATACTGCCAGAGCAGTAATGGAGTCAGAGTACAATAGGCTTAAATGCCAAGGATTGAATCGTGGCAGGTGCATCCACAGATAGTCCCATATGAATCGTCAGTGTGTCAGTATATCAGGCTGTGAAAGCTGGTCTGCTAAGCTGAGACTTTTGTCTTGGCGTGGTGGTCCAGTGGAAAGATGTCTGGTTGCTGATGCTATGCGGAGTTGCAGTATGGCGGTTCGATCCCCCGACCGGGAGATGGTGATCAACAAATTAAACCAATGGGTGCATGACTGTCGGCTGGTTAGCACATTGAAATTGAAGCCGCACATTGCCAGTGCGTCAATAAAATAAAATACATATACTGCCAGAGCCGTGATGGAGTCAGAGTACAATAGGCTTAAATGCCAAGAATTGAATCGTGGCAGGTGCATCCACAGATAGTCCCATATGAATCGTCAGTGTGTCAGTATATCAGACATGTGAAAGCTGGTCTGCTAACCTGAGACTTTTGTCTTGGCGCGGTGGTCCAGTGGAAAGATGTCTGGTTGCTGATGCTATGCGGAGTTGCAGTATGGCGGTTCGATCCCCCGACCAGGAGATGGTGATCAACAAATTAAACTAATGGGTGCATGACTGTCGGCTGGTTAGCACATCGAAATTGAAGCCGCACGTTGCCAGTGCGTCAATAAAATAAAAAACATATACTGCCAGAGCCGTGATGGAGTCAGAGTACAATAGGCTTAAATGCCAAGGATTGAATCGTGGCAGGTGCATCCACAGATAGTCCCATATGAATCGTCAGCGTGTCAGTTTATCAGACATGTGAAAGCCGGTCTGCTAACCTGAGACTTTTGTCTTGGCGCGGTGGTCCAGTGGAAAGATGTCTGGTTGCTGATGCTATGCGGAGTTGCAGTATGGCGGTTCGATCCCCCGACCGGGAGATGGTGATCAACAAATTAAACTAATGGGTGCGTGACTGTCGGCTGGTTAGCACATCGAAATTGAAGCCGCACGTTGCCAGTGCGTCAATAAAATAAAATACATATACTGCAGGAGCCGAGATGGAATCAGAGTACAATAGGCTTAAATGCCAAGGATTGAATCGTGGCAGGTGCATCCACAGATAGTCCCATATGAATCGTCAGTGTGTCAATATATCAGACATGTGAAAGCTGGTCTGCTAACCTGATACTTTTGTCTTGGCGCGGTGGTCCAGTGGAAAGATGTCTGGTTGCTGATGCTATGCGGGGTTGCAGTATGGATGTTCGATCCCCCGACCGGGAGATGGTGATCAACAAATTAAACTAATGGGTGCATGACTGTCGGCTGGTTAGCACATCGAAATTGAAGCCGCACGTTGCCAGTGCGTCAATAAAATAAAATACATATACTGCCAGAGCCGTGATGGAACCAGAGTACAATAGGCTTAAATGCCAAGGATTGAATCGTGGCAGGTGCATCCACAGATAGTCCCATATTAAACGTCAGTGTGTCAGTATATCAGACATGTGAAAGCTGGTCTGCTAACCTGAGACTTTTGTCTTGGCGCGGTGGTCCAGTGGAAAGATATCTGGTTGCTGATGCTATGCGGAGTTGCAGTATGGCGGTTCGATCCCCCGACCGGGAGATGGTGATCAACAAATTAAACTAATGGGTGCATGACTGTCGGCTGGTTAGCACATCGAAATTGAAGCCGCACGTTGCCAGTGCGTCAATAAAATAAAATACATATACTGCCAGAGCCGTGATGGAGTCAGAGTACAATAGGCTTAAATGCCAAGGATTGAATTGTGGCAGGTGCATCCACAGATAGTCCCATATGAATCGTCAGTGTGTCAGTATATCAGACATGTGGAAGCTGGTCTACTAAGCTGAGACTTTTGTCTTGGCGCGGTGGTCCAGTGGAAAGATGTCTGGTTGCTGATGCTATGCAGAGTTGCAGTATGGCGGTTCGATCCCCCGACCGGGAGATGGTGATCAACAAATTAAACTAATGGTTGCATGACTGTCGGGTGGTTAGCACATCGAAATTGAAGCCGCACGTTGCCAGTGCGTCAATAAAATAAAAAACATATACTGCCAGAGCCGTGATGGAGTCAGAGTACAATAGGCTTAAATGCCAAGGATTGAATCGTGGCAGGTGCATCCACAGATAGTCCCATATGAATCGTCAGTGTGTCAATATATCAGACATGTGAAAGCTGGTCTGCTAACCTGATACTTTTGTCTTGGCGCGGTGGTCCAGTGGAAAGATGTCTGGTTGCTGATGCTATGCGGAGTTGCAGTATGGCGGTTCGATCCCCCGACCGGGAGATGGTGATCAACAAATTAAACTAATGGGTGCATGACTGTCGGCTGGTTAGCACATCGAAATTGAAGCCGCACGTTGCCAGTGCGTCAATAAAATAAAATACATATACTGCCAGAGCCGTGATGGAGTCAGAGTACAATAGGCTTAAATGCCAAGGATTGAATCGTGGCAGGTGCATCCACAGATAGTCCCATATGAATCGTCAGTGTGTCAGTATATCAGACATGTGAAAGCTGGTCTGCTAACCTGAGACTTTTGTCTTGGCGCGGTGGTCCAGTGGAAAGATGTCTGGTTGCTGATGCTATGCGGAGTTGCAGTATGGCGGTTCGATCCCCCGACCGGGAGATGGTGATCAACAAATTAAACTAATGGGTGCATGACTGTCGGCTGGTTAGCACATCGAAATTGAAGCCGCACGTTGCCAGTGCGTCAATAAAATAAAATACATATACTGCCAGAGCCGTGATGGAGTCAGAGTACAATAGGCTTAAATGCCAAGAATTGAATCGTGGCAGGTGCATCCACAGATAGTCCCATATGAATCGTCAGTGTGTCAGTATATCAGACATGTGAAAGCTGGTCTGCTAACCTGAGACTTTTGTCTTGGCGCGGTGGTCCAGTGGAAAAATGTCTGGTTGCTGATGCTATGCGGAGTTGCAGTATGGCGGTTCGATCCCCCGACCAGGAGATGGTGATCAACAAATTAAACTAATGGGTGCATGACTGTCGGCTGGTTAGCACATCGAAATTGAAGCCGCACGTTGCCAGTGCGTCAATAAAATAAAAAACATATACTGCCAGAGCCGTGATGGAGTCAGAGTACAATAGGCTTAAATGCCAAGGATTGAATCGTGGCAGGTGCATCCACAGATAGTCCCATATGAATCGTCAGCGTGTCAGTTTATCAGACATGTGAAAGCCGGTCTGCTAACCTGAGACTTTTGTCTTGGCGCGGTGGTCCAGTGGAAAGATGTCTGGTTGCTGATGCTATGCGGAGTTGCAGTATGGCGGTTCGATCCCCCGACCGGGAGATGGTGATCAACAAATTAAACTAATGGGTGCATGACTGTCGGCTGGTTAGCACATCGAAATTGAAGCCGCACGTTGCCAGTGCGTCAATAAAATAAAATACATATACTGCCAGAGCCGTGATGGAGTCAGAGTACAATAGGCTTAAATGCCAAGGATTGAATCGTGGCAGGTGCATCCACAGATAGTCCCATATGAATCGTCAGTGTGTCAGTATATCAGACATGTGAAAGCTGGTCTGCTAACCTGAGACTTTTGTCTTGGCGCGGTGGTCCAGTGGAAAGATGTCTGGTTGCTGATGCTATGCGGAGTTGCAGTATGGCGGTTCGATCCCCCGACCGGGAGATGGTGATCAACAAATTAAACTAATGGTTGCATGACTGTCGGGTGGTTAGCACATCGAAATTGAAGCCGCACGTTGCCAGTGCATCAATAAAATAAAAAACATATACTGCCAGAGCCGTGATGGAGTCAGAGTACAATAGGCTTAAATGCCAAGGATTGAATCGTGGCAGGTGCATCCACAGATAGTCCCATATGAATCGTCAGTGTGTCAATATATCAGACATGTGAAAGCTGGTCTGCTAACCTGATACTTTTGTCTTGGCGCGGTGGTCCAGTGGAAAGATGTCTGGTTGCTGATGCTATGCGGGGTTGCAGTATGGCTGTTCGATCCCCCGACCGGGAGATGGTGATCAACAAATTAAACTAATGGGTGCATGACTGTCGGCTGGTTAGCACATCGAAATTGAAGCCGCACGTTGCCAGTGCGTCAATAAAATAAAATACATATACTGCCAGAGCCGTGATGGAACCAGAGTACAATAGGCTTAAATGCCAAGGATTGAATCGTGGCAGGTGCATCCACAGATAGTCCCATATTAAACGTCAGTGTGTCAGTATATCAGACATGTGAAAGCTGGTCTGCTAACCTGAGACTTTTGTCTTGGCGCGGTGGTCCAGTGGAAAGATATCTGGTTGCTGATGCTATGCGGAGTTGCAGTATGGCGGTTCGATCCCCCGACCGGGAGATGGTGATCAACAAATTAAACTAATGGGTGCATGACTGTCGGCTGGTTAGCACCTCGAAATTGAAGCCGCACGTTGCCAGTGCGTCAATAAAATAAAATACATATACTGCCAGAGCCGTGATGGAGTCAGAGTACAATAGGCTTAAATGCCAAGGATTGAATCGTGGCAGGTGCATTCACAGATAGTCCCATATGAATCGTCAGTGCGTCAGTATATCAGACATGTGAAAGCTGGTCTGCTAACCTGAGACTTTTGTCTTGGCGCGGTGGTCCAGTGGAAAGATGTCTGGTTGCTGATGCTATGCGGAGTTGCAGTATGGCGGTTCGATCCCCCGACCGGGAGATGGTGATCAACACATTAAACTAATGGGTGCATGACTGTCGGCTGGTTAGCACATCGAAATTGAAGCCGCACGTTGCCAGTGCGTCAATAAAATAAAATACATAAACTGCCACAGCGTGATGGAGTCAGAGTAAAATAGGCTTAAAGGCCAAGGATTAAATCGTGGCATGTGCATCCACAGATAGTCCCATATGAATCGTCAGTGTGTCAGTATATCAGACATGTGAAAGCTGGTCTGCTAACCTGAGACTTTTGTCTTGGCCCGGTGGTCCAGTGAAAAGATGTCTGGTTGCTGATGCTATGTGGAGTTGCAGTATGGCGGTTCGCTCCCCCGACCGGGAGATGGTGATCAACAAATTAAACTAATGGGTGCATGACTGTCAGCTGGTTAGCACATCGAAATTGAAGCCGCACGTTGCCAGTGCGTCAATAAAATAAAATACATATACTGCCAGAGCGTGATGGAGTCAGAGTACAATAGGCTTAAATGCCAAGGATTGAATCGTGGCAGGTGCATCCACAGATAGTCCCATATGAATCGTCAGTGTGTCAGTATATCAGACATGTGAAAGCTGGTCTGCTAACCTGAGACTTTTGTCTTGGCGCGGTGGTCCAGTGGAAAGATGTCTGGTTGCTGATGCTATGCGGAGTTGCAGTATGGCGGTTCGATCCCCCGACCGGGAGATGGTGATCAACAAATTAAACTAATGGGTGCATGACTGTCGGCTGGTTAGCACATCGAAATTGAAGCCGCACGTTGCCAGTGCGTCAATAAAATAAAATACATATACTGCCAGAGCCATGATGGAGTCAGAGTACAATAGGCTTAAATGCCAAGGATTGAATCGTGGCAGGTGCATCCACAGATAGTCCCATATGAATCGTCAGTGCGTCAGTATATCAGACATGTGAAAGCTGGTCTGCTAACCTGAGACTTTTGTCTTGGCGCGGTGGTCCAGTGGAAAGATGTCTGGTTGCTGATGCTATGCGGAGTTGCAGTATGGCGGTTCGATCCCCCGACCGGGAGATGGTGATCAACACATTAAACTAATGGGTGCATGACTGTCGGCTGGTTAGCACATCGAAATTGAAGCCGCACGTTGCCAGTGCGTCAATAAAATAAAATACATGTACTGCCAGAGCCGTGATGGAGTCAGAGTACAATAGGCTTAAATGCCAAGGATTGAATCATGGGAGGTGCATCCACAGATAGTCTCATATGAATCGTCAGTGTGTCAGTATATCAGACATGTGAAAGCTGGTCTGCTAACCTGTGACTTTTGTCTTGGCGCGGTGGTCCAGTGGAAAGATGTCTGGTTGCTGATGCTATGCGGAGTTGCAGTATGGCGGTTCGCTCCCCCGACCGGGAGATGGTGATCAACAAATTAAACTAATGGGTGCATGACTGTCGGCTTGTTAGGACCTCGAAATTGAAGCCGCACGTTGCCAGTGCGTCAATAAAATAAAATACATATACTGCCAGAGCCGTGATGGAGTCAGAGTACAATAGGCTTAAATGCCAAGGATTGAATCGTGGCAGGTGCATCCACAGATAGTCCCATATGAATCGTCAGTGTGTCAGTATATCAGACATGTGAAAGCTGGTCTGCTAACCTGAGACTTTTGTCTTGGCGCGGTAGTCCAGTGGAAAGATATCTGGTTGCTGATGCTATGCGGAGTTGCAGTATGGCGGTTCGATCCCCCGACCGGGAGAGGGTGATCAACAAATTAAACTAATGGGTGCATGACTGTCGGCTGGTTAGCACATCGAAATTGAAGCCGCACTTTGCCAGTGCGTCAATAAAATAAAATACATATACTGCCAGAGCCGTGATGGTGTCAGAGTACAATAGGCTTAAATGCCAAGGATTGAATCGTGGCAGGTGCATCCACAGATAGTCCCATATGAATCGTCAGTGTGTCAGTATATCAGACATGTGAAAGCTGGTCTGCTAACCTGAGACTTTTGTCTTGGCGCGGTGGTCCAGTGGAAAGATGTCTGGTTGCTGATGGTATGCGGAGTTGCAGTATGGCGGTTCGAACCCCGACCGGGAGATGGTGATCAACAAATTAAACTAATGGGTGCATGACTGCCGGCTGGTTAGCACATCGAAATTGAATACGCACGTTGCCAGTGCGTCAATAAAATAAAATAAATATATACTGCCAGAGCCGTGATGGAGTCAGAGTACAATCGGCTTAAATGCCAAGGATTGAATCGTGGCAGGTGCATCCACAGATAGTCCCATATGAATCGTCAGTGTGTCAGTATATCAGACATGTGAAAGCTGGTCTGCTAACCTGAGACTTTTGTCTTGGCGCGGTGGTCCAGTGGAAAGATGTCTGGTTGCTGATGGTATGCGGAGTTGCAGTATGGCAGTTCGATCCCCCGACCGGGAGATGGCGATCAACAAATTAAACTAATGAGTGCATGCTTGTTGGCTAGTTAGCACATCGAAATTGAAGCCGCACGTTGCCAGTGCGTCAATAAAATAAAATACATATACTGCCAGAACCGTGATGGATTCAGAGTACTATAGGCTTAAATGCCAAGGAGTGAATCGTGGCAGGTGCATTCACAGATACTCCCATATGAATCGTCAGTGTGTCAGTATATCAGGCATGTGAAAGCTGCTCTGCTAACCTGAGACTTTTGTCTTGGCGCTGTGGTCCAGTGGAAAGATGTCTGGTTGCTGATGCTATGCGGAGTTGCAGTATGGTGGTTCGATCCCCCGACCGGGAGATGGTGATCAACAAATTAAACTAATGGGTGCATGACTGTCGGCTGGTTAGCACATCGAAATTGAAGCCGCACGTTGCCAGTGCGTCAATACAATAAAATACATATACTGCCAGAGCCGTGATGGATTCAGAGTACTATAGGCTAAAATGCCAAGGATTGAATCGTGGCAGGTGCATCCACAGATAGTCCCATATGAATCGTCAGTGTGTCAGTATATCAGGCATGTGAAAGCTGCTCTGCTAACCTGAGACTTTTGTCTTGGCGCTGTGGTCAAGTGGAAAGATGTCTGGTTGCTGATGCTATGCGGAGTTGCAGTATGGCGGTTCGATCCCCCGACCGGGAGATGGTGATCAACAAATTAAACTAATGGGTGCATGACTGTCGGATGGTTAGCACATTGAAATTGAAGCCGCACCTTGCCAGTGCATCAATAAAATAAAATACATGTACTGCCAGAGCCGTGATGGAGTCAGAGTACAATAGGCTTACATGCCAAGGATTGAATCATGGGAGGTGCATCCACAGATAGTCTCATATGAATCGTCAGTGTGTCAGTATATCAGACATGTGAAAGCTGGTCTGCTAACCTGAGACTTTTGTCTTGGCGCGGTGGTCCAGTGGAAAGATGTCTGGTTGCTGATGCTATGCGGAGTTGCAGTATGGGGGTTCGATCCCCCGACCGGGAGATGGTGATCAACAAATTAAACTAATGGGTGCATGACTGTCGGCTGGTTAGGACCTCGAAAGTGAAGCCGCACGTTGCCAGTGCGTCAATAAAATAAAATACATATACTGCCAGAGCCGTGATGGAGTCAGAGTACAATAGGCTTAAATGCCAAGGATTGAATCGTGGCAGGTGCATCCACAGATAGTCCCATATGAATCGTCAGTGTGTCAGTATATCAGACATGTGAAAGCTGGTCTGCTAACCTGAGACTTTTGTCTTGGCGCGGTGGTCCAGTGGAAAGATATCTGGTTGCTGATGCTATGCGGAGTTGCAGTATGGCGGTTCGATCCCCCGACCGGGAGATGGTGATCAATAAATTAAACTAATGGGTGAATGACTGTCGGCTGGTTAGCACATCGAAATTGAAGCCGCACTTTGCCAGTGCGTCAATAAAATAAAATACATATACTGCCAGAGCCGTGATGGTGTCAGAGTACAATAGGCTTAAATGCCAAGGATTGAATCGTGGCAGGTGCATCCACAGATAGTCCCATATGAATCGTCAGTGTGTTAGTATATCAGACATGTGAAAGCTGGTCTGCTAATCTGAGACTTTTGTCTTGGCGCGGTGGTCCAGTGGAAAGATGTCTGGTTGCTGATGGTATGCGGAGTTGCAGTATGGCGGTTCGAACCCCGACCGGGAGATGGTGATCAACAAATTAAACTAATGGGTGCATGACTGCCGGCTGGTTAGCACATCGAAATTGAATACGCACGTTGCCAGTGCGTCAATAAAATAAAATACATATACTGCTAGAGCCGTGATGGAGTCAGAGTACAATAGGCTTAAATGCCAAGGATTGAATCGTGGCAGGTGCATCCACAGATAGTCCCATATGAATCGTCAGTGTGTCAGTATATCAGACATGTGAAAGCTGGTCTGCTAACCTGAGACCTTTGTCTTGTCGTGGTGGTCCAGTGGAAAGATGTCTGGTTGCTGATGGTATGCGGAGTTGCAGTATGGCGGTTCGATCACCCGACCGGGAGATTGCGATCAACAAATTAAACTAATGGGTGCATGCTTGTCGGCTGGTTAGCACATCGAAATTGAAGCCGCACGTTGCCAGTTCGTCAATAAAATAAAATACATATACTGCCAGAGCCGTGATGGATTCAGAGTAATATAGGCTTAAATGCCAAGGAGTGAATCGTGGCAGGTGCATTCACAGATACTCCCATGTGAATCGTCAGTGTGTCAGTATATCAGGCATGTGAAAGCTGCTCTGCTAACATGAGACTTTTGTCTTGGCGCTGTGGTCCAGTGGAAAGATGTCTGGTTGCTGATGCTATGCGGAGTTGCAGTATGGTGGTTCGATCCCCTGACCGGGAGATGGTGATCAACAAATTAAACTAATGGGTGCATGACTGTCGGCTGGTTAGCACATCGAAATTGAAGCCGCACGTTGCCAGTGCGTCAATAAAATAAAATACATATACTGCCAGAGCCGTGATGGATTCAGAGTACTATAGGCTTAAATGCCAAGGATTGAATCGTGGCAGGTGCATCCACAGATAGTCCCATATGAATCGTCAGTGTGTCAGTATATCAGACATGTGAAAGCTGGTCTGCTAACCTGAGACATTTGTCTTGGCGCGGTGGTCCAGTGGAAAGATGTCTGGTTGCTGATGCTATGCGGAGTTGCAGTATGGCGGTTCGATCCCCCGACCGGGAGATGGTGATCAACAAATTAAACTAATGGGTGCATGACTGTCGGCTGGTTAGCACATCGAAATTGAAGCCGCACGTTGCCAGTGCGTCAATAAAATAAAATACATATACTGCCAGAGCCGTGATGGTGTCAGAGTACAATAGGCTTAAATGCCAAGGATTGAATCGTGGAAGGTGCATCCACAGATAGTCCCATATGAATCGTCAGTGTGTCAGTATATCAGACATGTGAAAGCTGGTCTGCTAACCTGAGACTTTTGTCTTGGCGCGGTGGTCCAGTGGAAAGATGTATGGTTGCTGATGCTATGCGGAGTTGCAGTATGGCGGTTCGATCCCCCGACCGGGAGATGGTGATCAACAAATTAAACTAATGGGTGCATGACTGTCGGCTGGTTAGCACATCGAAATTGAATACGCACGTTGCCAGTGCGTCAATAAAATAAAATACATATACTGCCAGAGCCGTGATGGATTCAGAGTACTATAGGCTTAAATGCCAAGGATTGAATCGTGGCAGGTGCATCCACAGATAGTCCCATATGAATCGTCAGTGTGTCAGTATATCAGGCATGTGAAAGCTGCTCTGCTAACCTGAGACTTTTGTCTTGGCGCTTTGGTCAAGTGGAATGATGTATGGTTGCTGATGCTATGCGGAGTTGCAGTATGGCGGTTCGATCCCCCGACCGGGAGATGGTGATCAACAAATTAAACTAATGGGTGCATGACTGTCGGCTGGTTAGCACATTGAAATTGAAGCCGCACGTTGCCAGTGCATCATTAAAATAAAATACATGTACTGCCAGAGCCGTGATGGAGTCAGAGTACAATAGGCTTAAATGCCAAGGATTGAATCATGGGAGGTGCATCCACAGATAGTCTCATATGAATCGTCAGTGTGTCAGTATATCAGACATGTGAAAGCAGGTCTGCTAACCTAAGACTTTTGTCTTGGCGCGGTGGTCCAGTGGAAAGATGTCTGGTTGCTGATGCTATGCGGAGTTGCAGTATGGTGGTTCGATCCCCCGACCGTGAGATGGTGATCAACAAATTAAACTAATGGGTGCATGACTGTCGGCTGGTTAGGACCTCGAAATTGAAGCCGCACGTTGCCAGTGCGTCAATAAAATAAAATACATATACTGCCAGAGCCGTGATGGAGTCAGAGTACAATCGGCTTAAATGCCAAGGATTGAATCGTGGCAGGTGCATCCACAGATAGTCTCATATGAATCGTCAGTGTGTCAGTATATCAGACATGTGAAAGCTGGTCTGCTAACCTGAGACTTTTGTCTTGTCGTGGTGGTCCAGTGGAAAGATGTCTGGTTGCTGATGGTATGCGGAGTTGCAGTATGGCGGTTCGATCACCCGACCGGGAGATTGCGATCAACAAATTAAACTAATGGGTGCATGCTTGTCGGCTGGTTAGCACATCGAAATTGAAGCCGCACGTTGCCAGTTCGTCAATAAAATAAAATACATATACTGCCAGAGCCGTGATGGATTCAGAGTACTATAGGCTTAAATGCCAAGGAGTGAATCGTGGCAGGTGCATTCACAGATACTCCCATATGAATCGTCAGTGTGTCAGTATATCAGGCATGTGAAAGCTGCTCTGCTAACATGAGACTTTTGTCTTGGCGCTGTGGTCCAGTGGAAAGATGTCTGGTTGCTGATGCTATGCGGAGTTGCAGTATGGCGGTTCGATCCCCCGACTGGGAGATGGTGATCAACAAATTAAACTAATGGGTGCATGACTGTCGGCTGGTTAGCACATTGAAATTGAAGCCGCACGTTGCCAGTGCATCAATAAAATAAAATACATGTACTGCCAGAGCCGTGATGGAGTCAGAGTACAATAGGCTTAAATGCCAAGGATTGAATCATGGGAGGTGCATCAACAGATAGTCTCATATGAATCGTCAGTGTGTCAGTATATCAGACATGTGAAAGCTGGTCTGCTAACCTGTAACTTTTGTCTTGGCGCGGTGGTCCAGTGGTAAGATGTCTGGTTGCTGATGCTATGCGGAGTTGCAGTATGGGGGTTCGATCCCCCGACCGGGAGATGGTGATCAACAAATTAAACTAATGGGTGCATGACTGTCGGCTTGTTAGGACCTCGAAATTGAAGCCGCACGTTGCCAGTGTGTCAATAAAATAAAATACATATACTGCCAGAGCCGTGATGGAGTCAGAGTACAATAGGCTTAAATGCCAAGGATTGAATCGTGGCAGGTGCATCCACAGATAGTCCCATATGAATCGTCAGTGTGTCAGTATATCAGACATGTGAAAGCTGGTCTGCTAACCTGAGACTTTTGTCTTGGCGCGGTAGTCCAGTGGAAAGATATCTGGTTGCTGATGCTATGCGGAGTTGCAGTATGGCGGTTCGATCCCCCGACCGGGAGAGGGTGATCAATAAATTAAACTAACGGGTGAATGACTGTCGGCTGGTTAGCACATCGAAATTGAAGCCGCACTTTGCCAGTGCGTCAATAAAATAAAATACATATACTGCCAGAGCCGTGATGGTGTCAGAGTACAATAGGCTTAAATGCCAAGGATTGAATCGTGGCAGGTGCATCCACAGATAGTCCCATATGAATCGTCAGTGTGTTAGTATATCAGACATGTGAAAGCTGGTCTGCTAACCTGAGACTTTTGTCTTGGCGCGGTGGTCCAGTGGAAAGATGTATGGTTGCTGATGGTATGCGGAGTTGCAGTATGGCGGTTCGAACCCCAACCGGGAGATGGTGATCAACAATTTAAACTAATGGGTGCATGACTGCCGGCTGGTTAGCACATCGAAATTGAATACGCACGTTGCCAGTGCGTCAATAAAATAAAATAAATATATACTGCCAGAGCCGTGATGGAGTCAGAGTACAATCGGCTTAAATGCCAAGGATTGAATCGTGGCAGGTGCATCCACAGATAGTCCCATATGAATCGTCAGTGTGTCAGTATATCAGACATGTGAAAGCTGGTCTGCTAACCTGAGACTTTTGTCTTGGCGCGGTGGTCCAGTGGAAAGATGTCTGGTTGCTGATGGTATGCGGAGTTGCAGTATGGCAGTTCGATCCCCCGACCGGGAGATGGCGATCAACAAATTAAACTAATGAGTGCATGCTTGTTGGCTAGTTAGCACATCGAAATTGAAGCCGCACGTTGCCAGTGCGTCAATAGAATAAAATACATATACTGCCAGAACCGTGATGGATTCAGAGTACTATAGGCTTAAATGCCAAGGAGTGAATCGTGGCAGGTGCATTCACAGATACTCCCATATGAATCGTCAGTGTGTCAGTATATCAGGCATGTGAAAGCTGCTCTGCTAACCTGAGACTTTTGTCTTGGCGCTGTGGTCCAGTGGAAAGATGTCTGGTTGCTGATGCTATGCGGAGTTGCAGTGTGGTGGTTCGATCCCCCGACCGGGAGATGGTGATCAACAAATTAAACTAATGGGTGCATGACTGTCGGCTGGTTAGCACATCGAAATTGAAGCCGCACGTTGCCAGTGCGTCAATACAATAAAATACATATACTGCCAGAGCCGTGATGGATTCAGAGTACTATAGGCTTAAATGCCAAGGATTGAATCGTGGCAGGTGCATCCACAGATAGTCCCATATGAATCGTCAGTGTGTCAGTATATCAGGCATGTGAAAGCTGCTCTGCTAACCTGAGACTTTTGTCTTGGCGCTGTGGTCAAGTGGAAAGATGTCTGGTTGCTGATGCTATGCGGAGTTGCAGTATGGCGGTTCGATCCCCCGACCGGGAGATGGTGATCAACAAATTAAACTAATGGGTGCATGACTGTCGGCTGATTAGCACATTGAAATTGAAGCCGCACGTTGCCAGTGCATCAATAAAATAAAATACATGTACTGCCAGAGCCGTGATGGAGTCTGAGTACAATAGGCTTACATGCCAAGGATTGAATCATGGGAGGTGCATCCACAGATAGTCTCATATGAATCGTCAGTGTGTCAGTATATCAGACATGTGAAAGCTGGTCTGCTAACCTGAGACTTTTGTCTTGGCGCGGTGGTCCAGTGGAAAGATGTCTGGTTGCTGATGCTATGCGGAGTTGCAGTATGGGGGTTCGATCCCCCGACCGGGAGATGGTGATCAACAAATTAAACTAATGGGTGCATGACTGTCGGCTGGTTAGGACCTCGAAAGTGAAGCCGCACGTTGCCAGTGCGTCAATAAAATAAAATACATATACTGCCAGAGCCGTGATGGAGTCAGAGTACAATAGGCTTAAATGCCAAGGATTGAATCGTGGCAGGTGCATCCACAGATAGTCCCATATGAATCGTCAGTGTGTCAGTATATCAGACATGTGAAAGCTGGTCTGCTAACCTGAGACTTTTGTCTTGGCGCGGTGGTCCAGTGGAAAGATATTTGGTTGCTGATGCTATGCGGAGTTGCAGTATGGCGGTTCGATCCCCCGACCGGGAGATGGTGATCAATAAATTAAACTAATGGGTGAATGACTGTCGGCTGGTTAGCACATCGAAATTGAAGCCGCACTTTGCCAGTGCGTCAATAAAATAAAATACATATACTGCCAGAGCCGTGATGGTGTCAGAGTACAATAGGCTTAAATGCCAAGGATTGAATCGTGGCAGGTGCATCCACAGATAGTCCCATATGAATCGTCAGTGTGTTAGTATATCAGACATGTGAAAGCTGGTCTGCTAACCTGAGACTTTTGTCTTGGCGCGGTGGTCCAGTGGAAAGATGTCTGGTTGCTGATGGTATGCGGAGTTGCAGTATGGCGGTTCGAACCCCGACCGGGAGATGGTGATCAACAAATTAAACTAATGGGTGCATGACTGCCGGCTGGTTAGCACATCGAAATTGAATACGCACGTTGCCAGTGCGTCAATAAAATAAAATACATATACTGCTAGAGCCGTGATGGAGTCAGAGTACAATAGGCTTAAATGCCAAGGATTGAATCGTGGCAGGTGCATCCACAGATAGTCCCATATGAATCGTCAGTGTGTCAGTATATCAGACATGTGAAAGCTGGTCTGCTATCCTGAGACTTTTGTCTTGGCGCGGTGGTCCAGTGGAAAGATGTCTGGTTGCTGATGCTATGCGGAGTTGCAGTGTGGCGGTTCGATCCCCCGACCAGGAGATGGTGATCAACAAATTAAACTAATGGGTGCATGACTGTCGGCTGGTTAGCACCCCGAAATTGAAGCCGCACGTTGCCAGTGCGTCAATAAAATAAAATACATATACTGCCAGAGCCGTGATGGAGTCAGAGTACAATAGGCTTAAATGCCAAGGATTGAATCGTGGCAGGTGCATCCACAGATAGTCCCATATGAATCGTCAGTGCGTCAGTATATCAGACATGTGAAAGCTGGTCTGCTAACCTGAGACTTTTGTCTTGGCGCGGTGGTCCAGTGGAAAGATGTCAGGTTGCTGATGCTATGCGGAGTTGCAGTATGGCGGTTCGATCCCCCGACCGGGAGATGGTGATCAACACATTAAACTAATGGGTGCATGACTGTCGGCTGGTTAGCACATCGAAATTGAAGCCGCACGTTGCCAGTGCGTCAATAAAATAAAATACATATACTGCCAGAGCCGTGATGGAGTCAGAGTACAATCGCCTTAAATGCCAAGGATTGAATCGTGGCAGGTGCATCCACAGATAGTCCCATATGAATCGTCAGTGTGTCAGTATATCAGACATGTGAAAGCTGGTCTGCTAACCTGAGACCTTTGTCTTGTCGTGGTGGTCCAGTGGAAAGATGTCTGGTTGCTGATGGTATGCGGAGTTGCAGTATGGCGGTTCGATCACCCGACCGGGAGATTGCGATCAACAAATTAAACTAATGGGTGCATGCTTGTCGGCTGGTTAGCACATCGAAATTGAAGACGCACGTTGCCAGTTCGTCAATAAAATAAAATACATATACTGCCAGAGCCGTGATGGATTCAGAGTACTATAGGCTTAAATGCCAAGGAGTGAATCGCGGCAGGTGCATTCACAGATACTCCCATATGAATCGTCAGTGTGTCAGTATATCAGGCATGTGAAAGCTGCTCTGCTAACATGAGACTTTTGTCTTGGCGCTGTGGTCCAGTGGAAAGATGTCTGGTTGCTGATGCTATGCGGAGTTGCAGTATGGTGGTTCGATCCCCCGACCGGGGGATGGTGATCAACAAATTAAACTAATGGGTGCATGACTGTCGGCTGGTTAGCACATCGAAATTGAAGCCGCACGTTGCCAGTGCGTCAATAAAATAAAATACATATACTGCCAGAGCCGTGATGGATTCAGAGTACTATAGGCTTAAATGCCAAGGATTGAATCGTGGCAGATGCATCCACAGATACTCCCATATGAATCGTCAGTGTGTCAGTATATCAGACATGTGAAAGCTGGTCTGCTAACCTGAGACTTTTGTCTTGGCGCTGTGGTCAAGTGGAAAGATGTCTGGTTGCTGATGCTATGCGGAGTTGCAGTATGGTGGTTCGATCCCCCGACCGGGGGATGGTGATCAACAAATTAAACTAATGGGTGCATGACTGTCGGCTGGTTAGCACATTGAAATTGAAGCCGCACGTTGCCAGTGCATCAATAAAATAAAATACATATACTGCCAGAGCCGTGATGGTGTCAGAGTACAATAGGCTTAAATGCCAAGGATTGAATCGTGGAAGGTGCATCCACAGATAGTCCCATATGAATCGTCAGTGTGTTAGTATATCAGACATGTGAAAGCTGGTCTGCTAACCTGAGACTTTTGTCTTGGCGCGGTGGTCCAGTGGAAAGATGTATGGTTGCTGATGGTATGCGGAGTTGCAGTATGGCGGTTCGAACCCCGACCGGGAGATGGTGATCAACAAATTAAACTAATGGGTGCATGACTGCCGGCTGGTTAGCACATCGAAATTGAATACGCACGTTGACAGTGCGTCAATAAAATAAAATACATATACTACCAGAGTCGTGATGGAGTCAGAGTACAATCGGCTTAAATGCCAAGGATTGAATCGTGGCAGGTGCATCCACAGATAGTCCCATATGAATCGTCAGTGTGTCAGTATATCAGACATGTGAAAGCTGGTATGCTAACCTGAGACCTTTGTCTTGGCGCGGTGGTCCAGTGGAAAGATGTCTGGTTGCTGATGGTATGCGGAGTTGCAGTATGGCGGTTCGATCCCCCGACCGGGAGATGGCGATCAACAAATTAAACTAATGAGTGCATGCTTGTCGGCTAGTTAGCACATCGAAATTGAAGCCGCACGTTGCCAGTGCGTCAATAAAATAAAATACATATACTGCCAGAGCCGTGATGGATTCAGAGTACTATAGGCTTAAATGCCAAGGAGTGAATCGTGGCAGGTGCATTCACAGATACTCCCATATGAATCGTCAGTGTGTCAGTATATCAGGCATGTGAAAGCTGCTCTGCTAACCTGAGACTTTTGTCTTGGCGCGGTGGTCCAGTGGAAAGATGTCTGGTTGCTGATGCTATGCGGAGTTGCAGTATGGGGGTTCGATCCCCCGACCGTGAGATGGTGATCAACAAATTAAACTAATGGGTGCATGACTGTCGGCTGGTTAGCACATCGAAATTGAAGCCGCTCGTTGCCAGTGCGTCAATAAAATAAAATACATATACTGCCAGAGCCGTGATGGATTCAGAGTACTATAGGCTTAAATGCCAAGGATTGAATCGTGGCAGGTGCATCCACAGATAGTCCCATATGAATCGTCAGTGTGTCAGTATATCAGGCATGTGAAAGCTGCTCTGCTAACCTGAGACTTTTGTCTTGGCGCTGTGGTCAAGTGGAATGATGTCTGGTTGCTGATGCTATGCGGAGTTGCAGTATGGCGGTTCGATCCCCCGACCGGGAGATGGTGATCAACAAATTAAACTAATGGGTGCATGACTGTCGGCTGGTTAGCACATTGAAATTGAAGCCGCACGTTGCCAGTGCATCACTAAAATAAAATACATGTACTGCCAGAGCCGTGATGGAGTCAGAGTACAATAGGCTTAAACGCCAAGGATTGAATCATGGGAGGTGCATCCACAGATAGTCTCATATGAATCGTCAGTGTGTCAGTATATCAGACATGTGAAAGCAGGTCTGCTAACCTGAGACTTTTGTCTTGGCGCGGTGGTCCAGTGGAAAGATGTCTGGTTGCTGATGCTATGCGGAGTTGCAGTATGGGGGTTCGATCCCCCGACCGTGAGATGGTGATCAACAAATTAAACTAATGGGTGCATGACTGTCGGCTGGTTAGGACCTCGAAAGTGAAGTCGCACGTTGCCAGTGCGTCAATAAAATAAAATACATATACTGCCAGAGCCGTGATGGTGTCAGAGTACAATAGGCTTAAATGCCAAGGATTGAATCGTGGCAGGTGCATCCACAGATAGTCCCATATGAATCGTCAGTGTGTTAGTATATCAGACATGTGAAAGCTGGTCTGCTAACCTGAGACTTTTGTCTTGGCGCGGTGGTCCAGTGGAAAGATGTCTGGTTGCTGATGGTATGCGGAGTTGCAGTATGGCGGTTCGATCCCCCGACCGGGAGATGGCGATCAACAAATTAAACTAATGAGTGCATGACTGCCGGCTGGTTAGCACATCGAAATTGAATACGCACGTTGCCAGTGCGTCAATAAAATAAAATACATATACTGCCAGAGCCGTGATGGATTCAGAGTACTATAGGCTTAAATGCCAAGGAGTGAATCGTGGCAGGTGCATTCACAGATACTCCCATATGAATCGTCAGTGTGTCAGTATATCAGGCATGTGAAAGCTGGTCTGCTAACCTGAGACTTTTGTCTTGGCGCTGTGGTCCAGTGGAAAGATGTCTGGTTGCTGATGCTA
Source organism: Chaetoderma sp. LZ-2023a (assembly GCA_034401795.1). Classification (NCBI taxonomy): domain Eukaryota; kingdom Metazoa; phylum Mollusca; class Caudofoveata; order Chaetodermatida; family Chaetodermatidae; genus Chaetoderma; species Chaetoderma sp. LZ-2023a. Next base: position 94,287,700 of record CM067360.1, on the reverse strand, counting down.
TGCGGAGTTGCAGTATGGCGGTTCGATCCCCCGACCGGGAGATGGTGATCAACAAATTAAACTAATGGGTGCGTGACTGTCGGCTGGTTAGCACATTGAAATTGAAGCCGCACGTTGCCAGTGCGTCAATAAAATAAAATACATATACTGCCAGAGCCGTGATGGAGTCAGAGTACAATAGGCTTAAACGCCAAGGATTGAATCGTGGAAGGTGCATCCACAGATAGTCCCATATGAATCGTCAGTGTGTCAGTATATCAGGCATGTGAAAGCTGCTCTGCTAACCTGAGACGTTTGTCTTGGCGCTGTGGTCCAGTGGAAAGATGTCTGGTTGCTGATGCTATGCGGAGTTGCAGTATGGTGGTTCGATCCCCCGACCGGGAGATGGTGATCAACAAATTAAACTAATGGGTGCATGACTGTCGGCTGGTTAGCACATCGAAATTGAAGCCGCACGTTGCCAGTGCGTCAATAAAATAAAATACATATACTGCCAGAGCCGTGATGGATTCAGAGTACTATAGGCTTAAATGCCAAGGATTGAATCATGGCAGGTGCATCCACAGATACTCCCATATGAATCGTCAGTGTGTCAGTATATCAGACATGTGAAAGCTGGTCTGCTAACCTGAGACTTTTGTCTTGGCGCTGTGGTCCAGTGGAAAGATGTCTGGTTGCTGATGCTATGCGGAGTTGCAGTATGGCGGTTCGATCCCCCGACCGGGAGATGGTGATCAACAAATTAAACTAATGGGTGCGTGACTGTCGGCTGGTTAGCACATTGAAATTGAAGCCGCACGTTGCCAGTGCGTCAATAAAATAAAATACATATACTGCCAGAGCCATGATGGAGTCAGAGTACAATAGGCTTAAATGCCAAGGATTGAATCGTGGCAGGTGCATCCACAGATAGTCCCATATGAATCGTCAGTGTGTCAGTATATCAGGCATGTGAAAGCTGCTCTGCTAACCTGAGACTTTTGTCTTGGCGCTGTGGTCAAGTGGAATGATGTCTGGTTGCTGATGCTATGCGGAGTTGCAGTATGGCGGTTCGATCCCCCGACCGGGAGATGGTGATCAACAAATTAAACTAATGGGTGCATGACTGTCGGCTGGTTAGGACCTCGAAAGTGAAGTCGCACGTTGCCAGTGCGTCAATAAAATAAAATACATATACTGCCAGAGCCGTGATGGTGTCAGAGTACAATAGGCTTAAATGCCAAGGATTGAATCGTGGCAGGTGCATCCACAGATAGTCCCATATGAATCGTCAGTGTGTTAGTATATCAGACATGTGAAAGCTGGTCTGCTAACCTGAGACTTTTGTCTTGGCGCGGTGGTCCAGTGGAAAGATGTCTGGTTGCTGATGGTATGCGGAGTTGCAGTATGGCGGTTCGATCCCCCGACCGGGAGATGGCGATCAACAAATTAAACTAATGAGTGCATGACTGCCGGCTGGTTAGCACATCGAAATTGAATACGCACGTTGCCAGTGCGTCAATAAAATAAAATACATATACTGCCAGAGCCGTGATGGATTCAGAGTACTATAGGCTTAAATGCCAAGGAGTGAATCGTGGCAGGTGCATTCACAGATACTCCCATATGAATCGTCAGTGTGTCAGTATATCAGGCATGTGAAAGCTGGTCTGCTAACCTGAGACTTTTGTCTTGGCGCTGTGGTCCAGTGGAAAGATGTCTGGTTGCTGATGCTATGCGGAGTTGCAGTATGGCGGTTCGATCCCCCGACCGGGAGATGGTGATCAACAAATTAAACTAATGGGTGCGTGACTGTCGGCTGGTTAGCACATTGAAATTGAAGCCGCACGTTGCCAGTGCGTCAATAAAATAAAATACATATACTGCCAGAGCCGTGATGGAGTCAGAGTACAATAGGCTTAAACGCCAAGGATTGAATCGTGGAAGGTGCATCCACAGATAGTCCCATATGAATCGTCAGTGTGTCAGTATATCAGGCATGTGAAAGCTGCTCTGCTAACCTGAGACTTTTGTCTTGGCGCTGTGGTCCAGTGGAAAGATGTCTGGTTGCTGATGCTATGCGGAGTTGCAGTATGGTGGTTCGATCCCCCGACCGGGAGATGGTGATCAACAAATTAAACTAATGGGTGCATGACTGTCGGCTGGTTAGCACATCGAAATTGAAGCCGCACGTTGCCAGTGCGTCAATAAAATAAAATACATATACTGCCAGAGCCGTGATGGATTCAGAGTACTATAGGCTTAAATGCCAAGGATTGAATCGTGGCAGGTGCATCCACAGATACTCCCATATGAATCGTCAGTGTGTCAGTATATCAGACATGTGAAAGCTGGTCTGCTAACCTGAGACTTTTGTCTTGGCGCTGTGGTCAAGTGGAATGATGTCTGGTTGCTGATGCTATGCGGAGTTGCAGTATGGCGGTTCGATCCCCCGACCGGGAGATGGTGATCAACAAATTAAACTAATGGGTGCATGACTGTCGGCTGGTTAGCACATTGAAATTGAAGCCGCACGTTGCCAGTGCATCACTAAAATAAAATACATGTACTGCCAGAGCCGTGATGGAGTCAGAGTACAATAGGCTTAAATGCCAAGGATTGAATCATGGGAGGTGCATCCACAGATAGTCTCATATGAATCGTCAGTGTGTCAGTATATCAGACATGTGAAAGCAGGTCTGCTAACCTGAGACTTTTGTCTTGGCGCGGTGGTCCAGTGGAAAGATGTCTGGTTGCTGATGCTATGCGGAGTTGCAGTATGGGGGTTCGATCCCCCGACCGTGAGATGGTGATCAACAAATTAAACTAATGGGTGCATGACTGTCGGCTGGTTAGGACCTCGAAAGTGAAGTCGCACGTTGCCAGTGCGTCAATAAAATAAAATACATATACTGCCAGAGCCGTGATGGTGTCAGAGTACAATAGGCTTAAATGCCAAGGATTGAATCGTGGCAGGTGCATCCACAGATAGTCCCATATGAATCGTCAGTGTGTTAGTATATCAGACATGTGAAAGCTGGTCTGCTAACCTGAGACTTTTGTCTTGGCGCGGTGGTCCAGTGGAAAGATGTCTGGTTGCTGATGGTATGCGGAGTTGCAGTATGGCGGTTCGATCCCCCGACCGGGAGATGGCGATCAACAAATTAAACTAATGAGTGCATGACTGCCGGCTGGTTAGCACATCGAAATTGAATACGCACGTTGCCAGTGCGTCAATAAAATAAAATACATATACTGCCAGAGCCGTGATGGATTCAGAGTACTATAGGCTTAAATGCCAAGGAGTGAATCGTGGCAGGTGCATTCACAGATACTCCCATATGAATCGTCAGTGTGTCAGTATATCAGGCATGTGAAAGCTGGTCTGCTAACCTGAGACTTTTGTCTTGGCGCTGTGGTCCAGTGGAAAGATGTTTGGTTGCTGATGCTATGCGGAGTTGCAGTATGGCGGTTCGATCCCCCGACCGGGAGATGGTGATCAACAAATTAAACTAATGGGTGCGTGACTGTCGGCTGGTTAGCACATTGAAATTGAAGCCGCACGTTGCCAGTACGTCAATAAAATAAAATACATATACTGCCAGAGCTGTGATGGAGTCAGAGTACAATAGGCTTAAACGCCAAGGATTGAATCGTGGAAGGTGCATCCACAGATAGTCCCATATGAATCGTCAGTGTGTCAGTATATCAGGCATGTGAAAGCTGCTCTGCTAACCTGAGACTTTTGTCTTGGCGCTGTGGTCCAGTGGAAAGATGTCTGGTTGCTGATGCTATGCGGAGTTGCAGTATGGTGGTTCGATCCCCCGACCGGGAGATGGTGATCAACAAATTAAACTAATGGGTGCATGACTGTCGGCTGGTTAGCACATCGAAATTGAAGCCGCACGTTGCCAGTGCGTCAATAAAATAAAATACATATACTGCCAGAGCCGTGATGGATTCAGAGTACTATAGGCTTAAATGCCAAGGATTGAATCGTGGCAGGTGCATCCACAGATACTCCCATATGAATCGTCAGTGTGTCAGTATATCAGACATGTGAAAGCTGGTCTGCTAACCTGAGACTTTTGTCTTGGCGCTGTGGTCCAGTGGAAAGATGTCTGGTTGCTGATGCTATGCGGAGTTGCAGTATGGCGGTTCGATCCCCCGACCGGGAGATGGTGATCAACAAATTAAACTAATGGGTGCGTGACTGTCGGCTGGTTAGCACATTGAAATTGAAGCCGCACGTTGCCAGTGCGTCAATAAAATAAAATACATATACTGCCAGAGCCATGATGGAGTCAGAGTACAATAGGCTTAAATGCCAAGGATTGAATCGTGGCAGGTGCATCCACAGATAGTCCCATATGAATCGTCAGTGTGTCAGTATATCAGACATGTGAAAGCTGGTCTGCAAACCTGAGACTTTTGTCTTGGCGGGGTGGTCCAGTGGAAAGATGTCTGGTTGCTAATGCTATGCGGAGTTGCAGTATGGCGGTTCGATCCCACGACTGGGAGATGGTGATCAACAAATTAAACTAATGGGTGCATGACTGTCAGCTGGTTAGCACATCGAAATTGAAGCCGCACGTTGCCAGTGCGTCAATAAAATAAAATACATATACTGCCAGAGCCGTGATGGAGTCAGAGTACAATAAGCTTAAATGCCAAGGATTGAATCGTGGCAGGTGCATCCACAGATAGTCCCATATGAATCGTCAGTGTGTCAGTATATCAGACAAGTGAAAGCTGGTCTGCTAACTTGGGACTTTTGTCTTAGCGCGGTAGTCCAGTGGAAAGATGTATGGTTGCTGATGCTATGCGGAGTTGCAGTATGGCGGTTCGATCCCCCGACCCTGGAGATGGTAATCTACAAATTAAACTAATGGGTGCATGACTGTCGGCTGGTTAGCACATCGAAATTGAAGCCGCACGTTGCCAGTGCGTCAAACAAATAAAATACATATACTGCCAGAGCGTGATGGAGTCAGAGTACAATAGGCTTTAATGCCAAGGATTGAATCGTGGCAGGTGCATCCACAGCTAGTCCCATATGAATCGTCAGTGTGTCAGTATATCAGACATGTGAAAGCTGGTCTGCTAACCTGAGACTTTTGTCTTGGCGCGGTGGTCCAGTGGAAAGATGTTTGGGTGCTGATGCTATGCGGAGTTGCAGTATGGCGGTTCGATCCCCCGACCGGGAGATGGTGATCAACAAATTAAACTAATGGGTGCATGACTGTCGGCTGGTTAGCACATCGAAATCGAAGCCGCACGTTGCCAGTGCGTCAATAAAATAAAATACATATACTGCTGGAGCCGTGATGGAGTCAGATTACAAGAGGCTTAAATGCCAAGGATTGAATCGTGGCAGGTGCATCCACAGATAGTCCCATATGAATCGCCAGTGTGTCAGTATATCAGACATGTGAAAGCTGGTCTGCTAAACTGAGACTTTTGTCTTGGCGCGGTGGTCCAGTGGAAAGATGTCTGGTTGCTGATGCTATGCGGAGTTGCAGTATGGCGGTTCGATCCCCCGACCGGGAGATGGTGATCAACAAATTAAACTAATGGGTGCATGACTGTCGGCTGGTTAGCACATCGAAATTGAAGCCGCACGTTGCCAGTGCGTCAATAAAATAAAATACATATACTGCCAGAGCCGTGATGGAGTCAGAGTACAATAGGCATACAAGCCTAGAATTGATTGTGACGGATGCATCCACAGATATTCCCATATGATTCGTCAGTGTGTCAGTATATCAGACATGTGAAAGCTGGTCGGCCTACCTGAGACTTTTGTCTTGGTGCGGTGGTCCAGTGGAAAGATGTCTGGTTGCTGATGCTATGCGGAGTTGCAGTATGGCGGTTCGATCCCCCGACCGGGAGATGGTGATCAACAAATTAAACTAATGGGTGCATGACTGTCGGCTGGTTAGCACATGGAAATTGAAGCCGCACGTTGCCAGTGCGTCAATAAAATAAGATACATACATACATACATAGTACAATTGGCTTAAAAGCCTTGGAATGAATTGTGGCAGGTGCATCCACAGATAGTCCCATATGAATCGTCAGTGTGTCAGTATATCAGACATGTGAAAACTGGTCGGCCAATCCTTGACTTTTTAGTCTTGGTGCGGTGGTCCAGTGGAAAGATGCCTGGTTGCTGATGCTATGCAGAGTTGCAGAATGGCGGTTCGATCCCCCGACCGGGAGATGGTGATCAACAAATTAAACTAATGGGTGCATCACTGTCGGCTAAGTTAGCACATTGAAATTGAAGCCGCACGTTGCCAGTGCGTCAATAAAATAAAAATACATACAGAGTACAATGGGCTTAAATACCAAGGATTGAACCGTGGCAGGTGCATCCACAGATAGTCCCATATAAATCGTCAGTGTGTCAGTAGATCAGACATGTAAAAGCTGGTCTGCTAACCCGAGACTTTTGTCTTGGCGGCGTGGTCCAGTGGAAATATGTCTGGTTGCTGATGCTATGCGGGAGGTGCAGTATGGCGGTTCGATCCCTGACTGAGAGATGGAGATCAACAAATTAATCTAATGGGTGCATGACTGTCGGCTGGTTAGCACATGGAATTGAAGCCGCATGTTGAGAGTGCGTCAATAAAATAAAAATACATATACTGCCAGAGCCGTAATAGATTCAGAGTACAATATGCTTAAATGCCAATGATTGAACCATGGCAGGTGCATCCACAGACAGTCTTATATGAATCGTCAGTGTGTCAGTATATCAGACAATTGACAGCTGGTCTGCTAACCCGAGACTTTTGTCTTGGCGCGGTGGTCAAGTGGAAAGATGTCTGTTTGCTGATGCTATGCGGAGTTGCAGTATGGCGGTTCGATCCCTGACTGAGAGACGGAGATCAACAAATTAATCTAATGGGTGCATGACTGTCGGCTGGTTAGTACATGGAATTGAAGCCACATACATACATACATACATACACACATACATACACGCACGCGTTCATGCATACAATGACCTTTTTTTTCTTGGTGAGATGTAGATCGTTATATTTAGGGTTATGGATAGTGGCAGGAATATGGTTAGGGTTAGGACTAAGGTCATTAATCAGGTCGGGGGTTTGTGTTGACGTTGATCTTATGTGCGTGCATGCGTGTGTGCTTGTTTGCGTTCGTGTAGACATGCATGCCATATTTGCAACCATCACTATACATGTCTCTATGATAAGTAGCTTCGGTATGTCGATGAAATATCCAGTAGTTGCAGCTGATTATTCACAAAGCGTGTTTTTGGAAAACATACTAGTATGGCATTCGTAGTATGTAGTGGTATACCTACCTGGCTTGGTGCGAAATAGGTGAACTTGGGGACCTTATTAGAAGCTGGGTACCTGACAGGTCTGAGTGCTTCCCATGCCAATTGCGTTACTTTCTATTTGAACGCACACGTGTGCTTTAATTGCCTATCTGGTTGATATTATGCATGAATTCCCAAGCCGAATTATAGACTTATCAACAAATAGTTTCTTGCACCTTCAAACAGGGGCATTCTTCCTGACATATCGCGATATTCGTCAAGCTAAGATCCGTCGAATTTGTATACACGTTAGAACCGAGTTTACCACACGGAATCCATAATTTAAGGCGAGTATACAGCCACACCCATGAACATATTGGAACAAATTTACCTGGTAGTTGTTGCTGCCAATAGCTACAACATAGCTGTTGTTGCATTGTGATTTCTGCAATAAACATACAGTTTCATACCGTTGTTCTCGGACAGGTGCCCCTTTTCGCGAGGCACCTACGATATTTCATTGTACCGTGGGCAATCATGTGTATTCTGATCATAATATGAGATAATTGAGCAATAGATATGCTTCCTCCATTATATTAATGCGCCTCATCAATCCAGTTGGATTATAATGCAACGAAGCTTTCCGATATCTGAACACTAAAGCAACCCTATTTATTAACACTAAGACTTTTACAAGTATGTGGGTTACAGGATATTTCCACAGGACATACCAGAATGCAGTGCAGGAGTTCGAGTGCACTGCGGTAATGAGTTAGAGCTTGTTTAACATATTATTCTGTTCTTGATGGCCTGCTGTTTCCTTTCTGGAATTGGGTCGTTGATGACGGCCATGCTCCAGGGACAACACGTAAAGGACGCATTAGAGACTCATTTTAAAGCTTTCATTGCAGACATGATATAGGACATGATAGCATTCAGATATTGGCGCAGCGCTGCGGCTCTTGGCCCATCAATCAGCATCTCTAATATGACAATAAGAAGGAGCTATGTAACAAATATAGCACCCTTGATGATGAAGATCAACACACTTAAGCGTAGAAAGAGAAATTCACAAAAACACCTCGAGTAAGGTTTCAAGAAGTATAATAAGAGATAGTTTAAAGTTATTGCGTATTTGTTTGCTGCAAGCATTACAGTAAGATATCATGATAGATCAATAGATGGACCCATGCCTACCTATGCCCCGCCTATTTCTATCTAAGCTCCGACCATACTTTCCGCGTATTGCAATTGATGTATATATGTTGAATCGTGAATTCTCAGAATCCCAATTTCATGGTAATTATACAGACGAGATGCTGACAATTTTAGCTGCAACAGCGTCCATTCAAATTAGCCTCAACATATTCAACAGACAGTGTATTAAATAGTGGGGACATACACTTCGTACACTTGATGCATTATTTAATGCACATGACGGAGCTAGATACGTCATGCATTACGCATTTTGATTTTGACGTCAACCTTCAGGAGGCGTAATTGTTTATGACACCATACACTTGATTTAGTTTGACAGGACAAGACAATGTTCCAAACGTATTGAACGAATCCGATCTGTCACTCAATTATGTGACGTCATGATCAAATATGTCACATGTTTAACTGAAGTTCCAATCAAAGTTATGTAGGACCATCACAAAGATGGCAATAGGCCATACCTAAGTGTCTGCATTGTATGTCTTCAGTTAGAATTTAATACACATTATGTTGAATACATACAGACAAATTTTACAGTGAGCTGTTTTCGCCTATTTCAGCGATAGCTCTCAGTTAAATTCGGTTCAAGATGGCCAACAGCTTCTCTATCTAGTTACCTAGGAATTTAGATTCTGATAATTCAAATTGCAAAGTTTCAAATCAAGTTCATCACGTATGCAAAGTGGGCGTTGCTTAGCGACAAATGGGTGTGGTATTGCTAGAAAGGAATCGCTCTATGTCTTTTGTCATCTGTGGCGTGCGTTCCACTCTACTTGGAACATGACCATTCTGAGCAAACTTACCAATTGGTGGACGGTTGTATCCGACCACATTGGCTTTTGAACAAATAACCATCAGATCGGTGATTCGATATAGTACATCAAATTCACAGGTCGTCATCTTGTAACATGTCCTGACATCGGAAAGTGACTGAATAATTATATTACACTCTTCTTCAGAACTAATGTAATAAATGGATCCGATCTGTTACTCGCCTATCTGACTTAATAATAAAAATAATAATAATAATAATAATAATAATAATAATAATAATAATAATAATACTTCACATGTTAGCTGACCACAAATGTAAAATTACGTAGGTTCGTCATGACAATCGAAAACTGTGTGAATTGTATGTTTCAAAGTATCAAAGCCATTCCAATGCGCAAAAAATGTGGGCGGAGTTTAACTAGAAATGGGTGGTGTATGGTTAGAAAGAGACCCCTCTATTCTATAAACAGCAACAGCTAAATTCTAACAAGAAGTATAGAAATCTGAGTTTCTAAAGGTTACTAGTGATAGACGGTGATGCAGAATAACACGAATTCGGGAGCTGTACATCAGGACGTCTTCACTGAAACTGGCTACAGGCAGGCAAGGGTTAACAATATAAACGCACTGGTTGCTATTTAACGCTGGTTGCTATTAAGCGCTGGTTGCTATTTAGCGCTGGTTGCTATTTAATGCTGGTTGGTATTTAACGCTGGTTAATATGTAATGCTGGTTGATATTTAACGCTGTTTGGTATTTAACGCTGGTTGGTATTTAATGCTGGTTGCTATTTAGCCCTGGTTGGTATTTAGCGCTGGTTGGTATTTAACGCTGGTTGGTATTTAACGCTGGCTGGTATTTAGCACTGGTTGCTATTTAGCGCTGGTTGATATTTAACGCTGGTTGCTATTTAGCGCTGACTGGTATTTAACGCTGGTTCCTATTTAACGCTGGTTGCTATTTCGCGCTGGCTGGTATTTAACGCTGGTTGCTATTTAGTGCTGGCTGGTATTTAATGCTGGTTGGTATTTAACGCTGGCTGGTATTTAACGCTGGCTGGTATTTAATGCTGGTTGGTATTTAATGCTGGTTGGTATTTAACGCTGGTTGGTATTTAATGCTGGTTGGTATTTAATGCTGGTTGCTATTTAGCGCTGGTTGGTATTTAACGCTGGTTGGTATTTAATGCTGGTTGCTATTTAGCGCTGGTTGCTATTTAGCGCTGGTTGCTATTTAATGCTGGTTGGTATTTAACGCTGGTTAATATGTAATGCTGGTTGATATTTAACGCTGTTTGGTATTTAACGCTGGTTGGTATTTAATGCTGGTTGCTATTTAGCCGTGGTTGGTATTTAACGCTGGTTGGTATTTAACGCTGGTTGGTATTTAACGCTGGCTGGTATTTAGCGCTGGTTGGTATTTAACGCTGGTTGGTATTTAACGCTGGCTGGTATTTAGCACTGATTGCTATTTAGCGCTGGTTGATATTTAACGCTGGTTGCTATTTAGCGCTGACTGGTATTTAACGCTGGTTGCTATTTAACGCTGGTTGCTATTTCGCGCTGGCTGGTATTTAATGCTGGTTGGTATTTAGTGCTGGCTGGTATTTAATGCTGGTTGGTATTTAACGCTGGCTGGTATTTAACGCTGGCTGGTATTTAATGCTGGTTGGTATTTAATGCTGGTTGGTATTTAACGCTGGTTGGTATTTAACGCTGGTTGGTATTTAATGCTGGTTGCTATTTAGCGCTGGTTGGTATTTAACGCTGGTTGGTATTTAATGCTGGTTGCTATTTAGCGCTGGTTGGTATTTAGCGCTGGTTGCTATTTAGCGCTGGCTGGTATTTAGCGCTGGTTGCTATTTAGCGCTGGTTGGTATTTAGCGCTGGTTGGTATTCAATGCTGGTTGGTATTTAATGCTGGTTGTTATTTAGCGCTGGCTGGTATTTAACGCTGGTTGCTATTTAATGTTGGCTGGTATTTAACGCTGGCTGGTATTTAATGCTGGTTGGTATTTAACACTGGTTGCTATTTAACGCTGGTTGCTATTTAACGCTGGCTGGTATTTAACGCTGGTTGCTATTTAGCGCTGGCTGGTATTTAACGCTGGTTGGTATTCAATGCTGGTTGGTATTTAACGCTGGTTGCTATTTAGCGCTGACTGGTATTTAACGCTGGTTGCTATTTAACGCTGGTTGCTATTTCGCGCTGGCTGGTATTTAATGCTGGTTGCTATTTAGTGCTGGCTGGTATTTAATGCTGGTTGGTATTTAACGCTGGCTGGTATTTAATGCTGGTTGGTATTTAACGCTGGTTGGTATTCAATGCTGGTTGGTATTTAATGCTGGTTGTTATTTAGCGCAGGCTGGTATTTAACGCTGGTTGCTATTTAACGTTGGCTGGTATTTAACGCTGGCTGGTATTTAATGCTGGTTGGTATTTAACACTGGTTGCTATTTAACGCTGGTTGCTATTTAACGCTGGCTGGTATTTAACGCTGGTTGCTATTTAGCGCTGGCTGGTATTTAACGCTGGTTGGTATTCAATGCTGGTTGGTATTTAATGCTGGTTGCTATTTAGCGCTGGGTGGTATTTAACGCTGGTTAATATGTAATGCTGGTTGATATTTAACGCTGTTTGCTAATTTAATGTTGTTCGGTATTTAACTGGTCATCTCGTCGCATATATGTAATAGCCTATTAAGATACAGTATCACTATGGCTACAGATGTATGATGAAGAAGATGGGTTAGCGTCGAAACCCATCGCATTCATGCCTGTATGTTGGCTAACAATTTCAGCTGAGTGACATGACATGATTTTTAGCATACGACATGACCTCGCTTTGATATTGTGATGTGGTCGACGGAGCACGGATGTCTGATAGCAATTCTGTTTCCCTCTAGGTTTTCTAATTAATGTGTTATTAAAATTTTCATTCACCGACGACATAATATCTTCAACTATAGCCAAGTGACACACGTGATGATTATTGTGATTTATAGCCATCTGATAGGCATTAGATAACCTCAGAATGAAATACTCGTGATGCTGAATTATGACGGATGGTGACACAATTGACATGGGCAGGGTAGAATACAATGTTATTTACATCTATATAATGATGGCTTCAATCTGGAACTCCATAATTTCGGATCACGGGTTGCGTCACAATTTATCAGATGTTCCGTGGATCAATTTGATATCCATATGCAACAAGATATTCAAACAATATCGAAAGATTTCGAGCTACTAGAACGTGAGCTATATTACAGAGACATCATCCATGATACATCAGAATGGTGAAAGGTTGTTAATTCATTTCAATGATGCAATATGATTGCTATCTAGATTGCCAAGGATACATCTTGGCTAAGGCATGCCATGTATATTTGCTATACCTGTAGGTAAATTTCAATTTTCTAACATGCTGGAAATCCAAAGCAATCTATACAATTCTTAACACCTTATGAGACACGGAATGTGTAATTGCACATGATACTGTGCCGTGCATTTGAGCGAACTATGGGGAGTTTTTCTCTAAGCAATTAATATAACAGAATGGATGAATCCAGTTTTAGCTATGTCTCACCCATCTCCATCTAAGCTCCACCCACGCTTGCCTGTGTTACGATTGATGGGCACCCTTGACTCCCTGACTATCAATTTCCAGAAGACTATACAGATAAGCTGTTGACAATTGTGAAACTAATTTTACTCGGTTACCTAAGGCAGCAACAGCACCTGGTCATCTTAGTTTGAACATATCCAACAGCATCTTTATTAACCCTTTCATGACGAAGCCGGCCAAAACCGGCCTCTGTAGTGATCTTGGGGAATATCCATTTGCAGGCCAAGAGAAGACTATTTTTGAAATTGTACTACTGGAATGACTGGCTCGTTTATCGTTTTCCAATTATAGTCTTCTCTTGGCCTGCAAATGGACATTCAATAAGTACATATTTTAATTTGTTTGAACAAATTTAGTCATTGAAGGGTTAAATAGTAAAGACATACAATTTGTACAACAATGCTTATCCAGTCATTAATTATGTGTTCGTGACTAACTTAGCTACGAGATTCATGACACAATTGATTATGACGCCAGCTTATATGCCATGACTGAGAACCTGGAATCCTTCATTACGTCATGTGGCTGACATACGCCACTTAGCTTCACCGGATGGGGCGGGTCGTTGTTGCAAGTAGTCGCGAACATGTCCCACTACAGCAACGTATCAGTGTAGTTAACACGGCTGCGCGGTAATGCTCGGGTATTCTGAGTTATGGGCTCTCAGTTCATGCTGATGGTAATGAAAGCACGGACAGAGATCATAACATGCAGGCTTTTATAGGTAGGAACATGCACTTACATACAACATTGTCCGTAAATGCACTGTAATGTTTCATTTTACGCATTTATTGTACATGTATATTGACAACGAATGCAGAAAGGACGAAATGATTACGTAATACAAAATGTATATAATCAGTAGTATATCGAATCACATCTGCCTCGTTTATGAATACATCCTTGGAAGTATACACATCTTAACGTAATGATGCAGATGGATGACGTAAAATGACAGTTTACCAGCTTTCCAACAGAGAGCTGCTACGTTTCTGGTGCATCTGTTATCACTGCATGCGCGCCATTACCCACCAATCTTGGTTCCACGCCAAGAGTTATTACGGCATCATAAACCGAACGTCACTGCATAATTCGACCGATGAGACGGATATGGTATAATCTTTACACTTGGGAATGTGGCCACATCATTGCAAGTAACACGCATATTTGAGGGAAGTACGCTCTTTATAAAAACCATCTGTATCTTGATGGATACAATTCCCTGCCCAAAACTGATGCATTCCCTGCAGCTGACGTTAATGTCTATTCCCATAGGAACACTTGAAACTTCCATAAATCCTTCCATTATAAGCCTTGTATCATCTGCGAGCAAATACCATGCATAGATCGGGTAGTTTCTGCTGATGTGCTCTTCGTGTCTATGGTTTTATGTAGAATGATAACACGTGTCTGATAAATATGGAGTCATACACCATTGATGTTGCTTAAGCCAATGGTGTACTAATCATTGACTTAGTGTTTCGTTGGGCGTGCCATTATCTGAATGGTAGAGACATTAAAAACGTGCACCATCCCACGTACAGCGTGATACTGAATATACTAACCTTAATGATGACAAGACTAAGGACAAGCTACTTATAAACACATTATATAGCATTGATATTTCCATACTGAATGGTCCCATTTCCAGCTACGCCACGCATATGTATACTCTGTCCGCGTTTTACTCATGTTGGGATCTATTTGAAACATTGAACCATACATTTTCAGAATATAATATTCAGGGTGTATGTATACAGGCAAGCTATTGAATAGTTTGAAACGCATATGGCGGGGATGTTGTTGCCTGTTTGGCGGAACAGTTCTCAATCAAACTATTTTCAAGATATTCAACAGAATGTTTATTAAATTGTAAATCCTCCAAGTACATCAACTTCGTATACGTGATGATCATTTTCGTGACAGAGCTACGCCATTTTGAGTGCGACGTCAGCTAACATGTGCCGTATTTGATTATGATGTCAGGTTTTTGTCTGACAGAGCAGATCACGGGGACCAGTAAACACTAGCTGCACGGTATTATCACTAACAAGGGCAGCACCATCTCCTTCTTTGCTGTTTGTACATTCGTTTTTTCGTTCGTTTGATCTTTTGTTCATATCAATCTATCCAGGTATCCACCTATCCACCCATTCTCTCATCCACCACACACAATCAACCTACCCACACACACATCCATCTATCAAGCCACCCGATGACCAACCCATTCATTCACCAACCTATCCACCCATTCATCCACCAAGCCACACACACCCACCCGCCTACCCATCCAAACCACCAACCGCCCCCGCATTCCACTTAAGCACCCATCCATCCATCCATCCATGCACCCATCCACCCACCCTCCCACCCATCCAAACATCCACCATACCTACCATTGCCCGCCCCTCCCCCTACACGCCGCCACACACGCACGCACGCACGAACGCACGCGCGCGCGCACGCACACACATCACACTGGGTGCTGGTATCCATGCATTCGTTCATCGATTAGATATAATGTAATCACAGGGATTGTGTAACCATAGAAATATATGGCATTGCAGTTACATATGTCATGGGTATGTCTTTAATGACAGACATTGTCATAAATGTGCTATATATTAGACAAACAACAGACGCGCAATAGCACCCATGGGGATCTGATGGGGCCGCATTTCTAAATTGCGGGCACACATTAATGTCTCCCCAGATGAGCGCAACAAACCACCATCTCCCGAGCAGTCCTTGAATGCTGAATAGCGGCCAAAGAAATATCATCCCCATTATATACAATAAACAACCAAAATCGTCAAATTGTTTTACAGATGTAGGGGTAGTTTCCTATAAAATGATATCACTGTACGTGTAATCACAGTACCGGTACTGGTATACGCGATTGCCTATCACATAATTCGTGTACTAGATGGAAGATGGCAGCAGTTACAAATCTGGCATTAATCTGAATTCTAAAATAGCAGCCAATTATCTTTAGCTCTCTGAACTTATCCGGGCTACGTTTTCTGTGGGGCTTAAGTCGTTATATGATCATATATAAAATCGTTAAAATTCTATGGAATCTAAACACTATGTTGTTGTTTATGATACTTTAACATGCATATGAATACATGGATTAGCCATGTGTCTTACGGAAGCTCTACCAAGTGTCCTTTATTCGACATACCTTTGCTACCTTGAGAAATTCTGAAAGGCAGCAACCTGGGGAATATTACCAATCCAGGGACTAATGATATTTTCTAATAAGATTGCCTTGAGTCTGATATTCTTACCCGGAGTTGCGTGCTGCCGCGGAGATGCATGGTCAAAGTACAGCATTTTTAATAGAGCCTTGATGCATCCATTCATTGGGTATAGATATGCGCAATAATAATGCAAAATGCATCTCTATGTGACAACAACAAGGTATATTAATGAACCGTTCCAGTGTTAGCTATGCCACGCCCATCTTTATCTAAGCTACACCCAGCCATCGGACGTTTTGGGATGGATCGATACCTGAATATTAAAATCCAGAAAACTATACAGGCAAGCTGGTGAGTATTTTAAAATTAGTTTTAATGGGCGCGAACGTCAAATTAGTTTCAAAATATTCAACAGCATGCCAATTAAATAGTAAAAACATACAATTCGTACATCAAACAAACAAACATCACCAATTATGCGTTTGTGATGTACTTATCTATATCAGTCGTGACCTCATAGATTATGACGTCAGCCTATGCGTCACGTAGCTGGGATATAATAAGAGGATAAACTGGAAAGGTCCATTAAGATCCAACAGAGTTTTTTTTTTTTATTTCATGTTTATGTAGTCAATAAAAATCCACCTGTTACAAGAAAATAGCATTAGACAAGTTTTACCCACCACAGGAGAATCAATGACGAAAAAAGGTGATCCACAAAACAGAAGAAAATTATCCGATATTTTATTATTTACTGATCGAAATGCATTCTGCAAGAACATGTTATAAGAAAGATTAGAGAATTTGAAGCGGTAGAGGATAGGTTAAACTATATAGTAGTTGGTTGCATAGTAGATTTGCTGGATTGTTGTGTCTGCCGTCGTGAAGATATCCACTCGTGTCAAAGAATTAGTGTATTTATCTAGGGCAGACAGACCGGTGTGCAGCACACAACGCATGTCGCAGAGAAACTCGTCAGCGATACCATCAACAACGGTTTACTGTCATATAAGAATAACCGTGGGAAGCAAATAGTGACTATAGACATCAACTCAAATCCAAATGAGCTTTAGTCAGAAAAAGCAAATGGATCGAAACATCAGCCACTAATGCAATACGATTTGCCATATATAACAGCAGATATGTGCTGCACTGTACAGATATTCATGTAACTGAATGCACTTCGTCTTCATCTTCTGTAAAGGTGGCCAGAACAAAGATGGTATGCAATGCCATACTGTGTCAGATGAGTGGACAACTTTTAAGAAAGAAATTACAAGCAGACACCTTGGCAGATGACTTAACAAATGATTACCGACAAAGGTTAAGAGTTCAGGGTTAACCACCATCATGTTCACTAGATAATAGAGATGGCTACCTCATCGGGACTGGATAGAGGAAAGCAGGTGATCAGAGAATGGTTTTCGAACCAATTTACTGATTCACAACCTGAGCCAGTACACCATTTTGGTGATGCGAGGCTGCTCTAGACATAACATCAATCGAAACAAGTTAGGTTGAGAAGGCACCAAAGCGCGTGATAAAATAGACGCCAGTCTGGATATAACCGTTTCAGAAATGAACCAATCAATCACGGACATAGCAAACGAAGCATTCACCCAGCACCTCCCCACTGAGGCTGTTTTACAAGATACAAATATCTGGCTGGGAGCACATAATGTTCCTTTACGTGGTCACGTCCAAGCAACGCGCCTTTAACAAGATAAGCATTGAATTGGCATGCCACATTATCGGTAAGATCAATGCTATTATAATGGCAGGCAGGGCCCAGTTAAAATGAATGGCGTGCATTGCACGCCATTCCCCTAAAACATTGTTTTCGTAGGGCAGTCAATAAAATACATGCACATGTCAAACCATTGTGTTTTTCTCATGCAAGACCTAATCATCAACACATCATTTGTAGTCTCGTCTTCTTCTGTAATTCTTCTGGAACTATGTTACGCAGCGCAATGCCCAAAATCAACGTTCATTTATAAATTCTGTCTTGACAATATTATGTTGCTTGTTGCCAGGTCGGGATTTAGTCGGTATTGTATTTGATTCTCCATAGTAGCCTATGTATGCAAGTGCACTTTACACGAATGGTCAGTAATGTTAATGTATTATAAATTATAAGCTCTCATCTCCTGTTGATCGATGCAAACGAAGCCGTGGACACGCTCCATGCCATTCAAGCTATACTGACGCAGACACATGTAGATAAATGCAATACTGTACTTAAAATGACATTTTCGTCCGTTTTAATCATGTAGTCGCTACATTGATAATGGAACGATTATGTAATGCAAAGGCTATATATAATATTCTTTGAAATTTATTAAATTAGATCTGCCTGGTTTATGTAGAGATCCTTGAAAGTATACACATTTAGACATAATGACCACACAGAATACATACAGTGACAGTTGTAATAGCTTACCTACAGAGAGCTATTAGGTGTATGATTCATCTGGGATACGTGCATGCACACCATTACCCACACAATTTAGTTCTACGCTAACATTAGGAAGCGTTGCGTTAAAAAAGTGTGTCTTTACATTATGTGGCGGCAAAATAGGACGTGTCATGTCGTATGACCATGTCTCCCGCTTGTGCACAAACATGATACATTAAATAAATCAAAAGGCGGAATAAAATGAAAAATAACGGCGTTATAAAGTTAAAGTCATCATAAACCTAACGTCACTGCATAATTCGACCTATGCGGCAAATATGGCAAAGTCTGTACACCTGGGAAAACGGCCAAAGCATTGCAAAAACCCACATCTAGTGTTGCCTTAAGCACGCATTTTATAAAACCATTTTATCTTGATGGATGTAATTTCCTGCCTAGTATTGCTTCACTCCTTACACTCTGTGTTAATGTCTATTCTCATAGGAATGCTTGAAACCCTCACAAATACTTCCATTAAGGGTCGTGCATCATATGACCGCAGACACCATTCATAGAACGCTGCATCTCTTCGCAAGCACACGCCAACCGTGCTACTCAATCAAAATGTTGTAATGGCATAGTGTATTGTCCTTGATATCGACATGCGCTTGGTCTGTATGCATATATGTAGCAAAATAAACCCATCTACAAATAGGGAGTCAGAAAAGATCGATGTAGCAAAAGACAATGATGTGCTAATATTTGACTGGGCGGTGGTCGGACCCGAACATTAACGTGTGCATGGCACGACTGTTACTACTTTGCATAACTATATTACATGTGTCAATATTTAATAAAATGCACAAAGATTCGCTTGACACATTCTCTGTTAATAACACAACTTACTATTGTGCAATATCTGACAGTCTGCCATCAACACGCTGATCGATTCCCAACTCAAAATGTATTACCTGTACGGGATGTAATAACACTAATTTATTTGCCCAGACGGTTATTTTAAAACGACATTTATCTCCCTTTCCCCATAATTTCAATGAAAATAAGCAAGATGTGTGGAATTTTTGATAACCAATTTAGAGGAAATCAGTCTGTTTAATATAAAATACACATGTACGGGTGTATTCAGCAGGCCAAACTGTAATAGAATAAATTAAAAATAGCGTGTCTACTATAGGTAATTTCACGCCACTGCTTTCGATATCTGCCCTGTTTACTATACAGTGCTGCGCTAGCCGTAACTTGAATGACGTATATATGCAGTTAGCCTACCGATTGCCGGATTTGAACAATTTTATATCAGAATTCACGTTTTGCGAGTTTTTAAATTTACGTTTCTTGCTTTTTTCTTACTGAATGCTCGCACAATTTATATGTGGGAGAGGGATATTAATTGCATTGCGGCTATATTGTTTAATTGGATATTAAAATTTTGTTTGCAGACGGGCTTGAAGTAAATGGTAGAGACATTAATAATCTTGCAGCAGCACACGTGTTGCTTGAACATAAAGACAATAACTGTAATGATGACAAGAATAAGGACAAGATGCCTATGGAC
The DNA here is from genome assembly GCA_034401795.1 of Chaetoderma sp. LZ-2023a. Lineage (NCBI taxonomy): Eukaryota > Metazoa > Mollusca > Caudofoveata > Chaetodermatida > Chaetodermatidae > Chaetoderma > Chaetoderma sp. LZ-2023a. Next base: position 94,267,631 of record CM067360.1, on the reverse strand, counting down.
AGATTATGTCGGCTTGCTTTTTCTCACAGTGGTAGCATCCTTTTCGAGTTATGCCCCCCCACCCCAATTTCTACCTAAGCTCCGCCCACATTCGCTTCATAACGTTATCGATTTGATACATTGAAACGTGAAATTTCAGAATTTACAATCCCAGGTAAATATATATGAAAGCTGTTGAATATTTTGAAAGTAATTTGGCTGGGGCTGTTGATTCTTATGACAGGTTCTCATTCAAATTAGTTTCAAGATATTCAGCGGAATGCTTATTACATTATAAATTCTACAATACATCAAGCTCGTATACTTGATGAATATATCGATTTTCATGACAGAACTACGTCAATTTGATTGGTAACATGTGTCATATTTGATTATGGTGCCAGATACTTGACTAACATATCGGAAAAATAGAAAAAAGTGGCAAGGCATTGGCAATATGAGGGGCAGTGACATCTCCTTCAGCACTGCCGCCATATGCAAGGGAACTATCGTGCATGCTCTCCCCACTCTCGCTCTCTTTCTCTCTCTCTCTCTCTCTCTCTATCTCTCTCTCTCTCTCTCTCTGTCTCTCGCCCCCTCTCTTTCTCTCTCTCCCTCTCTCTCTCTCTCTCTCTCTCTCTCTCTCTCTCTATCTCTCTCTCTCTCTCTCTTTCTCTTTCTCTCTCTCTCTCTCTCTCTCTCTCTCCCTCTCTCTCTTCCTCTACCATATGATGTCCTCGAATAGCTGGCTACATATAGGGCATTATATCATCCGCACACCACCTGAGTTCCAGTCTGTACATGCCCAATATAGTCATATCATTATTCTAAGCTGTGTAGGGATGTCTGTTCTTGTATACAATGCCTATCTTCTACAAGATATGTGATGGTCACGCTAGTCATGCAAGTCTTCTATTATGGCTCGTGAAGGCAAACTCTAGCTTGAGAGAGGTTGGTAAGTTAACATATTTCATGGGCCTGAGATTTTTCTCGGCATCATCCCAGCTTGCATTTAAAACAGACAACTTGAATGGTGCAGCGTTTCCCACGGGAGTCAGCTGATTCATAAACCGTTTAACCTGCCATGATGGCAGTAGTCAACTGTCCAATGATAGAATATGACATTGTTACAGAGTACTTAAGGATGTCCAGGCTATTTGAGAAGAAGGATACCAAAATACATTAACATAGGCATGTGTATAATAATACACACCATATTATATGAAAAAGCTTGACCCAAACTTATGATTAATACATTGCAGTTGGCATGCGCCCATGTGAAATTCGTATGGAAAAATGATAAATGTATCTGGATTAACTGAGAGTCAAATAGAATCTGACCTAATGCACACCCAGTCTATGGAAGGTGTGGTGTCTGCTGAACATACCCTGCACAATGCAATGATGCAGCATAAGTCGTTAACTTGCCAATGAATGTGGATCGGAAATTCTCTAATAGAACACCTGGGACTTTCATTATGTGATATGTGTAACACAACCTTCTTGCAGGACCTTTGGCCGGTGCGTTGTGATGTGATGACAAATTGCTATGCAATTAGAGGATGCCATCTTCGTACTGTGCCCGCCGACTACCATTGTACATTTGGATGCACCTCGTTTCTCAATGTGAATGGCAGCATGTGATGATGCAGAGAAAACATCTGTCCCAGAGAAATCATGAGCTCTTCTATAGTACCCTAACTCGTCTCTACCGCACATCCAGCAAGCGTATGTATTCGCAAGCGGAAAAGAGGGTTCACTGTCAGTTTGCTATTTGGAAAACATTCCATTTAACAGAACCAGGCACCACATGTATCGACTGAGAATAATTACAGGATAATATGAGGAGTAAAAGGACTGCCACTCAAGCAGTGTGTGGGGGTGACGTACTGACCCTGCCGCTGTAGAGAATAAGTTGATAGACACTTCCACTGAGCATGACAGCGGCAACTCAGGGTATGAATTGACAACTGATTGCAATAGTGAGTATTTGAGAGGTGATATGTTTAAATACGGATTACATATTTATTGTTTATTATGTTAAGGAGAGGGCACCAATGTAAATATTTGAGTGGTCAGTTAATGCTCTAGCTTATTTAGGTGTGATGTTTCATTGTGCAGTTCCACATGCATTTTGACCTACTATAAAAAAATTGCCATTCAGTAAATTCAGTCAACTCCCCTAAATTGCAATATAATACTTATGCTCCGATTTACAGTATACATGAACCAGCTCTGAAACAGATTTCTGATCTAACAGCATGTGTGCTAAAATGAGTGTCATAAACTACAGCAGACTGGAAACAGACAGACATGTTACGGAGGCGCGCAAACTAGTACCATAGGCGAGTAATTAACATCGACGGACAGCTCTGTCGGTGTATCCAGCATTTGCCTTGAACTAGGAGGTGGCGTGTTTCTTCCACTTGTTTGAGTACCAGTATGGTCGTAACATATCTGGGAAATGATTATTTATTCGATGTGTTCTCATATTAGAGGTTCTTACCAAGCACTTTTAGGGCATGCTTATATCGAATACGCAGGTCTGTAGTGCTGATTGTGCGTGGATGGGGACGACAACAAATGCACACACCTTTTTAGATCGCAATGGTCAATCATCAGCATGCTATGCATGACAACAGTTATGGGAAAATTAATAGCACATACTGATCGTGTTTTACCTCAGCAACTGATATGCATTGCATGTTATTTGAGCTGCATCTGCAAATGTCGCGATGGAGACAAAGCTACTGGTATGGCAACATCAGCGTCCAGTCAAGTTGCTTTCAAAATAGGCAACAGCGTGTTTCTTACATAGTAACGAATTACAATTCATACAACTTGCTGGGCAATTAGCAGTTTATGATGGACTGTATCGCGTAATTCATGACGTAGTTGATTATCACGCCAGCCTAATGTGACATAGTTGATTACACCATCATACGATTAATTGATAAAATGGATTCGTCAATTAAGCCATTATTGAAGTATCGTTTATTCTAACATATGTTCGTCCAAACTTGACTCCATGCCATCCTTTGCACGGAATCTTTTTACTGTCATCTCGCGCGTTCCAGTACATATACACAGAGGACGATTTAGAAGAATATAATAAATTCATATGAGAATTATTATAGAATAATAAACGAACTACGAACGGCCACTCAAGTAACTGATGTCATAGCCAAACACGGCACATGCTAGCTGACGTCACAATGAAAATGACGTATAGCAGGTGTCAAGAAAGTCCAAACGTCCTACGTGTACGAATTGTATGCCTTTGATAAATGTACAACTTAATACACATTCTCTTGGATATTTTGAAACATGTTTGCCTGGGGGTTAGGACTGGTTAGCTAGACATTGACTGGGTGTGGCTAGAACAGGGCGGTTGTATCTAGAAATGGTAGATTGAAATTGATCAGTTCCTACGTTATTACAGATATAGATATATTACATTGAAATTCAGTCATATGCATTTCATCAGCTAGAACACATAATTATCAGAATAGAGAACTCAAAAGACAGTGGGTTGATGAATGCCAAATTGCAGCCATAATTGGAGACTGTGAAACAATCAATATTACAGTAAGGCAGATACAATTTTAATTTAAATAAAGTGAAATTATGAGGAACGTATTATCATGGCCCTTAGTTTTAGAAACCAATACCAATACACAAATTATTGTTGAATGTATATACCGTCTAAAGACAGAGAGTGGGATGGAGGAGGGAAACAGGGTGGGTTGGGGTGACGTAGAGAGGCGGAGGTAGAGATGTAACAATTGGTATTGTAAGGTACAATCTGCATAACATCTGCCAACATTGTCATGAGTTATATTTATGCCTGCATTTTGCGATTGCTAGTTTGCAATAAAAGACGGTAACAAATGTTGATGGCATCAGTTCCAGACGAAATGTTCCCAACTTAAGCTGGTTGGTAACGTCCCCAAAGAAAAGCCACCACGAGTATATTTGGATGGAAAACATATTGCTTTATTCGACAGTTTATGGTATGTATCTAACTGTGAACATAACAAAGCATTAATTGTGACATGGTGTGTGAGACTGGACTGGCTGCTAGATAGATATATGGATGGATATACAGAAAGACATCTCATGTGTTGTCATAATCAAATAAGCCACATGTTAGCTGACGTTACATTAACAATCATACTGTTTCGAAACGTCCGTATCAATTGTGTGCCTTTGATGAATTTACAATTTAATAAATATGTTGTTGGCTTTTTAAAAATTATTTGACCGATATATTTTGCAACAGTCACCAGCCAAATTAAGGTCAAACCATTCAACACCTTGCTCGTATAGGTACCTTGAAATGTATTTCTCGAAGCGGCTTTACTCAAAGCTTCAACTCAATTCCAATGCGAAGGGAGAATGTTAGCTAAAATGAGCGTGACATGGCTAGAAATGGATACATATATTACCTGCTTTAGCCCTAATGTGTGTACATCCGTGCGTTGTGATATATATTTGAATCCTCAGTGGGCATACAGTTACACCAATATTATTGTCAAGCATTCTGCTGTGAATGTGGACCGTTAACCCTTCCCACCCCGCATCTTGAGGTGTAGCCTGCTATTCATGTCTAGTCAATTGACATTTCAACATTATTCTCAATTATATGAAGTCATAATCAACTACGTGAAGTGTACAATTGCGTCTTAATCAATTACGTCATGAATGGCGTGGCTAAGTTCAACACGAACACTTACTTGACGACGGACTAATCATTGCTGTCTGGATTGTATGGTATTACCATTTAATAAACATGCTGCTGAATATGTTGAGACTAATATGGCTGGACGCTTTTGCTGCTTATGGAAATTGATAGTCATGGAGCTCAGCGATTGATCGATCCCAACACGAGCAAAGTATGGGTGGAGCTTAGCTAGAGATGGGCTGGGATGGCATTTATCCATAATTGAGACGGCGCATTCTACGTCATATAAATGTACGGTGTCTGATCGCTTAAAGGTGCTGGTGATCTCACGCACGACGCTAGTGGTATAAATTATCGGCATTCGCAGCAGGACTTTTAAAAACAAATGATTTATTAACACCGAGTAGTAACGCCAAAACTAATTATTTGGCAAGATTAATAAATTGAGGATAATACTCATAAAACTCCTTCTTCATAGTATATTTAAAAAATAATAATTAGTCTGTATGTGAAGCAAACTTCAGTTTTGATTTAGCACGACGATGAGACGTGCTTCGCGAGATGTCCGTCTGAAACATGTTGACATTCAGTTGTAATGGTACGCTGGTGGTAATATACGTCATTCGTGTCCTCTATTCATGACATCGCAAACTCTCGAGGAACGAGTTATCGCCACCGGTGGTACGCCCGTCCCAGTTCGTAATTGCATCATCGTCTGCTGCTACGTTAACGGAACAAGTTATCCTTGTAGGGTGACGTAGATTTTGAAAAGAGAATGGATTATAGTGCCATCTTGAGATAGTAGGGAATTACAGTTGATGTGGGGAGGCTGACTGTAGAAATTGACTTAAGATTTCTTTGTAAAATCAAATTCGCTGAACGATATTCCCAGCTGGCTGCTGTTGTGGCGAATGGCACATTTACTGGAAAGAATTCCCAAGAGACATCATTATAATCACATTACGTTAACAAGGATTTGTATCGGATGCTACATGGTTCGTTTTAAACGTGTAGCTAATTGCTTCAGCAGCATCGTGGCGTGAAAATAACCATGTCGCTTGGGATGATATTATTCTTTAAGCGGACAGTTCTCTGCAATGATACCAATCATACCGCCTCTTCGGAATTGACGTACAGTGCGCTAACTCTTTGACTCTCATTTGAGCCAAACTGCTTCTACAGTGGTCTTGGTCTTTGACAAATATCCATTTGCAGACCAAGAGAAGACTATTTTTTTGAAAATGAACAACTGGAATGATTGGCTCGATAATCGATCCAGTCATTCCAGTAGTAAATTTACAAAAACAGTCTTCTCTTCGTCTGCAAATGGACATCTATGAAAAAATTTACATTTTTTGAACAAATTTGCGTGTTAAAGGATTAAAGTGGGATATATTTACCCGGTGCGACACGGTACAATTATAGATTCTTGACTGGGATATCAGTGTTTGGAACTTATGGGCCACTTTGTTAACGATCCGGTCATTATACTTATATGCGTTTACTTGAGGGATCCGGCGTGTCACTCAAGTATCTTCCTTCATAATTAAATACGGCACTTGTTATGTGACGTGACGTCACAATCCAAATGACGGAGCTTCTTCCCAGAAAATCGAAAAATACGTCACAAATATGTATGGGCTGTTTGTTCTTGAAGAATTGACTATTTAATACGCATGCTGTTGGATATTTGTGAATAATTTGAGTCGGCAACGGCCGCAGTTAAATTAGTTTCAAACAGTCAACAGCTTAGATGTATTGGTACCTTGAAATGTAGATTATGGGAATTGAGGTATCAATGTTTGAGATCGATTCCAACACACGTAAAAAGTGGTGGGAGTTGAGCTAGAACTTGGCGGGGCATAGCTAGAAATGGGAGGGGCATAGCTAGAAATGGGAGGGGCATAGCTAGAAATAGATCCCTCAATTGGATGAACCACCCGACGCAGAATACCCACTTTATCTTTTTCACATTTCATGTGTACTGTTGCTGTACTATGTATGAAGCAACTGAGTTCAGTATTTTCTACGAGAAGAGCAACACGAATTGGTGGTTAGCATGGCTACAATAAGAATGCCAATCACCAAATTCCTGATTTAAGAAATTGCTGTCACATTTGTGATTGGTGGCATTAATTAGAATACGTGTATATATCTATTTTGTGGAAATTTGGTGATTTTACATGTATCCGTATTATCATATTTAAGGCATTTTGAAGTCATTCTGGACAAATCATACCTTTATCCCTTTTAGATACATAGGTGGTAGATTGGAGATTAGACATGTGTGTAGCTTGATTTGAGCATGGACAGAACTGATTGTAATCACAGTTCAATTCGGGATTGCGAACTTATTTTTATGGAAATGTAGCATCTATCAAGACAAGTAAATCATCCATACAAGATTTTGCGTATTATTAATCTATCCAAATATGCAGGAACACGTAACAGCCATAGGTAAATATAATGAACTCATAAACTCGGTTAAAATGTTTAATTTTTCTTATTTCTTAAAGGGAAAATCTGGCACTCAGACCTCAATAGATGAAGTCGTTCAATGTTCCAAGCCAAATAAATGATCATTCTTCTTTTTCTTCTGGCTCGCCTGTGCAGCTACACCGTAACCATTCTCCGTAATTACTATTTATGTGCCACGTTCTATGTTTAAATCCTACTCATTACAGTAGCTCACGGCCCATTCGCCAAGTAGAGACATTTTGTCAGTTCGAACCTATATTTTACTTGTGATCTGTCCAAAAAAGATGGACACTTTCATCAATGTATGTAACTTACTCTTGGTGTCTTGGGCCTACATATAACAGTGCACCCTTGACCACATTCCAAACACACACGCGTACACATGCACACACGGACGCACGCACGTACGTACACATGCACGCACGCGCGCACGCAAGCTGGGATGTGCACAATGTTATGTTGATAAATGTCATATATCAATGTTCTCGCTTGAACCGGAATGGACCTTTCCATTTTTAGCTATGCCCCGCCCATCACTAGCTAAGCTCCACCCACACCTCGCCGTGTTTGGATTGATCGATCCCCGAATGCCCTAGCTATCAATTTCCTGAAAACTATACAGGGAAGCTGTTGAATATTTTGTAACTAATTAGACTTGGTGCTGTTGCTGTCATAGGCAGCAACAGCGCCCAGTCAAATTAGTTTCAAAATATTCAACAGAATATTTATTAAATAGTAAAAGCAAACAATTTGTACAACAGCCCATAGACCGTCATCAAATATGCGTTCGTGACGTACGTATCGACGTCATTCATGACGTCATTCATTATGATGTCACTGTACACGCCACGCAGTTCATTATGACGTCATGTGATGGGTGGGTACTCTGGAAAGGTGAATTGAGTTTATGTCTGATTTCATCTCATGGAACCTCTCTTTTCTACGCTAAGCATGAACACTGCCCCGCTGAAAATTGTCTGATGTTGCGTACCTGTTTGTCGTGCAAGTACCCAAAATCAATTCTTATCGTGTGCACCTCCTGTGTCTACCTCCATTTCCCTATGCTAGTATATCTATGGTTAGGAGTGGTTGTGGGCCAACTCGTTCTCCAGCAATATATGCCTCAAGCTGGCGACGCACGCTAGAACTGGCTTTTTGATTGTGTTTCTCAATGCCTGGGAAAGTAGCTTTGTGAAGGTGTTGGCCATAGACATTGGTGTGTACTACAAATTAATTTATCCGATGAGATGACCTACTGTCTGTGAGAGTATCTAATTATATCAATGTATTTTTCAGACTAGATGTGTGAATACATGGGCGGAGGCCTGGAAGAACAGCTTGTTGCTTCATTGTGGCTGAGTATGTTATGCCATGTCATGGTCTATTTAGTGTTAGCTTGCCATTTACAATATGTACATTATTTACAGTATGACTTCAGCAGCTGCCTTGGCTGTTTGTGTTGAGCGCATAGCACTACACACTTCATATACACAATGAACGGCTGACTCTAATGCTTGACCTTTTATGATGGACCCTTTCTTTCAAGATCGCCTGTAGGGATCCTGATGACAAAGCATTTGATGTGATCATGGACCGTGACTGACGTTATTTGCATGGACAGTATGGTATATATATGCAGTGGACGACATCTACGGACGTGCTAGTCGTAAATTTGATGTAAACGAAATGAATCTCACTAGAGTATAGCATAAACAAGTAACGATATTGCAGCCGTTGATGTCTAGTATCGTTCCTCTTAATGAGGAGTCAAGACAAAACAACAAGACGCAATGAAAAATGACAACGATAAGCTAATATCATTCCAAACACACATACTGCCATGATCGCTTCACTAATAGACAAATTGAACTCTAGTATGCAGCCAAGAGGAGACACTGTCTTCGAAGCATCAGCTACAGCCACACTCACATTGTAGGATGCTGTCATAGAGAACTTCTTTGTACACGGAGGATATTAAGGTTTGTTAAGCAAAATCCACATCTGCCAATACTACTACTACTACTACTACTACTACTACTACTACTACTACTACTACTACTACTACTACTACTACTACTACTACTACTACTACTACTACTACTACAACTACTACTACTACTACTACTACTACTACTACTACAACTACTACTACTACCACTACTACTACTACTACTACTACTACTACTACTACTACTACTACTACTACTACTAATAATAATAATAATAATAATAATAAGAATGATATCAATTTTACATAATATCATATTTTTCGTAAAATAAAACATGATATCAACTGGTTGACCATACCATCCATGCAAATAACGTCAGTCACGGTACATGATCACACACGCACGTTCATAACGAACCCGTCCACTACATACTATGCATGACAGGTATACACATTGTCATTTTCAAATCTTAAACTGTCAGAAAGGACAATTAGCCAGTTTGTGCGGCGTAGACATCATATTCCAAGATATGATTGCGCGTGGTGCGGTAGAGTTTATTGGTAGCAATTTATGGATGGGTGATTTTGTCAATGTGAATGCCCTTGGAGCCGGACTCAATGTGCTAGTATTGCGGCACTCACAACTTCCCTTATGTTACCATCACTCGCAAACATGCACTCGCGCACGCACGCATACACGCACTCAAGTACACACGCACGCACACACATACACACGCGGGGGAAACACACACGCACACCTTTTCTCAGAATCTACATTTCTGTGGTATTGCTAAAGACGAGACTCTATCGAATATGCACTACTACTACTACTACTACTACTACTACTACTACTACTACTACTACTACTACTACTACTACTACTACTACTACTACTACTACTACTACTACTATTACTACTACTACTACTACTGCTACTACTACTACTACTACTACTACTACTACTACTACTACTACTAATAATAATAATAATAATAATAAGAATGATATCAATTTTTACATAATATCAGATTTTTCGTAAAATAAAACATGATATCAACTGGTTGACAATACCATCCGTGCAAATAACGTCAGTCACGGTACATGATCACACACGCACGTTCATAACGAACCCGTCCACTACATACTATGCATGACAGGTATACACATTGTCATTTTCAAATCTTAAACTGTCAGAAAGGACAATTAGCCAGTTTGTGCGGCGTAGACATCATATTCCAAGATATGATTGCGCGTGGTGCGGTAGAGTTTATTGGTAGCAATTTATGGATGGGTGATTTTGTCAATGTGAATGCCCTTGGAGCCGGACTCAATGTGCTAGTATTGCGGCACTCACAACTTCCCTTATGTTATCATCATTCGCAAGCATGCACTCGCGCACGCACGCATACACGCACTCAAGTACACACGCACGCACACACATACACACGCGGGGGAAACACACACGCACACCTTTTCCCAGAATCTACATTTCTGTGGTATTGCTAAAGGCGTGACTCTATCGAATATGCATATTCTAAAGTAAAAATATAAGAGTCATAGCATGTGGTGGCAATTGGTCTGGGCGGATACTCATTTTGGAAATGCCAGGTTAATAGTACATTTTCTATCATGTTGCAAAGCGCAAGCCATATTTTTTGTTTTTTTCTACACATACTTATCTACCAGTTTATTCTGAATACCTATCGTGCCAATTAAATACACATCTGGAAGATCATCATCATCATCTCATGAAGCGATCAACATCCTGAGAATAGATTATCAATGAAAGAGAGCTGATGAGAGTTGCCAAACGACTCCATATCTATGCAATATACATGAATGTTCCATACTTTTCGTTGGTTAGTGTAACTAGTTAAACGCGTTATCTAGTTAGTGCTGTGCGAGTTATGAATTTGAAGAGAGACTAAGCACTAAAATAGCAATAATATATAGCTGTGCTATATCACCTGTTATAAGTCAACAGTTAAAAACTACTTTACAACAATTCTTAAAAATACACCCACTTAACACATCTTACCTGTACAGGTGAAAAAGCACATTGGTCATAGATATGCATTTTGAGCGGGTCAAGAAAAGAGCACACGTTAAGCTCTGCCTTTAAGGCTACCGCTATAAATATAGCCGTTAAGTTGATTTGAATAAAATTAGTAAAAAGTGAACAATGTTAGAGTTATGGTCCCAATTTGGAAGATACATAATTTTAATATACTGTGGTTGAAGCAAAGGAAGCCACGTTGAATTCAGTATTATGCGTTCTAGAAACCAAACAATTTAAACAAATGATTCAGGAGTACATTTTGCCAGGTTGGCTATATTCTGTCCAAGATAAATACATTTTTGAAAAGGTAATACAATCTGACGATATATTTGTTTCCTAAAGACAACGTAATTACTAAAAATTAACCATGTTAAATCTACAATGTTAATTTTGTTTCCAAACATCTGTTATAATAAGAGAGTATGCCCTGATTTAACACACACCACCTAAGAATATTTTTTAACATCTGTATGCGTATATATGTCAAAATAAAGACACACACACACACGAATGCGCACACGCTGGCAAACGCGCATTCCTGTACGCCCACGCACGCACAATTGGCTGAATGTTCTGCATTGGTAAGACAATGGCATAATTATGTGATGGGCTTTAAGTGTGTCCAAATTGGTCCCTGTCCTCGATGGTGTCCTCTTTTCTCTTAAACTTAATCAGAGGCCCGGCTCCAGCAAGACCGGCAGATATTCAAATGATAGGAAGAGACACAGCTTTAAAGAAGGACGGCGTATACTATAGATGCGGCAAAAATGCCAACAGGAACAAGGGTAATTCCAGTATTTAAGATAGTACAACTTTTGAAGCGAGTCATTGGTTTAGCCACAGCTTAAGCAGTGAAGAAGCTAAATTATCCCAGCATCACATGGGTCTTAGAAAGATTAGACACCAGCGGCGAACAAGAAATCCCACAATGGGCCATGTTTAACGAGATAATAAGCACAGTTGACCACCCGTTACTTTCACAGGGATGGCTCCAACAATACACACGCTACAGCTGACAATTGTAACACCATCACGGCAATAATAAATCGGTGTGTCAATCGCACAGGTCATTTTGGGAAGATACATACCGTGATTTTCGGGGACAAGCCACTTTATAGCAAGGCTAAAGAAGTTATGGGTTATGAGTGGGCTCAGCCAGAGAAATTAAGTAGTGGTTCTACTTGGTGCCGTTCACATTCTCTTCAACGTTTTTAATTCCATCGGTCAGCTAATGGAGAGTACTGGCGTGGATGACGTATGGGTTGAGTGCGAGTTGTTTGGACTAAACGCAATTAATGGCATGATGGAAGGGAGCAATTGCTACAGAGCGATTCGTGGGCATCTCTGGGCATACGAGGCAATCAGTAGGATTTATTTTGAGCACGTTTCGCGTTGGTTGAGTTTAAAAGAGATTGATTTAGCAAAGGAAATTAAATCAAGAGTTTCAACAGTCACTGCCTTGTTCATAGGTCAAGAGTCCAGAGGTCTAGAAAACGGTGGTAACATGTATGAAGCCGTGAGCAACATAAAGGATGTCCTGAAATTACCGCGTTTTCGTTGAAGATGCAAGCATTCCAAAACCAGTTGGCCGAAAGCCCTAATCGTGCCTTTTGGATGGTATATCTTGAAATGGTGGAACCGCTTTAGATTGCATACTTGCCAATCGTGATGCAAACTGGCTCATTTGCGGCCACACTGCCCTGGCTAGCCATGTATAACCACTACAACTATGGCAGATGGGGCCGGTTTACCTGTCAGATATGAAATCACTAACAGGCACAGAGTCTGAGGTATACCAAGATTTCATGGCGGGAAGTTTAATCTAGTTCTAGTGAATCAGGCAACGGAATGGATGAATAAGATGTGCAAGCTTTCAAATGCTATTATTGGCATTACAAAGAATGCTCCGCATGGGATAAATTCTGTACTACATGATCCGAGCGGTCCCAAGTTCATAGGACACTATGGGACTCGTTGATGTCGCTGACGATGGAATAGAGTGGAACCTCACTGCTAGGAAAGGATACGTTGCCTGCAAGCAAATATAACAAGATGAAGATGGAGATGCTATCACTAAGCTCACCGAACAGTTCAGTAGATTCAAAAGCGTTCATGAGGATGGCAGTGACCAGGCTGGTGCTGGGCAGTTCATGAAACCAGTGAACGCGCTACTCTCATATCAATGACTATGGATGATGTAGCCAGCACCAACATAACTGAATCTCTTCTGACTGCAGCGTCTATATGGAGGGCACTTGTAGCAGACAATATAAAACAATGTTCCATTTCTTGATATGATCAAAAGTTAACTCGAAAACATGTGTAAACTTGTACATGACAACAGCAGCTGATGCATATAATGAGAAAATATCTTTAAAGGCAGACATACATCTGATACAGAGATTTTGCAATACATCGAGGGCGGGGCAACACTCTCCTTGGCAAAAAACGAGCAATACGATGAATTCAACTCCAAAATCTGCATAGTTCCCGATTTTGACAGGAGGTTTAGAAATCGACACACTAGCAGACTTGCCTGCCGTATGGCGTAATGTTCCAGCATGTGCTGGAATAGACAGCCATGCCATGATTCAGGTCATGGTAAAAACGCCAACTTGCAAAACAATCAACGACTATGCTGAAGTATTCACCAGGAACCGTTTAAACAATTTCTCCAGTTCAGTTAATAGATGTGATGTTGTGTTCGATAGGTATTTTGGTCCGATCACAAGTCACCAACTAGGTCTACTCGGTTAAGGGAATTTAAGCACTCAATTCGCAAGGTGATACGTCGTGGAGATTTAGTTTTACCACAGGTGTGGTCACAGCTCTTTGCTCTCGATGATAACAAAAGAGACATCGCACTATCCATAAGCACCACTTTATCTGATGTTAGTCTAGGAACTAATAGAGAAATTGTTACAGCAGGTGGATTTGATGTCATACATAGGGCAAAATCAAATATAAGTGGGTATAACCCACTATACCATGGCTGACAAGAGGATTGATATCTGCCTGTCATAAAAACAGAAACTGTATTTTACATTTATAAAATGTCAAACAATGTATAATGAGAACACAGTTTTAAAAATATAGAAATAAACTGGACCAAATAATAAAAACATACAAAAGAACTATTATCAGAACAGATTTGAGAAATCAAAAAGTGATATAAATGAAACATGGACCCCTATAAAATCACGTTTGAATAAAGTCAATAGAAACGCACAACAGACCCAGTTTCTCTTCAATAATAAGGTAATCACAGATAACAAAGAAATTAAATATAGTGATAACCTCACAGATACTCCAACTTATCAAGCCTCTTCATGTTTTGCTTATCCTGTTAAGAATATCTTCACTATACTTAATTCACATAATCCTGCGAAAAGTGCCGGTGTAGATGGATTTATATCGAGGATGTTTAAATACTGCATATTTGATTTACTAACGCCAGGCAACCATAACTGCAATCAATCACTAGTACAAGGCAAATTAATATCTGCACGTATCACTCCAATATATAAAGCAAAAGACTCGTCCAACTTCACAAATTACAGGCCTGTCTCGATACTTCCACTGTTCTCTAAATTAATGGAGTGATTAATGTATAATAGAAAACATGACATTTTATATGCTTCACAGCATGGATTCCGTCCGAAACACTCAGCAATGCTCGCACTAGTTGAAAGGACAGAAACAATACTTGGAGCGATTGAAAAGAAAGAAAATATATTGGACATCTTCGTAGAGATTTAAAAAGCTGTTGACATTCCCAATCACAATATATTAATAGAAACACTTGCCTATTATGGAATCATAGTATGTGCGCTTGCCTGGTTTCAGAGCAACTTAACTAATAGAACACAATGCGTGCAATGTAATGCAATCTGCTCTGAAAACAGGAAATTAAACTGTGGTGTTCCTCAGGGTCAATTCTTCGCCCTCTTCTGTGTTTACCTTATATGAATTGACTTACCAAAAAGTTGCCACAAATTGTCACTAATAATAGTTGCCGATGACACCAATGCCTTTTGCTCCGACACATACTTAGATACATCATAGGAAAGAGTAAGTAAAGAAATGGAAGAAGTTATTACTTGGTTCAAAGTAAACAAGCTTTCATTAAATGTTGATAAAACACACATATATGCTATTTTCAAATTGTAGCCGATCAAGAAACAATAGTATTCTAAAAATCTATATTAATGAAAAGGAAATTGATGAAGCTCCTTTTGCTAAATTCTTAGGAGTTTATTTAGACATACCTCAATGCCATCTGAACTTACGCACACAAAGGTAACTTAACAAAAATACAAAACGTGCAGAAAAAATGCATTACACTGTTCTCAAATACAGCGAATGATCAAAACATCTTCAAAACACAAAGACCTCTTGAACTCACAGACATAGGTAAGTCACAGAGGATCAACATTGTCAGAGCCTTTATTCACAAAATCCGACCTAAATGTATACTCCACAGCTTTGCAAACAACATCGAAATCCACACATACAACACTAGGAACAAAGCTGATCTCCACATTAGATATACACGAACAGACACAGGAAAACGCCGAATTTCAGTTGGTGCAGTCAGGGCATGTAATAACACAGATAAACAAACACGCGCAAAAATAATAACACTAAAATCATACAAAGACATACCTGGCGGGGGTGGGGTGGGGTGGGGTGTGGTGTGGGGGTGTGAGGTTGGGGATGGGAGATGGAGGTATTAAAACTAGCATATCAATACATTCTAGATCTAGATAACACACTAAACAGCTATCATTAACTAATGACATGCTAACTACTATAACTGCTACTATAACTACCACTACCACCACCACCACCCCACTGTGTAGCTCGCCAGGTAGTGTCGGGCCGTTCCAGTGTATCATGTCGACTCGCTGCGCTGCACTTTTAGGCGTGGCCGGCAGATCCGGCGAGTCATCCATCAAAGAACATCGCGTCTCTATATCTGTAGACTCACATATTCAGGCCGTAAACGCCTCACCGCAAATCTGTGTTCCGAATGTAGCTGTTAGTATTCGTGAACAATTATCAGAGGTTCCAAATTACTCCCATAAATGGGGAGTTACAAAATTGTTTTAGTGCGGTAGGTTGGAGAACTGGACGCTACAGGATAAAAACCTGACAAATAGCGAAGGAAGACACGTATTGTCTGTCGCGCTTGTAGTAGCTGGTACAGATCCAACCTGTTCGGCCCCTGGTCGAGGATGCTCTCGATCACTGGATCGCTTCTCCTGTTATACCCCTCGTGACGTCACAGGCGCAGGCTTCATCCAATCATCGTTCGAGCAAGAGCCAATCAGCGCGCAGCTACTAATAGCGCAGTCAAACGTTCTAGAACATTCTAGTAGCTTTGCGTCCATGTGGTTATGACATCACAGCACTATTTTGAAGACAATCATGAAGAGTTTTCCCTGGATAACTCAGCCATTTCTCAACCGATTTTGAAATGGTTTACAGATTTGAAAAGCCCGTTGAATTCTGATCTTGATAATGTCAGAGGTAATGGGAAACAGGCAATCAATAAGGATTACAGGGTACCATCTCGGTACACTAAAAGCGCCATCCTATCTGGGTCGTAACCACGTGCTCCATATAAACAGCGTCATAGCGCGCATGCGCATCATGCGTTTTAACGCTATCTCTCCCATAGGCCTATATATGCTTATGGCTCTACCCCGATGGGCATGTTCAGGAAACGAATCCAGGACGGGCGGCGCGTACCCAGCTCAACTAGTACGGCCGGTATCCAACCGGTCGATCCGAAATACACCAGCTACTATTACTACTACTACTACTACTACTACTACTACTACTACTACTACTACTACTACTACTACTACTACTACTACTACTACTACTACTACTACTACTACAGCTACTACTACCACCACCACCACCGCCGCCGCCGCCGCCGACACCACAACCACCACCATCACCACTACTACCACTCCTCCTCCTCCTCCTCATCCCCATACTACTACTACTACTACTACTACTACTACTACTACTACTACTACTACTACTACTACTACTACTACTACTACTACTACTACTACTACTACTACTGCTACATCATAATGCACTATTTCTACTATCGTGACAACTGCTTCCTTCAAGCTGACGCACCTCAACATGTACCACCACCAAATAGCTCACATAGTTGAGTTGGGGTATTTTGCATGTATGACCTCATCCCCGGTTCGTTCTCCCCGTCCCACCCCGCCCCACCCCTCCCCCTCCATCTCCACCGCACCCCCGCACCCACAAATACAAATCTCTAATCTCAATAACTAAAATAAAAACAATATATGTATTGTATCGTGTGTTCTTTTTTCTTTTTTCTCTGTCTACATAGCTCACTACCGTATCTGTACATACACGAGTATATCTCAAATTCTAGGTTAAGCTGCGTGTGTAATTGTATATGTATGTTTAATGTTAGGCATCCGCCACCACTTTAGGCAATGCCTTCGGTGGACAACATGTATTGAAAATATGTACATTGGTATCCAAGAAGCAACTAAATAATATTAAATCTTGAATCTTGAATCTTGAACTAGAGATTTGTAAGAAAATGTGAATACAGAAACCTGGTGGAATGTTATAACTAAGTCCGCGCTATCTACGAGATTGGTATTTAGACAGTACATCGTGACATATTAATGTTCTGAGGGGTGTTTCATAATTATGTCTCAAGAGATAGCACAGAGAAACGTTGAATCACAAGGGAATCGTAGTAATAGGTAGTCGCACATGCCCCGAGGAAACATAAAGTAGCGCACTAACCCGCATTATTTGGTGAGGAGAGTAGTTTGACTCAAATACCGAGTGGAAGAGAGAGAGAGAGAGAGAGAGAGAGAGAGAGAGAGAGAGAGAGAGAGAGAGAGAGAGAGAGAGGGTCAATTCTTCATCGTATGTGTGGAGCATAATAACGCAGTACAGACTTCAGAGCCTGTAGCCACCCTCACTATAAATTGAGATGCTGGCGGACATGACCGCAGCCGCATCGCGTCCGTCTGTACCAGCAGAATGTTCACTAGTACTATTATTGCCACACCATCTTGGGATGTCGTACTTAAAGTTGCATATTCACGCCAGAAAGTTTGAAAATACAATTTGGTAAAAGTGTAATATCTTTAGAGGCTTATATTGTGTGACTAGATGTAATGACACGAAATTTATCTTAACATATGATGAGTTCATTCTATATAAATTAATACAAAGTATTAAGTTATGGCAATTAAATAGAGAGACGAGTCCCTAATTCAAATTAACAACTTAATACAGTGTATTAATCTATACGTAATGAAATCATCCCATGTTAAAATGTATTTCCTTTCAGTTCATCTAGGCCCACAGGTTAAGCCTCTAAATGTAAATAATTTAAATAATTTACATTGCAGTCTTTGTTTGCTATGAATACGCACCTTCAATCACAGTTATATGAACAATCTATGCTTCGTCTGACAAGGTACCGGATATATCATGGACGAGTTCCACCCACAGCGTATGAACGCTCAATGGAAGAATCCAGCTGTAGGTGTGCCACGGCCATCTAGCCAAGCTACACTAACACTTCGTCCTGTTGGGATGGATCGATCCCTGAACTCTCTGACTATTAATTTCCTGAAAACTATGCATGTAAGCTGTGACCCCTGAACTCCCGGACTAATAATTTCCAGAAAAAACCCATACATGTAAGCTGTTGACTATTTGAAACTAATTTGACGTGGTGCTGTTGCTGCCTATGCTATTGTTAATTTGCGAATACACCAGAAGGAAATGCATCACCGCATTACTATGCTTCTCTCAGTCTAATAGCAACGTTCTACTTTTTTATCCATGCGATTTAACATCCTTCCATATCAATGCCGGGTAAGCATAAGGTTCTTTGAACTCCAACGAAAATTTGCATCAGAGAACATAACTCGACATTTCATGAATTCATAAATGTCTTTAGGTGTCCCGCGACCACAGAATGCTGCCATTGTATTACATTCTTCTGCTTGATTATGTCAACATGTTGAAGATGAGAGTACATATATTGCGGTCTTAGCGCAAAATTGCCTCGGTACCGAACATAACACTTTTCATCCGAAATGGCAAATACTAAAACATCAAGAACTGTTTTGTTGAAATATGTTGAAGCTAACTTGGCAGGGAGCTGTTGCTGTCTCTCGCAGCTGCAGGTTCATTTCAAATTTGCTTCAAAATAGGTGACAGTTTATCGGTATGCATTTCCTCAAATTAGATTTCTGGGAATTCACTGTTCAAATGGTTAAAAAAGACTCACTAGGGTCGGAATACTAACTGTATGGAGCTATTTACCTCACAGACACGCTCCTTTGATTTAGAAATTGAGCATCAGATAGTGTGTAAGAATCGAGGCGGTTCCAAATGTAGTTAGGCAGGATAACGAAAAAAGCATGTTTGCCATTGCAGTATAAGTTTGCATTACTAATGGGTGGCAGGTTTCCCCACTGGGATATCTGCATTATAATTGTAGCACGAGTTGGTGTGCACCCGCATGCATAGGAGTACACATGTAAGATAACACAGACGTGTATTGCGATAAAGTTGCTAGACACACGGCTTGGTCAGCTATATCGCAACTTAGACCTACTGACAGATTGACTTATAGTCAGGTCGTTTAGCCTATACATCATGACTGTTACTGATCGAAAAAAGCATCACATTTTATGTGAGATTTCATTTGGACCGATCATTTAATATTAGCCTAAGAGCCCTCTTTGATGAACAACTTCCCTGTATAGTTTTCCGGAAATTAAGATGTATGGAGTGCGGAGATCGAGTGATTAGAACGGTGTGAAAAGCATGAGTGGAGCTTCGCTAGAGGCATAGCTAAAACTGATGAATATTTTGAAACTAATTTTACGAGATGTTGTTGCTGCCGCACCCAGTCAACTTAGATTCAAAATAATCAACAGCGTACTTGTATAGTTTTCATGTAATAGAGATACATGGAGTGCAGAGACTGACAGATTCCAAAACGGGCAAAGCGTGGATGACGAAACTAGACATACATATACGTAACACCACTGTAAATGTTCATATCAATTGGCACCATGTCTGCTGTTGGCCATGGATAAATGGTTCTATGTTAAACGTATTGGTGTGTATGCGTGGCATATGAATGCGATGGTTATTTAGTTAAAGATTCCATTACACCACTTTTGTCTGTGGATGTCGCGGCAGTCAGCGGTAATGAGAACTTTCAAAATAATTATCCCTCTGACCTATGGCTCATCTTTCGTTTACTTGAATGAAGCCTCTTTACTAGATTCTTTTACATATGGATGCATCTAAATATGCCCCGTTCAATTCTATCTAAGTTTCGCCTATTTTGTATGCGTTTTTTAATCGACGTGACGCTTTAAAAACCTAAATTCCACGAATCTAAATGTTACGGTAATTATACAGGCAAGATGTTGAGTATTCTTAAAAAACTAATTGGCCGCCTGGTTGTTGCTTGTTGACAGCAGCAACTCCCAGACAGATTGTAATCCACATATTCCTGAGAAGGTGGATTACATTGTAAATTCATGGATGTCATACAATTCCGACATTTTCGGATCAGATGGAGTAACCACGATGATTAGGTCTAGAGCGACAGCTAAATAGTGACGTAATTTATTGTGACGTCATAAACTAAAGTGGCAAACCGGATCTCTATATTGGCGATGGTGCAAAAAAAATACAAACTGGTGGAAATGTATCAAACAAAAACTTGGACTCGGAACACGGACGCATTTAAAATGCTTTGTTGGCCGGGACATCTTTAATTGACAACTTCAAACCATATGTGAAATGATACTATAGATAATCGCCCGGTCTACACATACTAGCCGGTGTAGCGCGCCATTGCTGTGAATAGCGCAACTACAATTTCGTCGACGGAATCGACAGATTGTTTTCTAACTGAAAATCAAATGGCCGTTTGTCGCATAATTCATTTAAAAGTTGAATATTTATTCATATTTAGCTACAATTGGCCCTGTGCAATGACGATATACTCTGATAGAAAGCTTTCAAATATATGCTCCATGGAGGAAATTGTCATACAGTTAGCACTGCCCCTTACATAGCTTCCGCCCATTAAACGCGCAACTTTGCTGATACGACCTTTCTGTCTGACATCTACATTATTCAGGGGCGTATCAAGGAGGTCATTTGCCGGGTGGGGGTGGGGGTGATGGGGGGCCCAAAATTTCAAGGTCGTTATCTCTTGAACATGTGCTCACTCCGCAACCAGCAGGTAAGCAAAACGGAAATTGACAGCCCTGCAGGGTGGGGGTAGGGTGGTATATGCCACAGAGTGCACCCCACCCCCTCTTGGATCCGCCACTGTTATTGGTTCTAATGCATTGACAATCAGCAAGTGAGAGCAGTGCCAATATCAATCCTAGCTTATATGATTACACATGGCTTTCGTACTGTCCGCTTGATTTGTCTGAATCGATGCCAGATGTAGAGAGAAATGGCATAGCGTATGCCAAATCATACCAGCAAACCGCCCGATGGGCGACATTATCAACACACTGATGTATGAGTAAGCGCGCATATTTTGTGTTGCTAAGGCCAGACATCTTACGCCCCTCAACCACCCCCCACCACCCCACCCACAAGGCCGCCTATCCCCTCGTTTGACATTAGTCTAAACATATCTTTAAACAACCAATCAAAGCACATGGGTGCCTCTCATATGTAATTCAATTTAGTGGACCTCACCGATGTAATGGAGTTACACGTTATTAAACAATAGAGTGTCAATGGAATTCTAAATTCATCAAAGGCCTTCAATTCGCATAGTTGATGGATGGGGGAGGGCATCGATGGGCATGGCCAAGCTAGATACGCCATTTATTATCGTGACGTAAGCTACCTAGTGACGTAATTGAGCATGGCAGATCGGATCCCTCGCTCATCAGACTTTATGTCGGGAAACGGTAGAATGAACATTTGCTTATTGCCATCTTAATTACATGGTGACCACAGCGTCCGATTCTTCAGAGAAGTAATGCTGGCTGGCAGATTTAATACATCATAGTTCACACATCGTTAGAAGAATTGTGTACGCAATAACGGAAGGGGATTGAAAGCCAGTTCTGCAAGTAGGACATACACGTGAATGACTGGTGAATAGTTCAGCCTTTAGTAGATTTTAAGAGACCAAACTAGAGATTTGGAAGAAAATGTGAATACAGAAATCTGGTGGAATGTCGTCACTAAGTCCGCGCTACTTACGATATTATTATTCTGAGAGTACACTACTCAATATTAATGTTCTCAGAGTTCGTTCATAATTGCGTCTCAAGAGATAGGACAGCGCAGAGTCGTAGTAACTGGTAGTTATATATGCCCTGGGGAAACATACAATAGCGCACTACCTCGCAATACCTCGTTATGAGAGTCGTTTGACCATCATCTTTGACGCAATTGCCGAGTGGGAGAGAGAGAGAGAGAGAGAGAGAGAGAGAGAGAGAGAGACAGAGAGAGAGAGAGAGAGAGCGAGAGAGAGAGAGAGAGAGAGAGAGAGAGAGCGAGTCCGATCCCATTAGCAGATTCCAATTCTTCATCGTATGTGTGGAGAATAATAACTTGGTGTAGACGGCATAGCCTGTAGCCATACTCGCTATTTTCTTAACATACAACGGAATTGAGGCGCTGGCGAACATGAGGGCAGCCGCATCACGTGATTATTTACCGGTCTGGTCAGTAGTACTATTATTGGCACAACACCTTGGCATGCCTTCCGTAATCACAGTTCTATGAGCAATCTATATTTCATCGGGCATAGTACATGATAGATCATGGAAGCGTTCCTCCCACTTTGTACGCGTGCTCACTGGAGGAATCCAGTTTTAGCTATGCAAGGCCAATGTTTAGCTAAGCTGCACATACACTTCGCCTGTGTTGGGATCGATAGACCCCTGCACGTCATGACTATCGCTTTCCAGAACACTATGCATGTAAGCTATTTAATATTTTGAAACTAATTTGGCTGGTTGATGTTGCTGCACATGGCAGCGGCCAGTCAAATTAGTTTCAAAGTATTCAACAGCATGTGTATTAAATAGTAATGACATACAATTCGTACAACCTGGCGGTCTATTTATCCATTAAGACGGACTATATCAAGTCATTCATGACGTAATTGATTATGACATCAGCCTACGTGCCCCGTAATTGCTTACACCGTCATATGATTGATGGATAAACACGAATCCTAAGTTCCGCCTCTTGTGCGGCAGACTATTGCTACCGTGACGGGCCTAGGCCATTTTGATTAAATAGTTAACAATTACCGCATTTAATAATATCATATAATGGAGTGAGATATCGGATCCTTCCATTGCCAATTTACTCATAAACGCGAAGAGAATGCATAGTATCACTTCAATATCAATCTTCTCCATGTCTAATAACAACTTTCTACTTTGTTTTATCCATGCGATTTAACATCATTCCATATCAGTGCTCAATAAGGGTATGGGTCTTTGAATTTCAACGAGAATTTGCATCAGCGAACATATCTAGACATTTCATGAATTCATAACTGGTTTTAGGTGTCCCGCCACCACAGAATGATGCCATTATATTACATTCCCATGCTTGATTAAACCGAACTGCTCTAGATGAGTGTACAGATATCGCGGTCTCGGCATAAAATTGCCTCCGTACCGAACCTTTGCATCCAGAAGGCCAAATAGTACACATCAATTTGGAAGCGGAACTATTCTGTTTAATAGTTTAATGATAATTTGGCATGGAGCTGATGTTGCCTCTGGCAGCAAAATGTTTCTTTCAAATTAGTTTCAAAATATTTGACAGCTTACCGGTATTCATTTCTTGAAACTAAGTTTCTGGAAATTCACTATTCAAAGGGTCAAGAAGGAATCTGTATGGTCTGAATCCTGACTATATTGAGTCAAGCTGTTTACCTCGCAGACCGGCTCATTTGATTTGGAAATTGAGCTTCAGAAAGCGGGTCAGTATCAAGGTGGTTGAAAATGGAGTGAGGCAGGATACCGAAATGCATCACATGTGTCATAGTAATATATGGTGTTTTTAAAATTAATATTAGGTGGCAGTTTTCCCCACTAGGACACCTACTTTGTAATTGAAGCACGAACTGGTGTACACGCACATATGCATAAGAAGCACGTGCATAAAGCCGGCGGGCCCATCTACCGATATTTTTATACCGGCCGATTAAAATTTTCCCGCCGGATAAATCGACCAGACGACCCGGAGGGTCTGGTCTTATGTTTTACTAATTACATATACCTACCGCCTTGCATTATTATTGCTCTTTCCTTCTCTGAAGGAAAGCGTAGTAGGATGAACATTTTACAGCCAATGTTTGCTGTGCATTGTGGCTACAGAGTGACTGGAGACTTCTTCAGGAATCTCTATACTCTCTCCAATGATGAGATCCATAGCAATTCGCTTGACCGCTATATCTCAGAGTGAGGCAGGAAGAGGGTTAATACATAACCCAGAGCCATTGAGTGAGTCATAAGACATAATGACTATCTCATTGGCCGACAGCCATCACATGCCTTTGTTGTAGCAACCAAGTCTTCATTCCTTGACGAATCTTGTCATATAATCCAGCTTTGTGCAGATTCATGAAGTACAGATGGTTCTATCACTACGTGACTCTGAATCCAACTAAAGCTGAAACTTAAGAATTTACATAAATACTTAATATTATATGACTGAAAAAATCTTTAATAAATACCCAAATATGTAAAGAAAATCCCTGACATATCCGGGTATACTTTAAGGCTGAGAGATATAGTGAATATCTTATGCTGAATATAACTATTCTAACACGATATGGCCAAGGAACGAAGCCTCAAAACCCCTCCCTTCCAACCCAAAAAAGAAATCGACAGTGGGGAGGCTTGGAGTGGGTCGTAATGCAAGGAGGTGGGTATATGTAATTAGTAAAACATAAGACCAGACCGTCCGGTCGTCTGGTCGTTATTACTACATTAAAAGCTACCTCCTTGCATTACTATTGTTCAAATACAGATTTCAACATTGCACAAAGCTCGGAGGGGGGGGGGCGAATTTTTGCGCAAAATTGATGTAAACATATACAAATAACACGAAGTTAGAAATAACGAGTAAATAAGTATACTAATAGACAGAAATTCATAAGCATGATAATGAGGGTCATAAAGGACCCTTAGGAGGTAAGAAAGAGAAAAGGAACTTGCAATAAGAAGATGAATAATAGTGGTGATAAGAGAGATGATATGAAAAAGGAGTGAAATACACACATGAGAATGAATTAATACATTAATTAATGAATCCACACAAACAGAAGATTTAAGCGAATGAAGATGATGCAGTATGGGAGGATGATGGATGAGGAGTACAACGCATGGTCCCAGCAGCTACTCTATGAATATTTGTATAGAGGAAATTAGAGGGACCATTAATAAAGGTGTTCTCTGACTTCCAATTAGCAACTTGCATGATATCATATAATGATGAACCAGCAAGGCCCCTAACATCATGGCCTTGACACCAACTAAAGCATTGTCTCCTGGAGAAGCTAAATCATGGCAAATTGTAATCGTATTTACGATCCAACGAGAGATTGTGGTTAAAGAGGCATGACGATTAACACCGTCT
This sequence comes from Chaetoderma sp. LZ-2023a, assembly GCA_034401795.1. NCBI lineage: Eukaryota > Metazoa > Mollusca > Caudofoveata > Chaetodermatida > Chaetodermatidae > Chaetoderma > Chaetoderma sp. LZ-2023a. The sequence goes on along the minus strand of CM067360.1, from coordinate 94,241,780 downwards.
GCATAAGTAACCCAAAGATGTCTATTGTCGGATCGTTTAGAATCTGTACGAAGTGTATACATATTAAGGGCCCTAACTGGGCACCAGCCAGAATCATCTGGTGACAATGAAGAAAGTGTATGTATTATAATTGCTTTAAACAAGAATGTAACTGACTGAGACTTGGACAAGAATTCAGCCCTGGGATAGAGAATAATGCTATTGCCTGTAACTTGAAGCCTATCTAATTCGGCTAAAAGAGCATGAATTGCAGAACGACGGCTAGCCGAAGCTACGGCAAGAAGAAAGACTGCTTTAAGTGTAAGATGTTTCAAGCAAACCGAACCCAAAGGTTCGAAATGTTTCCCCGCCAGAACCTGTAGTACAAGGGAAAGGTTCCAGGAAGGAAGGGGTTTTTTAAAAGAAGGGCGAGAATTACCCATACCTTTAATAAGGTCGTGAAAATTCTCTGCGTTTGGACTGAAGGATCAATTAGGCACTTGACAAAAGAGTTCGGACCAAAGTGATAGGATCTAACAGTGTTAACTGAAAGTTTCCTCTGATCAACGAGTAAAACAAGAAAGTCAGTGACCTGAGCTACAGAGGTTTGAACGGGCAAGATAGAATGGTCTGCACACCATTTTTTGAAAAATTCAAATCTAGCTTTATAGATGTTTCTGGTGGAGGATCTGAGAGATTTCTCCAATAATTCCTGAGATCCGATAGAAAAGATTGACGAAGACGGGGGCAACTCGACAGTTTCCAAACTGACAGGCGAAAGATTTCTGGATTTTGATGGAGAATCCTGCCTCTGTTCTGGGACAATATATTGTGGGAGACAGAACAAGCAGAGGGAGATCTACAGGAAGGTCCAGGAGATCCAGAAACCATGCTTTTGGTGGCCAAAACGGAGCTATCAATAGGACTATACAAGGATGTTGTCTGATCTTTCTGAGGACTAGAGGAATGAGAATCGTTCGGGGATAGAGAAAGTAAACATATTGCCCCAAGACTGAGCTAAAGTGTCCACTGAAAAAGCCATGGGTTCCAGACAGGGAAATATGAAGGTGGATATTTTTCTGTTCTTAAGGGTAGCAAACAAGTCTATGTTGGGACGATAAAAATGAAGAAAAGTCGACTGGGCTACTACATTTTTCAACTCCCATTCTGTTTCTGGGATCCTGGAAGGGCGAGATAACTGGTCGACCAGAAATTCAGTTTGTCAGGGACATGGGATGCTTGAAGAGAAATGTTGTGGGACTTGCACCACTGAAGCATGACCATGGACTCTCGACAGAGAGAGAGAGAGAGAGACAGACCTGGTCCTCCCCTCGATGATTGAGACCACTGTGAAATGTCTGATCTGATAGGAATTGACATACCGAGAATCAAGGGATCCCAATGGACCAGGGCATGGAAAACAGCCCACAGTTCTAAAAGGTTGACATGGGAAGAAGATTATGCGAGGGACCAGGATCCCGAAATCTTCCTGGATTCCCACATGGATCCCCACCCTCCAGCGATGCATCTGTGAAGATAACTGCCTGAGGGGTTGGAAGATGTAGAGGACCCATTAATAAAAGGGACCGACGGTCTTACCAAAACTGGAAATGAGTGATGAGAGAACTTGATGAGAATTGGAAGATCCAGAGAATCTAGACACTGATTCCAATGGGCCATAAGATAAAACTGGAAGGGTCTTTTCATCAAAGGAGCTCAAGGAATCACTTTTTCGACTGAAAACACGAGGCCTATGATTCTGAGAAAGGAGCTGGCCGTAACTAATAAGCCTACCTTAAGAGCCTAACTTGTGAACAACGTCTGGACATTGGGAAGGGAGGGGAATAACTTCCCCTGAGAGAGAAAGCTGAGGGGCATGCACCCATGAAGAACGATTAGTGATGCTCGCTATATATAGAGCAATCTGGGCACACACACACACACACCACCACCACCACCCACCCACCACCACCCCCCCCTGATGAAAGAAGAACTGGCTATTGTGAAATGTCTGATCGGACAACAATTGAAAGACAGAGAATCAGGGGTTCCCAATGAACTAGGGCATGGAGAAAACCACCCACAGTTCTAAAAGGTTGCCATGAAAAGAAGATTATGTGAGGGACCAGGATCCAGAAATCTTCTAGGAGTCCCAGAGGAGCCCCATCCTAGTAGGGATGTATCCATGAAAAAGATGGCTTGAGAAGATGGTGGATGAAGAGGGACCCCAAATAACAGGGATTGACTGACTTTCCAAAACCAGCAGTGGTTCATGAGTTGAAATTGATGAAAATCCAATGATTAAGATATCTAGACTGATTCCAGTGGGTCATAAGATAGAACTGGAAGGATCTTTTCATCAGAGGCGCCCCAGGACTCTCTTTCTATACCTACACCATGAGGCCTATGAATCTGAGGAAAGATTTGGCTGACACTAACTGGCCTACCTTGAGAGGTTGAATTGTGGATACCATTATCTGCACATTGGGAGGTAGGGAAATAACCTCCACTGAGAGATGTCGAAAGAGACCGCCAGGTGGGTAAAACACAGACCAGAGGGACCTTCCATGCTTTGATATCATGTATAAAGAAGCACACTTGCAACCAGTAACACAAAAGATGGAAAGACACCCCCTCCCCACACACATTAATGGTGCTTATAAATCGATCCTGATTACAAAATGAAAAGTGCACAACGGCTATACACATAATATAATAAAATAAATTGAGAAAGTCCACTAACGAAAGGAGATAAGAAGCCTACCAATGGAAGATACACTAGTATGAAAGCTAATATCTGAATAAAGACGGCTATAAATGAAGAATGAAGGATAAAAAGCCTCAATATTCTGATTAGGACTAGGCTGATAATAGTTAGGATGTTGATAGGTAAGATAATGCTTGAGTTATCTCAGTATAAGTCCAAAGTGTACAAGAATCTATTTAAATAATGTAGGATGTTACAATGAGAACAGATAGAGATTCTAAGCTATATCCTTATTCTAACCCCTTCCTGAGAGGTAACTTGTGTTGATTTCTACTGTTCAATCTCTACCACTATCTTCGTATGGAGAAAAAAGCATCATAGAAGTATTGCTGTACTTATTAAAGTTGGAGACATTGACTCATTATAGATAAATTTAAATGAAATGTTTTAAACCTATGGGAGGCGTGAGAGTGCAGCTATTGCCAAATAGAATTAGCTAACATAAACTGATCTATGTAAAGGATCTATATAATAACCAAAAGAAAACTTCATGTAAACAACAAGAGAACGAAATATATACGGGGCGTATTGTCAATGACCTATATAAAAAGTGACAGGAATGATGATGACAATCTGACAGCTACCGAAAGTAGATAAAAGGGAATGAAAAATGATAAATATCGAGCCCAAAATGACCAATACCGAACTGGCGGGACAAAACATGACTTTAAATTAACATTTTAGCGGAAAATAAGAAAATAGCCTCGAACAAAGGGTAAATACAGGAGAAAAAGGCGATACTGTCCCTGCCGCGAAATGAGACTTGGACGAATAGACTGCCAAACTAGGGCGTTTTGACGAGATACTGCCAGCTACTAAATAACGAGGAAATACGGCAAAGAAACTTGTATAAAGAAAAACACAAACTACCATGAGAGAAAATCTAATCTAACTTTTAGGAAAAGAATATTTGTAAAACAAACGGGTGATAAAAAGGGAAGAATAGCCTCAAAAGAACAAAATATTCACGATACATATAGAAAGATATAAAAATTATCCTAAGCTTATGAAACTAAGTATGTCAAGCCTGCCAACATAGAGGCGAGGCGGTGTAATATACGAAACGATAAATGGCCAGAATAGAACTGCGCCTCTAACTCGGGACGAAAAAATGAACAACACATAGCTAATTAAAATTGCGCAGTAATCTGACAGATAGGAAACAGTGCGAGAAGAAAATGTTGGGAACGAATAAAATTACAATAACTTAGATTGAGAGAATAGAAGGAGAGATAACACACATAAAGGGTGTGGGGGGGGGCGGGAGAAAGAAACCTGAACTACCAAGATATTGTAAGAGAGTACTGCTAGATAAGATAATGGTATGCACATATATAATAAGGTGAAAAAAGATCCCATTGAAAAAATGAAAAAAACTTATCTGGCCAAAAAAAAAAAATTCGACACAAAAAGATGAAATGAGGCCCAAACTCCTATCCAAAGAAATGAGCCGAACCCAGGTCCACAAAAGGGACCAGGGCGTAGTTCCACTAAACCCGGTCCCGAATCTTAGACCGCTCGGCACTGGGTAAACATGAGAAAAAAATGTCTAAACTAACAGAAGAAAAATTATTTACATTTGATTTTGACATGCCAGAATGACTGATCCCGACTTGGGCCAGAGCCCAAGCCGGGACGGGAAACCCGTGAGAAAAAATTCAAATTTAAATTTTGACAGCCGGAAAGACCAGTCCCCATTCAGGGGCCAGAGCCAGTGTGGGGAAACCTGGAGACAAATTCAAAACATAATCTGACACACCGGAGGGCCCGATCCGGGGCAGGAAAGATGGGAGAAAAACCCGAAAGGAGAGGACCTGGACCAGGGAGAGCCAGAAATACCAGTCCCAACTTGAGCCGGAGCCGAAGAAGAGCCGAGCAATTTTTGAGACTGACTAAAACGAGAGAGCCGGACCAGAACCCGGGAAAAAACTCGGGGGTGGTCCTGCCCCCAAGAAGAAATTGGTAGCCTAAGTTGGCCGGCTTCCCGAGCCAGGTCCAGGACAACACCCGGACCCGGGCCCGAATCCGAAACCAACAGTACTCCCGAAACTCCCCCGAGGCCGAATCTGGATCGAAGTCCGGGTCGGACCCCAAGTGAAAAATCAGTAACCTAGACCGGACCATCCCCAGACCTGTGGCCGGGAGAAAACCCGGGCCGGGGCCGGAATATTAGCTGGAGAACGAGCCAAAACAGCATACGATGAAAAAAATGGCTTAGTAGGTGAAAGCGGGTGAGAGATCACTTGAATCACTCTGGTCGCACCAGTCTGTGAAGAAATAGTAGTGATAGGATATGAAGAGCCAGACCGACTTGCAACCCACTCGGGCCCGTGTAAGGATAAAACTGACTCGTTCCTCATGGGCGCAGGATGTGGAATGTTGACTGGAGATGAGACGTGAGCAGGGATGACTGGATTCTGAAACGATGAACGAGGCGAAACCAGATACTTTTTCATACACTTGTTCTTTCGTCTCATTGGAGCTTTTGAATCTCTGAAAAAGTGAAGGTCAGTAAGGTGTACATTACTCTTGGACTTGAATAAGCGTTTCCTAGGAACAATCAGTTCTGACGTTTTCCATTCAACAATAGCAGGAGATGAAACGTTATAAGCTAAGGAATCATAGTGTACGGATACATCCTTCCCCGTGTTAAGATTTGAGCCAAATCGGACACGCAGTTTCTGAGATATCCAACGAGATATCCAACGAGATATATGCATACGTTGATCCGATCCTGATCCGGGTTCTCTTATGCTCATCGGGGTCAACGTTTTGGAAATCCCCTTGCACCACACGTTCCTTCGTTGTGTTTGATTTGAGCCAAATCCCATAAGGAGGTTTTTATATAGATATAGATCCACACCTACATACTTTCACGCGGGCGCGTGCGCACGCACGCACGCACGCAACTACGCACACACGCACGCATGCACGCACGCACGCACGCACGCACGCACGCACGCACGCACAGACCCGATCGTAATACCCTCTTCCACTTACATGTCGACGGTAATAAGGTGGTGGTTCGTCATCGAATGTGGACATTTGCAAAATAGGCCTTACACAATCTTACCATTATGTTCAACCATGTGAGGTAATTTTGATAGCTGCTGACATATAGTGTTGTGCCGTAAAGACAATGCAATATCGACGAATCGACCCCTAGGGTAATTTATCTCAGTTTGGAGAAGCTGTCAAGCACACACAACATAATCTCCGATCATTCCCAATAATCTGTCTTTATGGTTAATATAGTCGATAAAGGAGTGCCTTTAATGTATGGCAGGCGATTTACAATAAAAATGCGGTGCTAATTCTATGCTTCGACACTATATAAGCGAACTAAATGTTCCTAATATTAGCCATCTTGGCATGTCGTCAATAATATAGCTACTCTCATGTGCTTTGAGGAGATGTATATCGTCATGTTCGACAATTTATGGGAGGCACCTGGCGGTGATCATAACAAAACAGCAATAATGCCACGGCGTTGTAGGCTGGTCAATCCGGGACAATAGTAATACGTATTAATTGTCCGTATTAATTGCCTTCAGATTCTTAGGGAATATACAGGGCTAATGCATGTTAACGATCCAAAGTACTAGATGAACAATTATACTCACACATATATAGCACGTCACGTTCAGCAGAATTGAGGAATTATGTCTCGGGACGATGTTTCTAAATGAATACCAGTCATCATGCCATACTCGCTACTTACTCAATTTCTCCATATATTATATCTAGTGGGAATTGATGAATGCAATCCCCCAACTATATGACGTCATAATGAAGTACATCACATGTAGGCTGACGTCACAGTCAAAATGTGTAACGAGTGATGTATCTAAGTCCGCCATGAACTTTTAAATGGCCGCCAGTTATACGATTTGTATGTCTTTAATATTTGATAAACATATTGTTGAAGATTTTGAAACTAAATTGAATGGGCTTTGTTGCTGACATGAGTGGTAGATTGGATTCACCGATTACTACTATTTGGCACACATCCTAATAGAACACATGCCTTTACCTAATCAGATCAAAAGCGGGATCTATGAATATCTCTGAAACGTGTGGTCCGATTTGGCGCCAGTTTTAGCACACGTATGTGCGTTGCCGTGCACTAGGAAATTGCAACGTTGGTTGTCGTCCTAACATCTGGATATACTAATTTTAATATGCTGAACATCTGAACAAATCATACGAGTGTAAGAACAATGGGAGAGAGAGTGTTTACCATCTCTGATTGCTCCTGTTTACTTTCTGTTCGATTCGGTACTTCATAGAATCAAACAATTAAGATACTTTGTTAGTGTCGTTATCAACTCATAAAGCCTCTGCTCAGGAAATACAATACACTATTTATAGTGTAGTAAATATTATGCTGGAATCTGTTGCTTCCTATGTCAAAATGGTCTGAAAATAGTCAACACCTTATCCGTTTTTGTTCGTTGACATTGATATATTGGCCTCCAGTGTACACTGAGTTAACGTCCCCGTAGACAGCTTTAAATCGGATGTGTGTATTATCCATAGCTCTGCTAAAATCATTCCACTGCATTGCTAGGGGTGATACAGAACCATTGATCCAGCTCGCATCTGTGGACATCTACGTCCATTTCCATTGCCACGAATGCCTCCAGGCTCATATGTGGCCGGGAAATGCCGCCACGATAGTACATCCACACGCTTGATTAGTTCAACGTTCCTTTGCCGATGGTATGATTACTGCAGCTTCCATGCACACATTGAGCTGGTACATATATTTTGAAAAGATTCTACTTGCCACATTATAATGAGTTTAGTGCTTTTATTGTTCATACCAGCTCCCTTTCAGTTGGGTATTGCTCTCCAGATACCCGGTCGGTAGTGACGCGGTTGTAAATGTAGAAACATTAAGAAGTTATAATACGATTACGATTTTCCTAATATTATATAAAGCCTACATAGTCAGTCAAAATGTATAACATAGGTGGATAATTTACATTTTCTAATCCTTTTTGAAATAACTGAATTTGTCTGAGTAAACAATGGTTGTGCCTGGTGCAAATGTTTTGAAAAGTATATATTTACAGCGTGTCAATGAACCTTTCCACCTTTCGCGATGCCCGGTCTCTAGCTAAGCCACACCCACACATCGCCGTGTTGGGAGTGATCGATCCCTGAACTCCCTGACTATCAATTTCCTATGGCAGCAACAGCGCCCAGACCAATTAGTTTCAAAATATTCAAAATAATGTTTATTAAATAGGAAAGACATACAATTTGTGCAACAACACTTGGTCCGTCTTCAATTAAGCCTTCGTGACATACTTATCTACGTAATTCACGACGTCATTCATTATGACCGCACCCTACATGTCGCGTAGTTGATTGTGACATACATGTGGATACACTGGAAATGTTCATTCTGGGACTCCGAATACGTATGCTATATATTATGAAAGCTTAGATAACACAATACTTTATAAAGTAAAGGTGAACACGCATCTGTTATACACTTCGATTGAGCCATGCGATGCTATTATTTGCACAGCGGTGTGATGTACTGATATGACTGAAGACAACTTACAACTAAATGGTCTTGTCAAAATAATACCAATACGTATACTAACAAATGAGAATATACTACTTCCGTAGCGGCTAAATTATCTACACGGCTACGTCATTTAGTGCCATGGTTACTTTAAACGGAAAACAATAACCCATTACGAATGATGTCAGGATCGCTTGTAGTGCTTTTATATTTCAAACCAGGTCCCGTTCTGACAGTAAATTAGGCAGAAGTTAAAACACTAATCGGCTCCCCACATGGAGATGATCTATGCCTTGTGTATTTCATCGGCTATGTTGCCACAGTCAGCCGCTACCGATTGTAAATTTCGCAGACCGTCTGACGTCGGTCGGTCTGCCGTTCTTCACAATATCTTGTCACAAGAAAGGATACTCAATTATGACCGATCGAATCGAGTCATAATTGATGCTACGATGGATCGGTCGCTACTGGAGGTAAACTGGTTTGCGTAGCTGCGACTATGCTTGCCTCTTGTGGTGGACGAAGACGATAGTTGACTCGCCGTCTTCGAGCGATAACACTGAAGAATAGTTATATTGACTATCCGGGCCTGCGTACTCTACCTAACTACCCACCTACGGGAATTGGCAGTTTTCCTTTGACGACGACTGACAAAAATAATAAACGCTTAACTTGATTATATATTTTTATTACGGTACTATAGATATACATTTAAAGGCAAAATGGCCGATGGATACACTTTTATACACAATGTACAGAAAATTTACTAAGATATCGTATTCAAACATTCAAGCCAACTTACGACACGAGATACCAAGTCGGTACTCGCGGATAAACGGTGGTACACTCATAATCACATTGCTACGGCAGCTACTTATATACATTCTCCCTGGCACAATCTCGCCATGGCGGGACTTGCTTTCATTCGTCAACGCTACTTCATTACGCATCCGTATCTGATTGGTTCAATCGCAGCCATCTGCAATACCGACAGGTAAATACTGCACAAACTACAGCACTGGTTCATGCAGCTAATACCATCAGCAGAACAGCAGGCCCTATTGCACAGAGTGTCTTTTTATCTGATGCCCGCTCCGTCCTTGAGGCTATCACCAAAGGTAAGCTGCCACAACTTGAAGAAGCACTACACACCAGCAAATGCTTTCGGATTTCATTGCAGTGGATCCCCTCACACTGTGGAGTCCAAGGAAATGAGGAAGCAGACAAGATGGCAAGGGTGGGTGCAGAAGAGAATCAGACAGAAAACATGGTTACCCATACAGAGATGAAGACTATCATCAAGTCACTCTATAGAACACCTCAGTCAGAAGATGCCTACCATCATCTCTCGAGGCCAGGGCAAGTGACCATTTCTCGTCTTAGAACTGGACACAACAGACTAAACCAACATATGTACAGGCGGTTCCACCTTACGACATCGCCCGCTGGTCCTTGTGGAGAAGCAGATCAGACCACAGAGCACATACTTCAATGTTGCAGTACGTATCAGCTGCTGAGAGAAGAGATCTGGCCTTTGTCAACCTCTTTTCTTGAAAAGCTGTATGGGCCTGTGGAAGAACTGCAGAAAACCACAGATTTCATCTTGAGAACGGCTCTCCAAGTGTGATACCAGCGATCGAAAAGAATAAGAAAGATCGCATCCCTCTGTTTGGTTAACTCGTTATTTTAGTCAATCCACTTATATTGTAGAATACCTTACGTCCGTTCTGCGTATGCGCGTCAACGTGCAGACAGAGATCCGACTTGCCAAATGTAGTTGATACGTGTACACTCCTTGCACGGGTTTGGACGCGTCTGTTGCCGACTTAGGCAAACGGACTTGTCACTTGGGAAACTATGGGAATTGTGTCAACGTTATTTACGTCTATGTCCCACCAAACTTAATTCCAGGGGATGTTCGTCTATCCCCGTTAATTCTAAACTTTACAAAAAGCTGCCTTGCGCTAATTCTGAAACCTACTAATACTGCCGTGCGTTGATAATAAAACTTACGAAAACTACATCCTGAACTCAATACATATAACGCATATAAAGATTAATCATAGCTGCTGCTCTGTGCTATCTCTAAACCCTACAATTTACAGGCACTTGCACTAATTATAAAATCTATGCTATCCTACATCCTGACTTTAGTGTATGACGCCTATACATAGTAATCATAGCTGCTACTTTGCTCTATGACTCGTCTGCCTACATCGCTGTATTGCCTAATCGCTAACTCGCGCTTTACTAATAGTATTCTTCGTTATATCTTATTTTGCGCGCGGGCTTTATATACGCTTTGTATATTATTCTACTGCAGCATACGCCTACTTGCTTATGACACATCTCAGCAGCATTCGCTTCATAAAAAAATATACCAATATACATAACTACATACTTACCAATATTCGTTTTCACATTCATGAACTGATTAATGTTGTTTCCGTAAAGATACAACTATGTCTTATATGAGAAGGCGTTGATGATGTAGCACAGATCGACCGGACGGGTACGAACAGTCGCAGCTAGGCTGGGTGCGGGATGACCATTCCGGGTGCGCTCCAAGTACGCCCCCACCCACTGAGTAGGATAGTACGCGTGTATAAGGCCCTATGAGAGAGGTTTCGCTAAAATGGTTAAGTCCGTAAGAACGTGTAGCACGCAGGCATGCGCGTCAGAGCTTCCCTGGCAACACGTGTCAGTTAGTTAGTTATGTATATGGCAAGTGGCCATCCTAGTTATTATGTTTTGTTTCTATGTAAAAACTCTAGGACGCAGTACTCTAGGTAATACTAAACAGCAACATTATATCCACATCACTTATTCCCACACCATCAATTTTATACTGAGGTCACTGATCATCCTCACCATGTTCGAGCCTGACACGTGACCGACTAAAACTGGCTATTTTGGCTCGATAGGATAGGTTTAAAGTAGTTAGGGACAATCTCTCCATAAGAGGCACATTGTGTACGCCTCTTCTCCGGCTGTAGTGGATATGTAACACCACACATCGGCTAGGTTGTGTAAAATTGGTCAATTACCTTAGGGCCTCTTAATTTCGAGTGAGTGTCTCTTTCTGCGCTCCTCCAGCCGCAAGGCTTAATAATTGGCTGGCCTCCTAATCGACACGTTGGCAGGATCCGACTCTGGGAAACTATTGGTGCTCCCGAGCGGTAATAACTAAAGTGACGATTTACACACACTTCCCAAAGTATCTTCGGATACCAGTTAGTTTAGATTCCACCACCAATGTAGGAAGCACTGCGAAAAGAAATTATGTTATATATTAGTCTGGGCTGCAGTGTATCTCTGGGCATTCTGGAAGTTAACCCAAATGGCAGGTGAAATGTTATTCCCGTAACACACGGGTGGCTAATGAGATGCAGATCTCCATCCAACTCGTTGTAGTGACTGGGTGAGGTCGTAGAACCCACCACGCCCGCGCGGGAAGATCACTAGCGATGGATATCTGTCTCTTGCTCCCCACCATACAAAATATTGCGCTTTCTAAATTGCTTATGCGAGCTGTAGCTTGTCCTAGTGATGTTATATGTCATTGTGGTGGAATGATGACCCGATCGTCATATGATTCGGGAGCTATTGCTCCATAACATATACGAACATTGTCTTTCTGAGGAAGATGCTATACGGGGTGACCTTCGGGAAGCTGCGCATCTTTTCCAGTTAGATGCATGTGTCTAAAGAGGTAGGAATCCCTGCCAATTGCGGCCACAGCTTGGAATTATATCTAATAACTAAATGGAAGGTTAGAATGTAGCCGAAGGCCCGCATAAATAAAGTGGCAACTACCATTACAGTATCTTTGGACCTACATAACACGGTGACCTATGCATTCTTCGGAAATCCTCTGATCCGTCTTCACATAAACCAGTGTGCATCACATTAATTGTGGCTTCACTAGGATTGACCAGCACTTAGCTTTTTGTTTGAACAAAAGAGTGTCCCATCTAGATAGCTTCATCGATGCATTGAACGGTGAACCCGCCTTAAAAGAAAAGCTATTCCTTACAGAACACAGTAGTCTTCAACAACTCACGGCAACTGCAGTTCGAATCGAGACTTTCTTTGAGTGGGGGAAAAATAATCGCCAACAACTTCACCCCATAAACGAAGTAAACGATGTGAATCTAGCCACCTCTACCGACAACAGCACTGCACCCACAACTAAACATGCCTCAGACCTGTAAATACAATCTGAACAACCCAAAAGACAAAATCATGTGACTAAATGAAAAGGGCATGGCCAATCACATTGCGGATGGTACAACAACGCCCCAGGACCCTTGAACCAGCACAACAATAAAAATAGACAGAATATGCATGATAGGTTGGAAGAGATCACCAAGTTGATCTCCACATTCACAAATTTGGTCACCACACTCAGCACCATGGTTGCGACACAGCTGACAACACGCCCAGCAACCAATATGACGTCTACACAGCCACCGAACACATGCTTTGGATGTGGTCAGCCGGACCACTCGAGGGAGCAATGTCCAAATATCCATCAATCAACAACTCCTACTACTGACCGATGAGCACTGCAGCCTGAGCCCGCATTAAAATAACGAGGGCAACGCGGTTCCTACTCTCACAGCCCGGCTCAACTGCAGCCTCCAGACAACAATGCCAGGTGGCCTACACAGCAATTCATCTTCACACAACAGTATGCACGAACACACACCCGGCTTCTTACATGTCGGTAGCAATGCTGCATACTGCATCCACGGCACTGACATCTTCCCCTGCCGGAAATTGTAACCCCGCAGTTTCCGCATCTAACAAACCTTCTTTCCTATGTAAAATAGTCACATTCGCTGAAACAACGTTTATGCAAGCACCACGACCCACCGCCAAGGCACTTAACACCCAGTGTCCCTTTTTGGTTTGCAACTCACATGCCCTTACAGCATCACCCACGACATCCAGCAGCATCAGTGATATGGACGGAAGTCAACATTCACCATCATGGACCCACACGAAGAAGAGTCATACAAAGGACGGGGAAACTCGACATCATCATTGTTTCTTCTGTGCATCAACCAAACATCCCATAATACATTGTCAAAAGTGGCTCACACATGTAGCCTTCATCCGCGATCGCACCTGTCCTATCCACACTGCTGTATACACCAACTCACAGTACACAGAAACGGCATCAACAACACCACCACCGCTACCCCCAGCTCTGTCATCGCCTAAGTAATTGCAGCAGCAGTGACGACGGGTTGGCCCTTTCCTAACTCAGCCACCAACTGCACTGACAGAAGCTATCAGGAAACAAGATGACTATATACAGTATGATACGGCACTAAACACAATCCCGGAGACAGTATCATGGAAACTCTTCCAAGGGCACACCGTAAAGTAATATATAAGTGTGCTTGTCTGTTTAGTGGTGTTTCCACCACAGCCACTCTTGACACTGGAGCTTCCATCACCATTTTAACAAGTGCTTGTATGAGAGCATCCAACCTCATAAGAAGCCACCCCTTAGACCTATAAACATATTTTTGCAACCAGCTACGGGAACCAATGTTCCAGTGGCTGGTATGGTAAACATCATAATACGGACAGTGGAAATGCAATCCATACAGTGAGTTGTCATTGCCTCTATTCAAAACGATGCCCTGCTTGGTTCTGATTTCCTCAGTGCCAGTGAAGCCGTCATACATTGCAGCCAACAGGCATTAGATATACACGGCCGACGCATACCCTTGGACCAGACTCATCACTGTATGACACCTGTGCAGTGATTTTGGCATCAACAGCCACAGTTGAGCAGGGACAAGAGAAACTCTTATGGGCCACCACACCACAGTTAGGAAACAACACACATATAGCTATGCTGGAACCCGACCCTGAGTATATAATCGCCTCACAATGCGCCAGTCCCCGAATGAGCGTGCACACCACTGATAAGGATCATATACCCTTCCGTGTATCCAATGGCACAACAGACTCAATAACTCTTGAACCGGGATTTTGTTGTGGCCATCCGGTGGATGTGATATCGCTGGAGACACCTCCTACTACACCTACACCAGCAACAACTTCTGATGATTTCCTGGAACACTTACATGGCATATATCTGTGTGCCATAGCTGGATTGATGCAGTCTCATAAACGTGAGATACAGAACATCTTATTCAAGTTTCAAGATAGTTTCTTGGCTGGAGACATGGACATGGGAGAAACTCATCTCGTGCGACACTCCATCAACACTGGAAATAACCGACCCAATCGACAATGCATTTGATGTCTTCCTATTCACAAGGAGGCGGAGGCACATCAACAGGTAAACGACATGTTGCAGACAGGCATACTAGAGCCATCAGCAACCCACCACCCCTCACATTGGCCAGTCCGATTGTACTAGCAGTCAAAAAGGACAGATCGTTGTGGTTTTGTATAGACTACTGCCGCCTTAATGATCTAAGTGTCAAGGATGCTTATCCGCTACATTAGATAGATCAAACCTTAGATTCCTGGTCCGGAGCCAAGTGCTTTTGTACCCTTGATTTAGCTGGAGGATACGGGCAGGTGGCCATGGATGAGGCTGACAGGGAGAAAACCATGTTTGTTTGTAGAGACGGTCTTTTCTAGTTCTGCAAGATGCCCTATGGACTGTGCAATGCTCCTGGAATGTTCGAGCATCTCATTTAGCAGGTATTAACTGCCCTGTAGTGGGAGATATGTCTGTGTTACATCGACGATGTAATCGTCTTTGGCTCCTTGTTTGAGCAGACATTTCCAACCTGGACACAGTTCTAATACGCTTTCACACCACGAATCTAAAGCTCAAACCAAAAAGGTGTCATCTTTTTTAGATGGAGCGTCGAGTTCCTGGGCTACTCTGCCTTAAAAAACAAAAGCGGTAGCAGAGTGGCAGACCCCACGTTTCAGTCACAGACACCGGAGTTTCCTTCGTCATTGACAGTACTATTGTTGATACATCCGGCACTTTAGTGAGATGGCATTACCATCATTTAGGATCACCGGTAAAAATTGACCATTTGAGTAGACGAGTGAGTGTGAATGTTCTTTCCGGGCACTGAAGGAACTCTTGACGACCACCCCACTTATTGCTCATCCTAACCCTAACCTCGATTTCATCTTAGACACTGATGCATCAGCGTATGCCATTGGTGGCGTTCTATCTCAGGTCACAAAAATGGAACAGAGCAGGTACTGGGTCATGATTCGCATACTCCGAACAAGATAGAGAAATGTTATGTGGCCACTAAGAGGGAAGGGCGGTGCCACTAAGAGTGAATTATGCTGGCTCAGAAACCTAAAAAATATGGAGGGCTGGGTAGCAAGGTGGCAGGAATCCCTGCAGGCCTGCAATTTCAATGTTGTTCATAGACCTGGCACACTACATGGAAATGTCGATGCCTTCAGCAGAATCGGGCTTGGGTATGAACAAGAAGTGGCAACCACTGTGATACATACTACACAGCCATCTCCAGTGTTCCCTGAATTGCGGTGCACAGAGTGGAACATGGAGACAGTCGCTGATGAACAAGCAACAGAGGCGCAAACATGAAACATAAATGCGTGGATCCAGGAGGGGGTATGCCCTCCTAAGGAATCTGTTACACCACTTTCCACGATGGCAAAATATTACTATCACAGTTTTGGAGAGTGTCATATGCAAGACAATACTCGCTACATTAATAACCGGATAGTGATCCCTGAGCATTAGCATGACACTATTTCACAACAACTACATGATAGCGCTGGACACCTAGCCACCGAGCGAACCACAACATGGATAACACAGATTACACTGGATCGGGATACACGATCGTGTGAAGGTATGCCTCGCCAAATGTGTCCCATGCCAAAGATGCGCTGTTGGCCAGCACCATTCCGTACTCTTACAAATTAAAATTGCTGGTGCACCATGGGCACGAGCAGCTATTGATGTGCTTGGACCCTTGAATACGACCGATGAAGGAAATAAGTACACCCTCGTATTGCAAGATTATTTTATTTTACGAAGTGGGTAGAAGCATTTGTTTTGCTGGACCAAGAGGCATCCACAGTAGCAGAGCTCTTGACAAGCAATGTGTTCTGCAGATTCGGTATGCCCTATGAACTGCACTCTGAACAAGAAAGTACTTTTGAGAGTCGGCTGATCACTGAGCTCTGCAAATTGTTTCATATCGTCAACACAAGGATGACTCCGTATCACCCCTGCAGCAACGGAATGGTGGAGAGGTTCAATCGAACTCTAGTGGAGACGCGTACTAAAGAAACACTCCTTGATTGTCGTGATTGGGATCTATGACTCCCATCTGTGCTCATGTCATACAGCACTTCGATACATTCCAGCATGGGTTATCCCTGTGCTCGGTTAATCGTAGGCCATGAATTAGCCTTGCCCCTGGATCTGGCCATGCCCAGGATACCCGGAGACAAAAGTTAACAATCTCTCTATGTAGAGCTCATAAGCTATTGAGAGCAACATTGTCCACTGCACACCTGCGTCAGAAAATGTGGCATGACCGGCGAGTGCATGGAGACATGTATGAGGCGGGAAAATGGTTTGGCTTCACAATTCGCGACGTTCTGTAAATGCCAATTAAACTGAGTTACCAGTGGAAAGGCCCATATGTGGTAGTAGGTAAGAAGTCAGACGTTACCTACTGTATCCACACATCAGATGGCCTGACCTCAGTCATCCACTTCGATCGACTTAAAACTTGTGTCAGTGACAACCCAGTGCCAGAGCTCAGACTGAGCATTCCACATGACACCAGTACCCTGACAGATGTCTCTACAGAAACAGCTATTCCCGACGTTAGTCCAGAGCACCGCGGTGCCAGTTTGATTCCTCTCCTACCAAGCCAAGTGTACAGTGAACATATGACTAATGCTGAGGATGATGTCGAGATACGTACTCGCCCTCTCCCTCCTCAAAGGGTGTGTGAAAGATATGTGAAGTCATTTCTGAAGACTTTCTCGTGTGCGCTGTCCAATGGGAAGGACGGAAATGTTGTTCCGCTGACCTCTTCCCACTCCCACCCACTTCATGCTATTAACCCAATCATAGAGGTACCACAAGGTGAAGGTGCACCCCATCCTATAGCACCACGTCCCCCACTCCAATTCGTGTCTCTCGTCTAAGCACTCGTCGTCTGTTGACTGTCAACTTTCAGATATGAGAGAGGCAGCCGTTACAGAGGATGTGACATCCGGCACCACAGTCAAACCCCAACCCCACGCTGGTTGTGAGCAGGGAAGCAGCCTGTTCAGCAGACTCTCAGCTCGAATATTCCCGGTACTTAAAACACTATGACAGAGTACCAACCATTGTGCAATGGGAGATGACCATCTCCATCCAAAGCGCATCCCTGACCACAACCGCCATACCAAGCTGCCCCCACCCCGTAAGCAGTCAGCACAATCTATCCTTCCTTTTTATATTTATATGTACCTCCTTCCTACAGAGGGAATATATGATCCGACTGCAGGAGAAATAAAACTAAATATTTCCATATTTGGCAGGATCGACTCACCCTCAAACTTTCGGGTGTGGTCATCCGCCTTCATGTGACGTCACCAACAAGTATAAAAGGAGGAAACCGCGCACTAAATCTTCATCTTCCCATCAAACTCGACACTAGGGAAGATTGAGCATTAGGCTACTTTCGTGTCGCAAACCAAATTCTGCTGTTTTCTTATTATTACTTTATTATCTATTACATTGGACAGGAAAAGTTCTGAAGAGTTAAGTTTAAATTAGGTTAGTGTAGTTTCTACAAAAACAACATCATGCAGGAATAAGATGTCACTTGCAGAAGATCTTGCCTTGTCAGACAGCTCGGAAGAATTAGTACCTGCTCATCTCGGAAAGAAATATCTGTGTACAGCTTTACAGCTTATTGGACAGCCATGTAAGCATGCGTTTTCCAGGAACTCGGACCTAACTCTTCACTTCAATCGCGACCATTTATTACAACAAGCATTCTGTGCGGCATCAGCAGCACCCGCAGTGACAACACTGACAGCACACAGCATCACCACAGCATCTGCATCCATGATAGGTCAGCCAATGTTAGTGGTAATAACAACTCCTGTCAAGATATCCGAACTGGGGTTACAGGACATTTCCGATCATTCTATATCTCCATGCAGTTTAATAATAGATGAAGAGATCAGCCTCATGGAAGCCGCCATCACCACCACCACACCACAGACCAGCACACTGACACCAATGCGCAGCACCATCCTTCCAATAGATCCTGCCATTAGAAAAACAACTATGCTGGTCCGACTATATTCGGGAAAACACAGAATCGCGCATCAGCCAGAGATCCGAGCAATTCCCAGAAAGTCCGCCAGCAAGTTAATTAAGGCTGTGAAAATAAGAAAGTTCTCCGCAATCACTGCAGCAGCATCAATGCCCAGCATCATCGCATCATTTAGCCACCCGTCAGCCAGCACCACCATCGCCACTATCACCGCCACAACAACAGTGATGTCAGCCATCTCAGCACTGCCACCAGTCAGAACTATACCCATCATTATCACCACCACCACTAGCGCACCCGTAGATACATCAGTAGCTTAATCTAACTTAAGTATTTCTAACCTAGGCAATACAGATAATGAGATTTCGGCATCGGAAGACCACCCACCACGACCATCCAGTACGAGTTGTGGAACCCAGACTCGCTGGGGAAATTTCTCCACGGATATCTGTGGCCATTATTATCGAGGATGCAGCAGCATGTGCGAATAGGTGTGCCGAAAATGGAACACTTATTATTTTATTATTTTTGAAATATTTTGTTTTTATTATCTGTTTTTATAATCGAAAACCAGTCCCTAGGTTAACCATGGTCATCCTACACAGCTACACGACATTCTTGCATAGCTGTGTCGCGCACAAACAATCGCTGCAGATTCTTGTGTTGTAAACACGTAATGTGCGACGTAAGTACACAACACACCATATCGAAAATGTCTTACTCCCATCATGCCGTCCCAGCTATTGCTAGAGCTGGCTGATGAACTAGTCTCTTTAATTTATTAAAACATTATTTTTCTTATTATTTCTCTTCTCGCGTCAGTATGTCAAGACGGATTGTGGATAGTGAGTTATCCGTGCGGACCCATCACAGCGGGCCACATTGTATGCATTCCCTAATATATCCGGAATGCATATGTAATTTTATATTAACTGTGATACTACTGTATGTTTTAACATATATATATATATATATATATATATATATATATATATATATATATATATATATATATATATATTCTTGTATTATAATATAACTATATATGAGTGAGGTACGTTGGAGCTCGGGCATTCGCGGCAGAATAATAAGTATCTGTCACCAGGAGTACACCCATGTGAGCTATTGTTTTAGCTGAATCAGGTAGTAAAATAAAGAAAAAGCATGCACCACGAAATAAAACAAAACAAAACAAAAAAGAAAAGCCCTGAAAAAATAATTCCAGGTCAAAAATGAAAATTAAAAGTATGCATCCCTCCCAAACTCTTTGGCACCTCCATGTGTTCTTTTCTGATAACTATGCATCTCTCAGGCTACACACCGACTCGCAAGGTCTATAACTCGCACCTAGCATGCTCCCAATCGATCGATCCGCGATGCATTGATCATTTGTCACATGTGTTAAACTAGGAGGGGGTGGTGTAGCACGGATCGAGTGGACCCAGCCAGGCTGGGTACGGGACAACCGTTCTGGGTGCGCTTCAAGCACGCCCTCCCCCTCCGCCTGAGTAGGATAATATGCATGTATAAAGCCCTATGAGAGAGGTTATTGCAAAAACGGCTAAGTCCGTAAGACCACATAGCAGGCATGCATGCACACCAGAGCTCCCGGGCAACACATGCCAGTATTGGGAGAGAGTGTATGCTTATAGTGTACCGAGTTAGTATTTGTGATTTTTCTCAAATTACACTATTCTTGTCGGTCTTGGTACGAATCGAGACCAGAATGAAACGAGGATTACAGAACTTTTTAGCTTTTTAAAAGCGGATCGGAAATTTCCGAGTTATCATTAAAAGTCTTGTTTAAATTATCTTCAAAATATTGCTTTGACGATGTAATCGCGTGTGCGCATTAAATGAATGGGGAATGCTCTGTTCACATGTTCGCCACATATCTGTAGCTGTAAGAATACTAGGCAAAATCCTATTGGACATCACGCTTAGGTACGGGCCTCGTGAACATGACTGGGTTGATAAAATGCTGTTTATTTACAATATGAAGTGATGATTGATCTGTACACTATGTACACATGTCTGATCAGGTATGTTAGATCGTCATCTATCGGATGTAGGTTTTGAACTCCTCTACATCCGGAGCAGTGATTATGTCATTGGCCAGGGTATTCCATGTTGGTACGGTTCATGGGAAAATGAACTTTGGAACTGGCTGACTGATGGTTGGTATGGTTGTAGCTGCCATGGGTGACTACGCCTGGTGGTGCCTACGTTCGCCCACCGAGGGTGATACTCTGCTGGTATGGCTTACCTCCCCATGTAGGATTGTGTACATAATGACAACATTGGTCTGTTTCCGCCATTGTTCTAGGCTTTCCCATTCCAGTTGTTCCATCATAGCAGAAACACTCTCTCTCTTGGGTATCGGTATACTGGGCGGCTGGAGGCGAACCTCGCAGCCTTTCGTTGTACTGATTCTAGCCGAGTTTTGAGGTCATTTGTTGGTGGATCCCACACTGTAGATGTGTATTCCAGTTTGGGTCTGACACGTTATTGATAGGCTCGCTCTTTGATGGATGTTGGAAAGGCCTTTAGGTTTCTGCATAGGAAGCCAAGTGTTCTATGTGCTGCTGCTGTTGATTTTGATATGTGGTTATGCCATTTCAGTTTATTTGTTAGCTCCACACCAAGGAATGTTGTTGACTTTTTGTCTTGTAACCGTTCACCTCCGATTGTGTAGAATGTGGTGAGGTTCAATTGTCGCTGAGTAACCTTCATGATGTTACATTGTGACACATTGCACTTCATCTGCCATCTCTCGGTCCATTCCATAAGGGTGTCTAGATCATCTTGTAATATGCGCTGATCTTCTTGTGAGTGTATGGTTCGGTATAGGAGGCAGGCGTGAGTAAATAGTCGGGTTGTGGAGTTCTGATTATCAGCGATGTCATTGGTCTAGAACTGATCCTTGTGGGATTCCGGATAACGCTTTAGTTGTTTCTGAGCAGGAACCTTCTATGATGACCGTTTGTTCACTGTGCCCTAGGAATGACCGTATCCAGCCAAGGATGTTACCTTGTATGCCATAATGATGTAATTTAAGGAGCAGTTATTGGTGTGACACTTTATTGAATGCCTTCGCAAAGTTAAGTACTGCCAAATCTACTTGCTGACATTGGTTCAAGGATCTTGCAAGGTTATGAGTCATTAGAAAGAGTTGCGTTTCGCAGGATCTATTTCTTCGAAAGCCGTGTTGGTTTGAATGGAGGATGTTGTTCTCGTCCAGATGCTTCATTATTTGACTGGCTAAGATATGCTCTATTACCTTACACGTGACTGATGTTAAGGAGACAGGTCTGTAATTTGCAGCTGTTGTACGATTTCCTTTTTTTATTTGCTTTTCTCCAATCTGATGTTTCGATTCGATTAGTGGTTGCTGGAAGAGAGAAGCGAGAATTTGAGCTATTTTGGTTGCTGTTCCCTTTAAGATTATGGTTGGAAGATTGTCTAGCCCTGATGCTTTTGCTGGATTTAGTCGTTGTAGGGCCTTTTCCACACCAAGTACTGTACTATCGATGTTGTGGAAGACCTTATGCGGTGATGGTAGTAGGATAGGCACTGTGGTGGCGTTTTCCTTTGTGAACACACATGTTCATTCAGGACTGCTGCTTTGCCCTCTGGATCAGTGGTGATCTGCCCATGTTGTCTAATGACACTGATTCCTATGTTGTCTTGCGGTCTACTTTTGATGTATCACCAATTTTTTTTGCTGCTTTGATCGTTGTCTGGGTCAAGCATTTTGTGGATGTATTTTGATATGATTCTTGCAGCATCTGGTGTACTTTTCTGCGCATCTTGTGGACCTTGTTTGCATCACATGTTTCCCCCAGTTCTTCGCGATCTGTTGTAGGCTCGATGTTTCTGCTTAATTATGTTTTTTAATTTTTTGAGTGATCCATGGAACATTGTGATGGTTTCCCAGCTCTTTCTTTGGTATGTTTTTTGACATTGTTTTGGTGAGAGAGTCTTTAAAAGAGGAGCCTGTTTTCTTCGACACTGTGGTTTGCATGGATACGGTTGAAATACTCTATCTGCAGTTGTTCAATATCTGTGCTGATTGCTTGCCAGTTTGCTTTGCTGTCCTGAGTGGTGGTTTTAAGATCTTCGACCTCGGTAATGTGTCAACTACTAGGATGGCATGATCTGCCATTGGTGGCGCGGTGGATATCTTAGTGATTAGGCTTGGGTGCGATGTGATAAAAAGCTCTAGAATATTTGGGCCTCTTGTTGGGTTTCTGTTGATTTGCTCAAGTGATGAACTGTATAGTGAGGCAAGCAGTAGTTTTGACTGGGCGCGTTGTTTACCTCCTGGAACTGACACATGGGGACCCCAGTCAATATGTCTCAGGTTAAAGTCGCCTCCAAGATATATTATCGAGGATGGGTGTGCTTGTTTCACCTTACCGAGCGAGTCATGTAGCTGATGCATCATGCTGATGTTCGCATCTGGTGGTCTGTAAAAGCTGCTTATGAGTGCTGTTTTGTCTCCCGCCAGTTTAACCTCTCTCCAGATTATTTCACACTCGTTTTCTAGAGTTTCTCTCCGTGTCCATGATATTTCAGGTCTTGTGAATACTATAAATCCTCCCCCGTCTCTGTACCGATCTCTTCTGAATGGGGGGTCTACATATAAGCATCTGGTGTGCCTTCAGGAAAGAGTTCTGAGTCCAGAAAGTTGTGATCAATATATGTCTCAGTTCCTAGAATGATGTCCTGGCTTAGGGCTATTATCTCTCGTAGCAAAGCTTTCTGTTTATTTGTGATGCTTTGGAAGTTGATAACTGATATTCTAAGCGTGTCCGCGTCTTTCAGTGGAATGTCTGGTTCTGTTGTTTCTTTGGGGTTGACACTTACAGTGGAACGATGTGCTTGATGATTTATGGGGCTAGGTAAGCTTGTATCAGTATGGTCGTTCACTGTGGGTTGCTGCCTATCTTGTATGGATTTAGGCGACGATTCAGCGAGTGGTCTGGAGTCTACACACAGGGATTGAGTGGTGTTACTAGAGGTTGGTTCTAAATCTGTCTCGCGTTGTAATACGGTAACACTGTTTCTACTGCTTGTTATCTGCATTGAACTGAAACATGATGTGGCAAAGTTTGGTAGTCATTTAAAACAGAACCAATTCACACTACTGTTAGCCACGTGTCGATAGGACACTGAATTTATGCCTGTACAGTTTGCATGCTACCAGATATGACAGCAATCACATTGTACTGCCTTTACTTTCCATGTGACGTTTTTGGAGCATATGCCACAGGGATATTTTGGCTTCGGGCCTGGATAGAGCTCTATGTCTCCACATTTCAATAACAGTAGGCATAATAACATTGACGATTTATGACGACATTGGAATATAATTTTCCTACCTTTTGATGATCGTTGTATGATGCTAAGTAGTGTACTGATTTTACCGTAATTGCTCTGAACAATTTGTTCACCTACCTCAGGTGTTGGCCGACACGTTTCCCACTTTTTACACTCACTTTGTAGAAAGTTTGATATTAGTATGAATGCAGTTACAAGGAAGATGGTGGAAACTCTTTCCTGTCGGCGAGACATGATTTCTGATTGGTTGAGCTGGTTTGTTTAGATGGTTACTGCTGGGTACCGGATTCAGAAAACATGTTTACGAAAATTGGATTCCGATGTTTGTGTGCTCATTTCTGTTGGTCTAAAATAATGTAATCGTCTCATATTTGTGATGGATGATGTTTATATACTGTTTTCACTGTTCGATCATTATTTCAAAGTATATCAAGAACTTGTAAACATACAATTTTTGCTGTGCCAAGAATTTTGACAGCTGTGTTCCGAGGCATGCGCACTAGGTCACGTCTAGCTGCACGCTGATTGGCTACTGCCCACTCTCTGATTGGCTGCCTCTGACGTCTTGAGTAGTATAATAGGGGCGAGAAAACGGGAATCAAGAGCATCATCTGCATGGAAGCCGACCCGTCAGCAAAACTGCTGGCCCTGCACAGTGCAAGACGTGGGAGAACTGCTGCCTGACTGTGGTACCTACACCCCAGCGGTGCCTTTTGGAATTGAGATCTCCTGCACCGGTGAGCAGTCTTGGACATCCGGGATACGAATGTTGGATGCTCCCAGATGGACATCCGTGGGCAAAATAAATTAATATAAGAACATCTGTTTCCGAACTTTCATAGAGGAGTTTCCTGCAGGCGGGTCTTGCGGGCCTAATGTAATACTACGGGATGTAGAGCTGAGGTGATTCTTGGTGGATAACTTGCCGGATCTTCGGACCACCTGAAAAGTGGTATCACACTTCCATGCAGCATTTCGCAAGTGTTAATTAACTTTTAGATCACAGTCTGGCGGGACTCTGCTCAATATGTCGCAAAAGCTATGTGACGAATCTCGCACAATGTCCCCAGTTATTGTACATGCATATTTAATTACAACTGTAGCCCTCCGTGTTAATGGGCAACTTTCAAACTATCGTCGCTGGACGGAAAACTTTACAACAAACTGTATAAATACATGTATCAGTTATTCTGACTGTCTAGTGGGCATCTTTTTCTAACTGTTTTTCTTCACCGTCTTGAGAGTGAGCTGCATCAACAGTCTGCTTGTGGAAATCTTCCCTGCATTCGGGATCGTGCCACCTCACGCTACTCAATTATAGCGCATCAATTCCCGTGATGTACGAACTCTTGCTGTACCGATGACCAATAGGTACTCAAGTAACTATCCTATTGTGCATTTTATTATTTCTGTAAATGGTACTGATGACTAATCGGTACCTACCCGGTCCTTTCGACCTCATTTTCTACTTTCTGTTTCAAACTGTATATATTATCTTTATTTCCGTGTGCTCTCAATTAACCAGCACTGTGACGTCTTATGCCCTGGTATATCGTTAGCACTGTATTAGTTAGTCATGTATATGGCAAGTGGCCATCCTAGTTATTATCTTTTGTTTCTATATACAAACTCTAGGATGCAGTACGCTAGGTAATACTATACAACAATATTATATCCGCATCACTATATTCCCCCAGCATCAATTTTACACTGAGGTCACTAATCATGCTCACCTATCTATTTTAGCGCGATAGGATAGGTTTAAAGTAGTTAGGGACAATCTCTCTGTAAGAGACAAATTGTGCACGGCTCTTCTCCGGCTGTAATGGATGTGTAACACCACACACAGGCTAGGTTGTGTAAAATTGGCCAATTAATTTAGGGCCTCTTATTATTATCGCGTGATTGTCTCCTTCTGCGCTCATCCAACCACACGCCTTAATAATTGTCTGGACTCTCAATCGACACGTTGGCATCTAACTCTGTAAACTATTGGGGTTTCTGAGTGGTGATAACTAAAGTGTCGATTTACACACACTTCCCCCAGTTAACACACGGGTGACGGACGAGACGCAAATCTCCATCCAACTCGTTGTAGTGACTGGGTGAGGTCTTAGAACCCACCACGCCCGCACGGGACGGTCACTAGCGATGGATATCTGTCTCGAGCTCCCCATCCTAAATGACATTGCACTTTCTAAATTGTCTATGTGAGCTGTAGTTTGTCCTAGTGATGCTATATGTGGTTGTGGTGGAATGGTGACCGGATCGTCATGTGATTTGGGAGCTATTGCTCCATAACATGTACACATGCTGTCTTTCTCAGGATGATTCTATGTGGGGTAACCTTCGGGAAGATGGACAACTTCGCCAGTTAGATGTATGTGTCTAAGGATAGGTAGAAATCTCTGCCAATTGCGGCCAAAGCTTGGAATCATATCTAATAACTAAAGGGTAGGATAGAATGTAGCAGAAGGCCCGCGTAAATAAAGCGGCAACTACCAATACAATATCTTTGGACCTACATAAGCCGGTGACCTATGAATTCTTCGAAAATCATCCGGCCCGCCTTCAGGTAAACCAGTGAGCATCACATTAATTATGGCTTCACTAGGATTGACCAGCACTTAGCGTTTTGTTTGGACAAAGGAGTGGCCCTTTTTGCCAGCTCTTTTCCTCCGCTTCGGTGTTGATGGCATTTTCTTGTAACGGAGGCACTTTCCTCTCCCAACAACAATATTGTGTGTGCGTGTGTGTGTGTGAGTGTGCGTGCGTGCGTGCGTGCGTGCGTGCGTGGGTGCGTGCGTGCGTGCGTGCGTGCGTGCGTGCGTGCGTGTGTTAGGGGTATAATTGCTTTATACTAAACTACTCCAGTAGCCTCGTTGTGATGCTCCCTTGCAGGGATACCTCTGCGGATTTACACATTTGTGTGGTATTTTCGGAGACCACGTAGAAAGAATACCAAGTGGCTCTATGTACTGTATTATTTTGCTCATGTACTGTCAAACGAGTAGCATTATTTGCATAGGTATTATTCTGACTTTAATCATATCATCATGTCCAGACTTTTTAGTTATGGGCAGACATACCGGTGACTAGCCACAGATATGTACTCATAACTATTGTGACAGCATTGTTTTTTCTTCAGATAATACGCCGGGAAGATGACATTTTTTACCAGGCCCCCTGCATAAGTAAGAACAATGCAAAAATTTGAAAACTGTGAACCGACAACCACATTCAGAGTGAAGATTAAGAACTATATTCCGTCTGTGCAGAAACTGCTTTATACATCCTCAGTCATCGCGGTTTGAGCACAGCAACCTATCAGTAGTTACAAATTAGGAGCAGGCTATGGCCACTATAAGATTGATAGTGACGGTATTCAAGAGACAAACGTAGCAAGTCATCCACAGTATCCGTTTCAGACTGGCCACAGACTGGCTATCAGAAACAATCCGCATATGCATATGGTCTTGCCGGATGCTATTGGAGCACGTTCTATGTTTTATATACACTAAAGTTCGTGTTGCAATCAGCGACCTGGCCATTGCACTCATAATTCAGATGTTCTATATCGAACAATGCTAGGCTATCACCACTCCAGTCAGCTTATAGTTAAATAGTATTTTGTGACCATTGTGACTCCGAACAATATATTCTCAACAAAGTAGACACTGGTGCAGTTGTTGCATGTGTATGGCGTCCCGTGCTGCAGGGAACGGAACATAAATGAATATACACTTACATACGTCAGCAGTGCCGTCATTGTATATTATGACCAGAACACACCACAGCCTGCAATGTACAGACTGGTTTCAACGGCACACCATGATGTGAAATGCCAACACAAATCAATTACGTGGGACTCTCTTCGGGACATAACTCTAAACATACGCCAGCGCTCTCCCGCCTTCCGTTGGAGCACAGTTGTCTACTATCTACTGTGAGCTGTCGAGACAACCAAAGTAGTAATGGCAGCTATATATGCTCGTCGGCAGACAACTATTATTTTGTGAGCATTACAGGTGCATATTCATACCGAAATACTTCAAAATAAAATTGTCAAGAGTATATACTTTTAGAGGCTTAAATTGTGTGTCTAGATACAATGAAACGGGATACATGTTAACATATTATGATTTCATTACGTATGAATTAATATATTTGTTTAAGTTGTGAAATTGAATTGGAGACTCGAGTTCCTACTTCAAATCCACAACTAAAAGTATTATATTTATTTATAAGCAATGAAATTAGCATATGTTAAGATTTCATGTCATTGCATATAGTCACATCGTTCCAACTTCTAAAAGTAAACAATGATAACAATTCTATTTTTGAAGCAGTTGGTGCGAATGTGTACCTTTAATCAATAACACCGCTACCAACATGTCATATAAGAAAACCCTTTGGGGGCTGAGAGCACCCATCGACGTCAACGCTAATCCAAGTGAGGCGGTAATCAATGTAATACAATAAATTGAAACATCACTGACCAACATAGCCAGGATCAGGACTTTAAACTATAACCCCCTCGTTGTACAGCTGCTATAACAGCAGACAATCCGCTTCCTCATCTATCAAAATGGTGAAATAACATAATGGAATAACATACTTCGATGGATCAGTGAACAACTGAAAGAACTTCGCTCTCTACACACATACTCGGTTGTACCCACATATGATTGCCACAAAAGGACTAGAACGACCCATTCTCCAATAGCCATTCACTATTACAGTCTGGTTATAGCACTAATGGAAACGACATATGTACTGACAGGCAGAAAGGCAGATGCAATCAGAGAAAGTGTTAAGAACCAACTTCTTGTATTCAGACGGAATGCACGTGGATCTTGATACGACAACATCATAAATGAACTGTTAAGTATGCATGTGTACATCAATATTAGATATATTAATTGGTACCTTAATTACACACCTCTCTCCACGCCCACCCCACCACCTATCGACCTGCTCAAACCTAAGTAGCCGCCTGAACCTCCAGAAAACTGATACATTCTGTGACTTTGTGCAGCATCCGAAAAAATGGACCGTTTCACCGAGAAAGTCGGCGAGAGTGAGAACACATCTGGGAAGTTAGCGTATGAGCCACCACCACCGCTACCACCACCACCACCACCACCACCACCACCACCACCACCACCACCACCACCACCACCACCACCACCATCACCAGCACCTCCACCACCACCACAAACAACAACAACAACAACAACATCATCATCAACATCATCATCATCATCCTCAACGACAACACCAACAACAATGCCATCAACACCACCACATGCACCACCACCAACAACAACACCGCCATCATTAACATCATCATCATCATCAGCATCATCATCATCATCATCATCATAGTCGTCGTCGTATATAGCGATTGTATTTGCAATCATTATTTTAGCATTATTGCTTTCCTTGTTAGCATTTTGATAGCAATTTCGCTTATTACTATAAATGCTGAAAGGATACCTGCTGTTGAGTACACTCCATGACAGACGGCAGGCAGTACCTTGGATATATTGTTATTATATTACCCATCGAATAGCGCACCGGGCATATGTTTTACTCTATCATACAATAAACACATACTCATATTTTGGCTGATATAACTAGATTACTTTACTAAAGCAACGCGTGAACGCGTGAACGCCTGAAGGTCTGATTCATGGCATATGGCTGCCAATCACATGGTAGCTGATATTTCCTTGCTTGGTATATTCAGTGCATAGATCTCGACTATCTACTTGGTCGTTCGGCATACAGGTGCATTTATTCGTACCAGCGGACAGTAGGATTCGCGAGATACAAGTACAGCTCAGGGCAGAGAATATGAGATAGCTTTACTGCACGAAAAATAAATGAATGTCACTTCGTATTCACTACTTTCCATTGAATCTATTCGTGATCAGGACCCAGGAACATAGTCTGAACATATTACCTACTTAGACGATGTAGTCATCAAGATATAGCACACATTTTATAACACATCACCAATCGTAAAAGCAAAGTAAATGCTTTATTGATTTGATGAAGCATAAAAGCAATTCACAAAGGCCATTAATTGTGTCGCGTGCATTTTATGACATTTTTTTTATTCCCCTCGTATAGTCTGCCACATTTTATGTGTCGATAATATGTTTTGTTTTACGTTATTGCAATTTGCGTGCGAATCCATTATATGGCACCATCGCCATCGGCTAATCTCGCACCATCCCTTCATCTCCTTCATATATCATATGACTGTGCTTAGTTAATCCGATCTGATAACTAGCATTGATTCCTGTTCCACAACCATTCTGACAATTTCCTCTTGCCCATTTTCATTTGAAAAGAGAATAGTGCCGCGATAATTTATTGCTGATATGGGTTGATTTGATAAACCATCATCCTGTGTTCAGCAATGGAGAGTAATTGTCTATTGCACCTGGCGTATAATGGATGGCGGATGTACTGCGGCATGCTCATCATAATTCACGCATGGCATTTGCAAATATTTCAGTTGCGTTATTTGTCCATAGCCCATCGGTATTTATTGAGACGTGTAACGATTCTAAACCGCCAATATCCAGCCCAGGTCTTCATGTATGTAGTCATAAAATGGCAGATTTTCTGTTATACCCTTATATCGTTTAGGCAGTTCTAACACGCATTGTGTAGCTCTGTTTTCTACTCTGGCACAGGCCACACTCTAGAATGAGACGTAATACAATTTTGTGATTGTGTCGGGTAACCCTCCCAAATCCGTATTGAAGCTTCTTGTTATAGTGAGATGGTTGGATAGCCACCCAAATGAGTGCAAGTTCACGAGCATCACTTCTGAATGAGATTCATAGATGGGTCCATTCTCGCAACACCATCGGACGGTACTAATTCACCTTTCCAGAGTATACATTCATAACCTGACCTCGTATGACGTCATAATCAGACTAGCGCGTGTATGATGACGTCACAATAATTACGTCACAAAGGGTTCCATATAGAAATTAACCAAATCTCAAATACTCCGACACGTTGTATGAATTGTGTCTTTGTAATTCTTGCAATTTAATAAACATGCTGTTGACCATTTTGAAACTAATTTGACTGTACGCTGTTGCTACCTTAGCAGCTTACATGTGTAGTTTTTTTGGAAATTGATAGTCAGGGCGTTCAGAGATCGATCGATCCGAACACGAGCGATGTGTGAGTGGTGCTTAGCTAGAGATGGGCGGGGAATAGCTAAAACAGGAAAGGTCCATTACGTTGTTACGTTACCGCTGGTTGTTTTCTCCCAGAAAATACCGCGCGCTGTCGCAGAAAGTAGTTTTCACTCAAACAATGAAAATCGCTTAAGACTGCAAGACACCAATTTTCGTACTGATGCGGTAATTTTGAATAGTATTTCGCCGAACGCTTTCACCACTGAAATCGTAGTATGTTCATGTGAAAGCCCCAACAGAATTAAAGGTAACGTCTTTAGTACTTTGGTAACTAGTTTGACTTGAACGGTGCGACTTAATTATAGGTAGCAAAACACATTCCAGTCAAATTAGTTTCAAATCATTCAACATAATATGCTTGAGCTCATGCATCATAAATGATCTGTTGTTGTATCTGGTATTCAGTGGTGAGATTGTTAAAATTAGTTCTTTTTATTAAGATCCTAAACATTGGATTATGGAATGTGTAAGCTTAATATTATCGAACACTCATTCCATGGAAACACCCATATATTGAATGGAAATTACTCATTTACTCATTGAAACCCACACAGTGATAACACATACACATATAGTTATCACTGTGTGGGTTTCAATGAGTAAAGGAGTTAACTTCTTTCATTCTTCATCTAAAATATTCATGTTTCCTGTCAACATGTTCATATTTACAACTTAGATATCAATTCTTTATACATAGATGTTTGTTTTTCCAGCCTAAATTCTCTTACTTTTGCATTTTGCATCCATATTTTTTGTTGTTGTACAAAGCAGTTGCTTTTTAGTCCATCTTTTCTTGTTTCGTGTTAAAGGCTTTGTATGTTTATGACCAGAATCCTCACATTTCTAGCTTGAATTTTCACATTACTAGTCATTTGAATATTTTTTACCATTTTGAACCCAGATATATGCATATTAACCATCAAAATGTATATATTTCTGGGTAAACAATTGCTTATAATCCCAAATTCACAGATTTCAGTACCAAATGCGTGCATTTTCACACATACACACGTGTACCGTATTCTTGCATTTTAGGTCAACATTGTGTTGTTTCCTGTCAAGAGTTATGCATTTAAGGATCCAAAATGGCCATGGTTCGGAACAGAGCCTTCAGATTTCCAATTTAAATTTTAAACACTTGCCTATATTTAGCAAAATGTTCATATTTCCGTTGATAAATTTAACATTTTAAGCCCATATATGCATATTAACTGTCAAGATTTATATATTTCAGGGTAGACATCTGCCTTTAATCCCTACTTCACAGATTTTTGCATTTTGGGTACACATTTTCTTGTTTCCTGTTAAATTTTAAAGACTGGCTGATGTTTGAGGAAATGTTCCATTAGAAAGTTAGAATTTTAAACCCAGATATGCATATTAACTGTACAAAATTATATATTTCTCTGTGAACCTTTGCTTTTAACACAACATTCATAAGTTTCAGGACACAATTGTTTGCATTTCAAGACCAATTTCTGCATTTAGGTACAACTGTTCATGATTCTAGCCATACTGTGTGTTTGGAACATAATTTTAAATGTTTCTTATTAAAATAATGATATCCCAGGTGAGAGATACAGGCCCACCATGCCCATTATGCCTTTTGATTCCAAAGTCTACTTTGATCTTTGGCAGTCAGTGTGTGATTTCTCAAGATCAGTGCATACCATAAAAGTTCATACCCAATATGGACTGGTATATTGAAATTGAAAACTGACATGCAATCTTGACATATCACTGAGGCCATCCTTAAACTATGGTATGTTTGTAATATTACTTTCTAAAATATAATTTAAATATATAAGCATTCAATACAACTTAAATGGAAAATGCTTTTCTTCATTTTACCATGAAAATTAATGAGAAAAATAACAAGATACTTACGATTTGTCATCTAATTTTGAGAAAATCAAGAGGAAAACGTTAAATAAACAGGCACCAGATACCATTTACTCATGTGTTTTCATCTAATTTAGAGAAAATCTTGAAGACCATGTTGAGTAGCTACCATAACTACCAGTTTCACATGGTTTTTCTTCCACCATTTAGAAAATCTTGAAGAAAAGTTGAGGTACCTCATGTGTTTTCATCAAATTTTGAGAAAATCTTGAGGAACATGTTGAGTAGCTGACCACAACTACCAGTTTCACACGGTTGTTCATCCACTATTGAGAAAATCTTGACGAAAAGTTGAGGTACCTCATGTGTTTTCAGCCAATGTTGAGAACATTTTGAAGAAAATACTTAATAATAGGCTCCAAGTATCAGTTACTTAAGTTTTGTCATCTAATTGGGATAAAATCTTAAGGAAAATGCGAAATACCAAGGCCTCAGATACAATTTACCCATGTTTTTATCAACTTTTGACAAAATCTGGAAGAAAATGATGGGTAGTCGGCCACACATACCAGTTAATTATGTGTTTTCATCTAATTTTGAGAAAATCTTGAAGAAAATATTGAGTAGCTGGCCACAACTACCAGTTCCATATGGTTTTTCATCCACTATTGGGAAACTCTTGAAGAAAAGTTGAGGTACCTTATATGTTTTCACCAAATCCGATGTTACTGTCACCTCTAACAGGCCTATACGTTAGAATTGTGATGTCAAGCACCGTGACCATGAGGTCTGTCCTTTAAGTGTAATCAACAAAAATATCATCAACTTCGATATTATTTAACCTTTGTGCATCTCGAACAATGTAGTGTCCCTGTGTGAACAATGAATTGTCAAGGAATAGGTGCATAGGTGCCTAATACGCGCAGCAGTAGAGAGCCTAGCTATGCTCCCCTACTGGCTGAGACTAATAGGAATTGGTGTCATCCCGGTGTGACGTCACAACTCTAGCGCTATAGCTAAACACGGGTGGATGTTAAGGCGGTTGCTATATGCTTATCTCAGGTTTGGCTGAGCCGATTACAAAAATTTAAACAGCATTTTGTTCTTCTAGTAAAGGAGAGTCTGTATTATGATTGTCAACTTAATCAGAGCGATCGGGTATCTAGTCCTCACAACGTCTTTAAGGTACGTGGAGCCTGAGTGTTCTCGACGGAAGTTTAAGTATCCGTCACCAAAGAGAACCTCCTCGCGAGCTATTATTTAGTCTAATCATGATAACAAACACATAAACGAGCATGCACCGCAGCATCAAAACAAAAAGAAGGCCTGGGAAAATGAATACAATGGTTTCACATGGTTTTTCTTCCACCATTTAGAAAATCTTGAAGAAAAGTTGAGGTACCTCATGTGTTTTCATCAAATTTTGAGAAAATCTTGAGGAACATGTTGAGTAGCTGACCACAACTACCAGTTTCACACGGTTGTTCATCCACTATTGAGAAAATCTTGACGAAAAGTTGAGGTACCTCATGTGTTTTCAGCCAATGTTGAGAACATTTTGAAGAAAATACTTAATAATAGGCTCCAAGTATCAGTTACTTAAGTTTTGTCATCTAATTGGGATAAAATCTTAAGGAAAATGCGAAATACCAAGGCCTCAGATACAATTTACCCATGTTTTTATCAACTTTTGACAAAATCTGGAAGAAAATGATGGGTAGTCGGCCACACATACCAGTTAATTATGTGTTTTCATCTAATTTTGAGAAAATCTTGAAGAAAATATTGAGTAGCTGGCCACAACTACCAGTTCCATATGGTTTTTCATCCACTATTGGGAAACTCTTGAAGAAAAGTTGAGGTACCTTATATGTTTTCACCAAATGTTGTTAAATACCAAGGCCTCAGGTACAATTTAGTCACGTGTTTTGACAACATTTTAAGAAAATCTTTAGAAAAATGTTGAGTAGCGGACTACAACAACCAGTTTCACATGGTTTTTCATCCACTATTGAGAACACCGTGAAGAAAAGTTGGGGCAACTCATGTGTTTTCACACAATGTTGAGAAAATCTTGAAGAACGTGCGTAATAATTGTCTCCACGTATCTGTTGCTTAAGTCTTGCCATCTAATTGGGAGAAAGTCATGACTTGACCATTAAAGGGCTCTGTTAGTTGATGACTTTTCACAGTGAGCATGTCAATAATATAGCGTTTGAGCCAGTTGAATAGGAATTTGACATTACTGGTCAGTGGGCATCATTTCATATCCAAGCTTTTACATTTTGGGCCTAAATTCTTTCATTCTTTACCTAAATGTGCATGTTTCCTGTTAAACTGTTCATATTTGGAACGTAGATAATAATTCTTCATACAGAAATGCGTATTTCCAGCTTAAATTCTCATACTTTTGCATTTTGCATCCATATTTCTTGTTGCTGAACAAAGCAGTTGTTTTTAGTCAAGATTTTCTTGTTTCCTGTCAAAGTTTTTTTATGTTTCTGACCAGAATCTTAACATTTCCATCAAAAATGTTCACTTTACTAGTCACTTGAAATTCATTTTACCATTTTGAACCCAGCTATATGCATATTAACTATCAAGTTATATACTTCTGGGTAAACACTTGCTTATAATCCCAAATTCGCAACTTTCAGGAATAACTATTTGCATTTTCACACAAACATATATTCTTGCATTATAGCTGAAAATTATTTCCTGTCAATAGTTATGCATTTAAGGATCCAAATGGCCATGTTTCTGACCAGCGTTTTCAGATTTTCAACTACAATTTTAAACACTAGCTTATATTTAGCAAAATCTTCATATTTCCATTGAAGAATTTAACATTTTGAGCACAGATATGAATATTAACTGCCAAAATTGTTATATTTCCAGGTAATCTTAGAATTTCCACACATATTCTTCCATTTTGGGTCCACATCTTCTTGTGTCCTGCTACATTTTAAACA
This sequence comes from Chaetoderma sp. LZ-2023a, assembly GCA_034401795.1. NCBI lineage: Eukaryota > Metazoa > Mollusca > Caudofoveata > Chaetodermatida > Chaetodermatidae > Chaetoderma > Chaetoderma sp. LZ-2023a. The sequence goes on along the minus strand of CM067360.1, from coordinate 94,205,820 downwards.
CTGGCTGATATTTGATGCACCGTTCGATTAATAATTTAGAATTTTAGAACAGATATGCATATTAACTGTCCAAATGTATATATTGCTCTGTACACATTTGCTTTTAACACACAATTCACACATTTCAGTACACAATTTGTGTTGCATTCCAACATTAATTTCCGCATTTAAGTACACATCTCCATGATTCCAGCCATGGTTGATGTGTGTTTGGAACCTGACTTTAAATGTTTCTTATTCAAATACTGATGTCACAGGCCTATTATTCTATATGGACTGGTATATTGAAATTGTAGCGTGACATGCAATCTTGACATCTCACTGAGGCCATCCTTAAATTATTCTCTGTTTGTAGTAATTATATTATATAATATAATTTGGATATATAAGCATTCGATTCGATTTAAGAATTGGAAAACAATTGTAGAAAGTTTTTATGAGCTTAATTAAGTCTTTCAAAAATGTATGCACAATTTCTGATTGAATAACTATTTTGCTGAGCATTTTGAAATGAAATTGATAGGAAGTCATCATGATGGTTTCATTCAGCAATTTGTTCAAGGTGGGGGGGGGTTGGGGTGGCAACTTAATTGAATAATAAGAGGCGTGGCTTCGTGCCGAGAAGTTGGTCATATCGCCGAAATGGGGATAGGACCACGATCTCGATTAGGCCGCTCAATTTAGTAACGCACGCATTGATTGGCTTAAAACGATGCACAGCAACCATGCACGCCGTGATTTTGGCTAGTTATGTGGCAGAGGGCCTGTCTGGAGTTACGGCGACGTCACGGAGGGTTAGCCCTGTGCCGACGGGAGAATGAGATGGGTCATACCTAGCCGTGTTTTCAAACACATAGCTGCTAAATTGACATGGTATAGTGATTCCTATAATGCAGCCACCACTCGGTAGCTATTTATGGGTTCTCCATGCACAATACTTTGGGAACTAGTCAGTTATATAATCAGTTTTTGGGTAGCGGGCCTGATTACTTCAATCCATATGCGCGCATGATATATCTTTTCTTCATAAGTGTAAAGGCTGTACTGGAATGGCATATAAGTAAGGGTTGTGTTCCAAAAACGTGTGCTTGCGTGATGAGATCGCATCAGTTGTGTGGGTGTGTAATTCATTTATCGACATACTTAGATACATATTTTCTCATCACTCGGATTATATACCAGCAATAGTTGCATGCACACATGTAAACCCATTACTAGTTATGGACGGTTTCAAGCATGTCTTACGTGGTTCAATGCCACTGAGCTAGTAGATGGTATGCGCTTTCTTGTTTACCACCAATAGCTTCTGCACAGCGAAACCTAGAAATGATTTCCCATCGCAGTCACAGAAATATCAACATAACATGGAAGACACACGATTTACGCAACATTAAAATCCCGACAATTATACCATGTTTTGATCGTGATTTGATGGCTCTCTTTGTCATTAGATAATAGTTGCAAATTTCAAAAGAGGGATCCATTTCTAGCTAATCTTCGTCTAGGCTTTGCCCGTGTTAGGATCTAGTGGATCCTCAATTCCCAGAATCCCAATAGGTAATTTTCCAGAAGCGATGTTGCATATTTTGAAACCACTTTAATGGGGGCCTGTTGCTGCCTATGCCAGCATCTGCGCGCAGTCAAATTAGTTTCAAAACGTTCCACCGAATGATTGTTAAATAATAAATCCTTTAAAGATATACCATTCGCATACTTTACGGACGATTCCAGCTTCATGGCAGAGTACTTCTGCTAATTATCACTGTGACCTCAGCCTACACGTGGTGTACTTGATTATGCTGTACTTGGGCGCATATCGGATTCATCCACTGATTATGTAATATACTAATTACATAGCTCATCGGAATATTAATACATTTACTATGAACTCTCTTATTATTACGACGTATGTTACGTCAGCGGTATGGTTTGCCAATCCATTGCCACAAAAAGGTGTATACGACTTGAGGCTAGCTACACAGAAATAATAGTATCAATCATAACCTTTATGCATACCAGTGTAAGTATGTGCTCCGTTTCCTGAAGCATATAATTCTGGAATGTGTCCCGGTTTACTGCTATCAATTGATGCATTCGATCTATCACTCAAGTATATAACGCCATAGTGAATTAACCCACATGTATGCTGGCGTCACAATAAAGAAATGCATAATGAATGGCGTGGCTATGTCTGGCATGAACTTATAAATGCCCGTTATATGTGCGAATTGTATGTCTTTACTACTTGATAACCATTATGTTACAGAGTTTGAAATTAATTTGACTCAAATTAATTTTTACAATATTCAGTAGCTTACCTGATTATTTTTCGGGAAATTGAGATCCATGGAGCTTAGGGATCGATTGTTCCAACCACGGGCAAAGTGTGGGCGGAGCTTAGCTAGATATTGGCGGCGCATAGTGGAAAATAGATCTATTCATTGGCTGAGCGGATGTTTTCGCATGGAGCTGATCGGATTTCAATCCATAGCAAGGTTTGTATCATGATGCGCATGTCCAATCCAAAAAGAAATGGGTGGAGAAAGAATGTGCTCATGTTTCTAACATGTCTATTGCATTGTTACGGCACGTTCGTGACAGACAGAATACAGAGTGATACAGAAGCGGCCCATCCTGTTTGGTGAAGCAAGGCTTTACAAAATCAAAGCCAGATAGAGACTAAATCAGTTTTCAAACGCTATATTCTAGATTCAGACAACACATACATATTGCTGGGTTAAATTAAATACAGATATATAAAACATACATCTGTCTTCTTGACTAAGCTCCCACACATTTGAAGTTCCAACAACAAAGATTACACATTAATATTCATATACGCACTGGAATCTTAACCAGGAACCTACGTAACGTGCAGTACAAAGATAGTAATCAATGCCGGGAAATTGTGAAATTCGTTAAGAAGACTAATAAAATAAACATAGCCCTATCTGATTTCGTCCACTTAGTCAAACAGAAAGATAACCGTACTGGAGATTTCTAGAAAGCTGAGCGTGATATAATTAACTATGCACATGCAGAACTAACGAAGAACAACATTAGTACCATTGCCGAGTTAAACACGACGATAACCGATACTAAAATTAGAATGGCACTACGTCAATTAAACAATTTTAAAAGCACCAGAGCGGACAAGGCGATAAACGAGTTTTACAAAAATGATATAAACGAACTGTTGCCTTTTACAAATATAATTTTCAACAGTATTTTTAGTAGCGATGTTTTCCCAAAATATGGTGGGAAGGCATTTAGTCCCTCTATACAAAAAGGGAAATACTATAGATGTTAAGAACAACAGAGGGATACAGCTGTTAAATACACTAGGTAAATTATTTACAAACATTCTAAACAATAGGTTACATACATAAGTGGAATAAACTCAGTCGCACAGGTATGTTTCAGGGCCGGGATGGGTACAGTAGATAATATGTATGTCCTAAGTGGTGTAATGTGATTGAATTCCACCAATAGGTTTCAGATGAGATAGCCAGATGGATGGACAGACATACTGACTGACGGATGCAATGTTCCATCCTATTTTTTTAAAACACATGAGGGCAAGCTACAGTTTAGACTTTGGCATTTTTGTCAGGAATGTAAACAAACTGACAGACTGAGACAGGAAGACTTATAGTAATCGCGAGTCCAGATTGTTTCACATTTTAAAAGGTTTCTGGATGTTTTTTCGGATTACACATCAGGTTGTGGAATCCTAATGTATGGTCACACACTTTCATGTGTTAATATTGTAGCCAAATCAGACCTGTAGTTTCCGATCGAGATATTCACAGATTCAGAATTTGATCCTATCCGAATCCAGGTTCTTTTATACGAATCATGGACAATACTGGAGATCCTCTTTGACGGCACGTTTCTTCATGTTAAAGGTTGAGCCAAATCGGATCAGTAGTTTTTTTAGACAGTCGCAGCTAATACGTATATGAGAAAGCAAAGCCTGTGATATAGAAATGCACGGAATGTGGTTTATTTATAGTCATGTGAATGTGATAGTGATTTTTACTAATAAACACATAAAATAACACCGAACACCAACAAACGTTATTTAGAAATCCTAGAAGAAAGTACGTTGTTTTGATTAACGTATTTAAATATACTCTCCATTTCCTCTGTGCTGTCAGTCCATTTATTCTTTGTTATTGCCGATGCGGAAGTAAGCATATTGAAGTATAGTACCATATATATAGTTCCTCGACGAATGCCAGCCACCCTGTAAATTTAAATAAAAAGACAACAGATTCAGGAATGTAGGATATATAATAAAGTATATAGTACACACACTCTCCGGCACACACACACACACACCCCTCCCTCCCTCCCTCCCCCGTCTCTCTCTCTCTCGCTCTCTCTCTCTCTCTCTCTCTACCTCTCTCTCTCTCTCTCTCTCTCTCTCTCACACACACACACACACAGCCACTGTGGAATGAGTGGAATGATAACATCAAGTCAGGGATTCCGGTGGGAAACTTTAAAAATTGATCGTGGCCTGCAAATAAACAGTTACCAAACACAATTGTAGATGTTCTTTCGACCAATCTTGCCTATTAACTCTTTAATAACTAAATTTGGTCAAGAATCTTGACATATCTGCGTATTGAATGTCCATTTGCAGGCCAAGAGAAGACCATTAAAAAAAATGCATCCTGTGGATGCATCCTGGTGGTTCACAAGGTGAGATGCCCTGCATAGCTTGTGCGGTGCATCAGGTGATGTCCCCTGACTGCGGTCGAAATGTCTAATACTGAGCACGACACATGTGCGGATTCGAATTACCACTCTTTGACGTGGTATCGTAGATCTGGTGAGTTATCCATCGAAAGCATCACTCGTCCTACATACTTTGACGAGCGTTACATCGGAGCCAATAGGCCCATCCGCAAGAAGGTCCCTCTGTGGTGTTGGTAGTTCACTTAAACTTAGTTCTTGCTCCCGGGTGATATCTTACCGGGAGTGTACAAAAAAACTTGTGATGTGAATGTGGTGGCTAGTGCCCCAGAGATGAGTGCTCAACACCGATACGCACGGTAGTAGGCTATAGGGAGCCGGACTTTACAGTAAGCAGTTATCTACGACTCGCATATTCTCAGGCCAGGCACCTCACCACCACCTTCTCTCTATCCTGACTTCTCTGAATTCTGATTTTTCAGCTCCTTTTATACTACTCCCGATGTCACAGGTGGATCGTCACAACCAATCAACGTGCGAGTTTCAATGGCAGGCACAGCGAGCACGTGATACGCCATCCTCTCCCATTCACTAAGTAAATACACGCGATTATGGCTTTTAGAGAACTATTTTGAGCGAGATTTGAATGTTTAAACATGGATAACTCAGCCATTTCTGGACCGATTTTAAAATGGTAAAAGCTTTGGAATCCCTGCTCATTCTGGTTATGATCGATACAAAGAACAACGAGGAAAGTACAGTTTAAAGGAATTACATGTACCAACTCGGTTAAAAATATGATGCTATTCTCCCCAACACTACCGCGCGTTGGTAGGCAATCTCTGACGCCCACGCATGCACGCTAGGCCATCTCACGGTCTTTGTTATTTTTAGAACCTCTCCCATATGGCTTTATGCACGCGTGCTGTCCTACCCAGGGGAGGGGGACCCATCCGGCCTGACCGTTCCACACCCAGTCATGGTTGGACGGTTCGTACCCGACCGGTCGATCCGTGCTACGCAACCCCATCCTTGTTTGGTACATGTGCCAAACGATACCGCAACACGGATCAAATGTCACAGGGCATACGCTAGGCAAGAATTATAGACTTCTCGAGTAGGCGCGTAGCCGAGAAGAGCAGTGACGCGAGAGATGCGTAGTGTATCAGAAAAGGCACATAGATGTGCAAAAGAGGTTGAGACGAAGGTATACGTTTTATTTTGCTTTTTGGCCTGGTATTCATTTTCCCAGGCCAAAAAGCAAAATAAAACGTATACCTTCGTCTCAACCTCTTTTGCACATCTATGTGCCTTTTCTGATACACTACGCATCTCTCGCGTCACTGCTCTTCTCGGCTACGCGCCTACTCGAGAAGTCTATAATTCTTGCCTAGCGTATGCCCTGTGACATTTGATCCGTGTTGCGGTATCGTTTGGCACATGTACCAAACAAGGATGGGGTTGCGTAGCACGGATCGACCGGTCGGGTACGAACCGTCCAACCATGACTGGGTGTGGAACGGTCAGGCCGGATGGGTCCCCCTCCCCCTGGGTAGGACAGCACGCGTGCATAAAGCCATATGGGAGAGGTTCTAAAAATAACAAAGACCGTGAGATGGCCTAGCGTGCATGCGTGGGCGTCAGAGATTGCCTACCAACGCGCGGTAGTGTTGGGGAGAATAGCATCATATTTTTAACCGAGTTGGTACATGTAATTCCTTTAAACTGTACTTTCCTCGTTGTTCTTTGTATCGATCATAACCAGAATGAGCAGGGATTCCAAAGCTTTTACCATTTTAAAATCGGTCCAGAAATGGCTGAGTTATCCATGTTTAAACATTCAAATCTCGCTCAAAATAGTTCTCTAAAAGCCATAATCGCGTGTATTTACTTAGTGAATGGGAGAGGATGGCGTATCACGTGCTCGCTGTGCCTGCCATTGAAACTCGCACGTTGATTGGTTGTGACGATCCACCTGTGACATCGGGAGTAGTATAAAAGGAGCTGAAAAATCAGAATTCAGAGAAGTCAGGATAGAGAGAAGGTGGTGGTGAGGTGCCTGGCCTGAGAATATGCGAGTCGTAGATAACTGCTTACTGTAAAGTCCGGCTCCCTATAGCCTACTACCGTGCGTATCGGTGTTGAGCACTCATCTCTGGGGCACTAGCCACCACATTCACATCACAAGTTTTTTTGTACACTCCCGGTAAGATATCACCCGGGAGCAAGAACTAAGTTTAAGTGAACTACCAACACCACAGAGGGACCTTCTTGCGGATGGGCCTATTGGCTCCGATGTAACGCTCGTCAAAGTATGTAGGACGAGTGATGCTTTCGATGGATAACTCACCAGATCTACGATACCACGTCAAAGAGTGGTAATTCGAATCCGCACATGTGTCGTGCTCAGTATTAGACATTTCGACCGCAGTCAGGGGACATCACCTGATGCACCGCACAAGCTATGCAGGGCATCTCACCTTGTGAACCACCAGGATGCATCCACAGGATGCATTTTTTTAATGGTCTTCTCTTGGCCTGCAAATGGACATTCAATACGCAGATATGTCAAGATTCTTGACCAAATTTAGTTATTAAAGAGTTAATAGGCAAGATTGGTCGAAAGAACATCTACAATTGTGTTTGGTAACTGTTTATTTGCAGGCCACGATCAATTTTTAAAGTTTCCCACCGGAATCCCTGACTTGATGTTATCATTCCACTCATTCCACAGTGGCTGTGTGTGTGTGTGTGTGAGAGAGAGAGAGAGAGAGAGAGAGAGAGAGGTAGAGAGAGAGAGAGAGAGAGAGCGAGAGAGAGAGAGACGGGGGAGGGAGGGAGGGAGGGGGGGGGGGTGTGTGTGTGTGTGCCGGAGAGTGTGTGTACTATATACTTTATTATATATCCTACATTCCTGAATCTGTTGTCTTTTTATTTAAATTTACAGGGTGGCTGGCATTCGTCGAGGAACTATATATATGGTACTATGCTTCAATATGCTTACTTCCGCATCGGCAATAACAAAGAATAAATGGACTGACAGCACAGAGGAAATGGAGAGTATATTTAAATACGTTAATCAAAACAACGTACTTTCTTCTAGGATTTCTAAATAACGTTTGTTGGTGTTCGGTGTTATTTTATGTGTTTATTAGTAAAAATCACTATCACATTCACATGACTATAAATAAACCACATTCCGTGCATTTCTATATCACAGGCTTTGCTTTCTCATATACGTATTAGCTGCGACTGTCTAAAAAAACTACTGATCCGATTTGGCTCAACCTTTAACATGAAGAAACGTGCCGTCAAAGAGGATCTCCAGTATTGTCCATGATTCGTATAAAAGAACCTGGATTCGGATAGGATCAAATTCTGAATCTGTGAATATCTCGATCGGAAACTACAGGTCTGATTTGGCTACAATATTAACACATGAAAGTGTGTGACCATACATTAGGATTCCACAACCTGATGTGTAATCCGAAAAAACATCCAGAAACCTTTTAAAATGTGAAACAATCTGGACTCGCGATTACTATAAGTCTTCCTGTCTCAGTCTGTCAGTTTGTTTACATTCCTGACAAAGATGCCAAAGTCTAAACTGTAGCTTGTCCTCATGTGTTTTAAAAAAATAGGATGGAACATTGCATCCGTCAGTCAGTCTGTCTGTCCATCCATCTGGCTATCTCATCTGAAACCTATTGGTGGAATTCAATCACATTACACCACTTAGGACATACATATTATCTACTGTACCCATCCCGGCCCTGAAACATACCTGTGCGACTGAGTTTATTCCACTTATGTATTTAACCTATTGTTTAGAATGTTTGTAAATAATTTACCTAGTGTATTTAACAGCTGTATCCCTCTGTTGTTCTTAACATCTATAGTATTTCCCTTTTTGTATAGAGGGACTAAATGCCTTCCCACCATATTTTGGGAAAACATCGCTACTAAAAATACTGTTGAAAATTATATTTGTAAAAGGCAACAGTTCGTTTATATCATTTTTGTAAAACTCGTGTATCGCCTTGTCAGCTCTGGTGCTTTTAAAATTGTTTAATTGACGTAGTGCCATTCTAATTTTAGTATCGGTTATCGTCGTGTTTAACTCGGCAATGGTACTAATGTTGTTCTTCGTTAGTTCTGCATGTGCATAGTTAATTATATCACGCTCAGCTTTCTAGAAATCTCCAGTACGGTTATCTTTCTGTTTGACCAAGTGGACGAAATCAGATAGGGCTATGTTTATTTTATTAGTCTTCTTAACGAATTTCACAATTTCCCGGCATTGATTACTATCTTTGTACTGCACGTTACGTAGGTTCCTGGTTAAGATTCCAGTGCGTATATGAATATTAATGTGTAATCTTTGTTGTTGGAACTTCAAATGTGTGGGAGCTTAGTCAAGAAGACAGATGTATGTTTTATATATCTGTATTTAATGAGGATATGCTCTCAAATTTAACTCAGCAATATGTATGTGTTGTCTGAATCTAGAATATAGCGTTTGAAAACTGATTTAGTCTCTATCTGGCCTTGATTTTGTAAATCCTTGCTTCACCAAACAGGATGGGCCGCTTCTGTATCACTCTGTATTCTGTCTGTCACGAACGTGCCGTAACAATGCAATAGACATGTTAGAAACATGAGCACATTCTTTCTCCACCCATTTCTTTTTGGATTGGACATGCGCATCATGATACAAACCTTGCTATGGATTGAAATCCGATCAGCTCCATGCGAAAACATCCGCTCAGCCAATGAATAGATCTATTTTCCACTATGCGCCGCCAATATCTAGCTAAGCTCCGCCCACACTTTGCCCGTGGTTGGAACAATCGATCCCTAAGCTCCATGGATCTCAATTTCCCGAAAAATAATCAGGTAAGCTACTGAATATTGTAAAAATTAATTTGAGTCAAATTAATTTCAAACTCTGTAACATAATGGTTATCAAGTAGTAAAGACATACAATTCGCACATATAACGGCCATTTATAAGTTCATGCCAGACATAGCCACGCCATTCATTATGCATTTCTTTATTGTGACGCCAGCATACATGTGGCGTAATTCACTATGGCGTTATATACTTGAGTGATAGATCGAATGCATCAATTGATAGCAGTAAACCGGGACACATTCCAGAAGTATATGCTTCAGGAAACGGAGCACATACTTGCACTGGTATGCATAAAGGTTATGATTGATACTATTATTTCTGTGTAGCTAGCCTCAAGTCGTATACACCTTTTTGTGGCAATGGATTGGCAAACCATACCGCTGACGTAACATACGTCGTAATAATAAGAGAGTTCATAGTAAATGTATTAATATTCCGATGAGCTATGTAATTAGTATATTACATAATCAGTGGATGAATCCGATATGCGCCCAAGTACAGCATAATCAAGTACACCACGTGTAGGCTGAGGTCACAGTGATAATTAACAGAAGTACTCTGCCATGAAGCTGGAATCGTCCGTAAAGTATGCGAATGATATATCTTTAAAGGATTTATTATTTAACAATCATTCGGTGGAACGTTTTGAAACTAATTTGACTGCGCGCTGTGCTGGCATAGGCAGCAACAGGCCCCCATTAAAGTGGTTTCAAAATATGCAACATCGCTTCTGGAAAATTACCTATTGGGATTCTGGGAATTGAGGATCCACTAGATCCTAACACGGGCAAAGCCTAGACGAAGATTAGCTAGAAATGGATCCCTCTTTTGAAATTTGCAACTATTATCTAATGACAAAGAGAGCCATCAAATCACGATCAAAACATGGTATAATTGTCGGGATTTTAATGTTGCGTAAATCGTGTGTCCTCCATGTTATGTTGATATTTCTGTGACTGCGATGGGAAATCATTTCTAGGTTTCGCTGTGCAGAAGCTATTGGTGGTAAACAAGAAAGCGCATACCATCTACTAGCTCAGTGGCATTGAACCACGTAAGACATGCTTGAAACCGTCCATAACTAGTAATGGGTTTACATGTGTGCATGCAACTATTGCTGGTATATAATCCGAGTGATGAGAAAATATGTATCTAAGTATGTCGATAAATGAATTACACACCCACACAACTGATGCGATCTCATCACGCAAGCACACGTTTTTGGAACACAACCCTTACTTATATGCCATTCCAGTACAGCCTTTACACTTATGAAGAACAGATATATCATGCGCGCATATGGATTGAAGTAATCAGGCCCGCTACCCAAAAACTGATTATATAACTGACTAGTTCCCAAATTATTGTGCATGGAGAACCCATAAATAGCTACCGAGTGGTGGCTGCATTATAGGAATCACTATACCATGTCAATTTAGCAGCTATGTGTTTGAAACACGGCTAGGTATGACCCATCTCATTCTCCCGTCGGCACAGGGCTAACCCTTCGTGACGTCGCCGTAACTCCAGACAGGCCCTCTGCCACATAACTAGCCAAAATCACGGCGTGCATGGTTGCTGTGCATCGTTTTAAGCCAATCAATGCGTGCGTTACTAAATTGAGCGGCCTAATCGAGATCGTGGTCCTATCCCCATTTCGGCGATATGACCAACTTCTCGGCACGAAGCCACGCCTCTTATTATTCAATTAAGTTGCCACCCCAGCCCCCCCCCCCCCCACCTTGAACAAATTGCTGAATGAAACCATCATGATGACTTCCTATCAATTTCATTTCAAAATGCTCAGCAAAATAGTTATTCAATCAGAAATTGTGCATACATTTTTGAAAGACTTAATTAAGCTCATAAAATCTTTCTACAATTGTTTTCCAATTCTTAAATCGAATCGAATGCTTATATATCCAAATTATATTATATAATATAATTACTACGAACAGAGAATAATTTAAGGATGGCCTCAGTGAGATGTCAAGATTGCATGTCACGCTACAATTTCAATATACCAGTCCATATAGAATAATAGGCCTGTGACATCAGTATTTGAATAAGAAACATTTAAAGTCAGGTTCCAAACACACATCAACCATGGCTGGAATCATGGAGATGTGTACTTAAATGCAGAAATTAATGTTGGAATGCAACACAAATTGTGTACTGAAATGTGTGAATTGTGTGTTAAAAGCAAATGTGTACAGAGCAATATATACATTTGGACAGTTAATATGCATATATGTTCTAAAATTCTAAATTATTAATCGAACGGTGCATCAAATATCAGCCAGTGTTTAAAATGTAGCAGGACACAAGAAGATGTGGACCCAAAATGGAAGAATATGTGTGGAAATTCTAAGATTACCTGGAAATATAAAAATTTTGGCAGTTAATATTCATATCTGTGCTCAAAATGTTAAATTCTTCAATGGAAATATGAAGATTTTGCTAAATATAAGCTAGTGTTTAAAATTGTAGTTGAAAATCTGAAAACGCTTGTCAGAAACATGGCCATTTGGATCCTTAAATGCATAACTATTGACAGGAAATAATTTTCAGCTATAATGCAAGAATATATGTTTGTGTGAAAATGCAAATAGTTATTCCTGAAAGTTGCGAATTTGGGATTATAAGCAAGTGTTTACCCAGAAGTATATAACTTGATAGTTAATATGCATATAGCTGGGTTCAAAATGGTAAAATGGATTTCAAGTGACTAGTAAAGTGAACATTTTTGATGGAAATGTTAAGATTCTGGTCAGAAACATAAAAAAACTTTGACAGGAAACAAGAAAATCTTGACTAAAAACAACTGCTTTGTTCAGCAACAAGAAATATGGATGCAAAATGCAAAAGTATGAGAATTTAAGCTGGAAATACGCATTTCTGTATGAAGAATTATTATCTAAGTTCCAAATATGAACAGTTTAACAGGAAACATGCACATTTAGGTAAAGAATGAAAGAATTTAGGCCCAAAATGTAAAAGCTTGGATATGAAATGATGCCCACTGACCAGTAATGTCAAATTCCTATTCAACTGGCTCAAACGCTATATTATTGACATGCTCACTGTGAAAAGTCATCAACTAACAGAGCCCTTTAATGGTCAAGTCATGACTTTCTCCCAATTAGATGGCAAGACTTAAGCTACAGATACGTGGAGACAATTATTACGCACGTTCTTCAAGATTTTCTCAACATTGTGTGAAAACACATGAGTTGCCCCAACTTTTCTTCACGGTGTTCTCAATAGTGGATGAAAAACCATGGGAAACTGGTTGTTGTAGTCCGCTACTCAACATTTTTCTAAAGATTTTCTTAAAATGTTGTCAAAACACGTGACTAAATTGTACCTGAGGCCTTGGTATTTAACAACATTTGGTGAAAACATATAAGGTACCTCAACTTTTCTTCAAGAGTTTCCCAATAGTGGATGAAAAACCATATGGAACTGGTAGTTGTGGCCAGCTACTCAATATTTTCTTCAAGATTTTCTCAAAATTAGATGAAAACACATAATTAACTGGTATGTGTGGCCGACTACCCATCATTTTCTTCCAGATTTTGTCAACAGTTGATAAAAACATGGGTAAATTGTATCTGAGACCTTGGTATTTCGCATTTTCCTTAAGATTTTATCCCAATTAGATGACAAAACTTAAGTAACTGATACTTGGAGCCTATTATTAAGTATTTTCTTCAAAATGTTCTCAACATTGGCTGAAAACACATGAGGTACCTCAACTTTTCGTCAAGATTTTCTCAATAGTGGATGAACAACCGTGTGAAACTGGTAGTTGTGGTCAGCTACTCAACATGTTCCTCAAGATTTTCTCAAAATTTGATGAAAACACATGAGGTACCTCAACTTTTCTTCAAGATTTTCTAAATGGTGGAAGAAAAACCATGTGAAACCATTGTATTCATTTTCCCAGGCCTTCTTTTTGTTTTGATGCTGCGGTGCATGCTCGTTTATGTGTTTGTTATCATGATTAGACTAAATAATAGCTCGCGAGGAGGTTCTCTTTGGTGACGGATACTTAAACTTCCGTCGAGAACACTCAGGCTCCACGTACCTTAAAGACGTTGTGAGGACTAGATACCCGATCGCTCTGATTAAGTTGACAATCATAATACAGACTCTCCTTTACTAGAAGAACAAAATGCTGTTTAAATTTTTGTAATCGGCTCAGCCAAACCTGAGATAAGCATATAGCAACCGCCTTAACATCCACCCGTGTTTAGCTATAGCGCTAGAGTTGTGACGTCACACCGGGATGACACCAATTCCTATTAGTCTCAGCCAGTAGGGGAGCATAGCTAGGCTCTCTACTGCTGCGCGTATTAGGCACCTATGCACCTATTCCTTGACAATTCATTGTTCACACAGGGACACTACATTGTTCGAGATGCACAAAGGTTAAATAATATCGAAGTTGATGATATTTTTGTTGATTACACTTAAAGGACAGACCTCATGGTCACGGTGCTTGACATCACAATTCTAACGTATAGGCCTGTTAGAGGTGACAGTAACATCGGATTTGGTGTACGTGAATTAGGCTATATTTAATCAAAACCCACCCACACTCTTCTTGGAATACAATTCTACAAATGCATATATATATCTTATCTTTCTAGATTGACTGCAGATATTTTGCATAGATGATAGGCATGCATGTACACGAATGCACAACTTTTTAGATGATAGTTAAGTAGGGCACATACCTTTGAATTTTCGTCCATCCATATCACTATCGCATATCCCCCTACTACATGTACATATACCTACTACATATACTATACACAATGTGTGAAACCAATGGTAACACCCTGGTTGGATAGGCGTCGCTTAAATTCATATTAGTAATTGCATCGCTTAATTATCGATGCCTACATGTAGAGGAATGATTGCTCACAACGGAAACATATAACACGATAGGTGTATTAAGGTCTATCATATAAAATTACTAACTAATATACGCTCCGGACGAAATCTGTGGGGACCATTGACAGCAGTAGATGGTCGGCTCGCAGTAAATGCTACAAGGCGATCTAGTTGTCAAAATCAAATTTCTAATGTTACATTAGTCACAACAAATACATTCTTTACACAGTTTTTTTCATATAGACTCAACAATTGCACTCTAAATAAATAATCGGATTTAGTTATTTCGAAGCAATATAATTTGTAATGCGTTGAATACTACTATTGACGGGTTTAGGGAAATTACGAACTAGCCTATATGGATTAAAGGCAAACGGTTAGCAAAATATGCATTGCTATATATAATAATGGCCATGCGTGTCTACCATGCCTTATCATACCGCATACTGCACAACAAGAGTGAGCAGCTTAATTAATTGAGTCATCTGAACATCCGCAACGGTCTGAACGTGTGTGACCTTTCAGAATAGCAATGAATGGCTTAGTGGATTAAACGGCTGTGCTGTGCTTGGAATTCCAATCCAAAGAACCGGGTTTGATCCCGACGATCCCGCATTCAGGTATGCGACCAAGGTGTATACTATTTGGCTGTTCCATGCGTCATTCACCTGACACGTATTTTGGCAGTGGAGTCGATAAACCGTCAGTCCGTCTTGTGTGGTGTATGTGCCATAAATCGCAGATTGGATCTCACTGAGCAGTATAGCTGTATTGGCGGCTCTCTTATAAAGAAGGAAGCAACTTATACAGGTACATGACAACACAATAGAGGGATCCATTTCTAGCTATGATTCGCCCATTTCTAACTATGCTCCGCCCATTTCTAGCTAAGTTCCACCCATTCTTTTTCCCGTGTTCGGATCGATAGAACCGTGAATTCGCAGACCCCTGGTAATAGCAACGTAACTATAAGTTACTGATAACGTATTCAATATTTTGATTGGGTGATGCTGCTGCATATGACAGCAACAGTAGTTTCTCTCTATGGCAGCAACAGCGACCAGTCGAATTACTTTGAAAATAGTCAACAGCTAGATTGTTTATTACATATTAAAGACATACAATTCGTACACTCACCAGGTTCCTCGATACAGCATTTATTACGCATTTTGATTGTGATATCAGCATACATGTGATTTAATTGGTTATGCCGTCATATGTTTGAGTGGCAGATTTGATTCATCTATTACCTTATGAGTGATAGCAACATCGTTTCTGGTCATACACTACGCAAGTACCAAATTATTTGGAAAACCAACTTAATTGGGAAATTAATGTCATACGGTTTGTGAGATGACAACCACATTCTGAGGCAATTCTTCCAAGAAACTGCATTCAACATCGCCATTCATCATAATCTCCCTACGAGTTTTCAGTAGCAACATGAAAAGTATGTTGACTGACTACTGCATCTCAGTCATAAACATTAGGATCAGACTGTGAATACTTTAAAACATTGACACTGCATGAATCGAAGAAGTAAACGTATCCACAGATGGCCACCCTCATAATCTGATCCTCACAGCAGAAACAGACTGCGCCATGTCCTGGTCTTTGTAATTGGATCAGGGCTCTTGGATCACATCTTAACTTTCGGATGCAGCAGTGATCATGTTGCATTCATTGACCTGGAATTGCCACTGCCAAATGGTGCCACCACCAAGCGCCGCATTGTTATGCATATGCCCCACCTGCCGAAAAATCTAGAAAAATCCTTCCTCGATCGAGTCTTTCTATGCCGAACTGAGGTCTACCATCACCATTTCAACCAGATGACAATTCGTTGTGTGTGAAGACTTAATTGTAAGCTAGACAGTCTCATCAATGTAGACAAGGATACAGGACTCAACACATACATGGTGTCTTATGCTATGGCCAAGTGTAACAGCAATGAAGATGCTCTAGCGTGGCCTTGTTTATCCGTGTTCATGCCCTCTTTGCCACACTGTCCTCAAACATATGTGCCATAACCAAACAACATGGACAGGATACATCATAGACCATAGAACAGAAGCAGGCTCCAATGCCACAACAACTGTCTTCAACCCAATTGATGTGATGGGTAAAATCAGTGTAAAGCCACTAGTTCAGGATTCTCGTTCATATGAAGGCATACACCACATTTGCCTGCTGCATACGCACCATATCAACCAATTTGCAAGCTTAACTTTGATCTAGAGAGGCTCATCAATGACACCACAACCCAATTGTCATAGAAGAGGGTCCATGGGGAAGAGATACAAACTATTGTCATAGACTCAAATCCAAATGATGCTTTATCCAGAGTACTCAAATGCATTGAAACATTTGCGACCAATGTAATAGAAGTTGCCAAGCATATCAACAAAGCTGAGCATTACGATGTAGACATACTCCTTGTAAAGCTGGCCGAATAACACACTGTACTACCGCCCCTCGCCTATCAATGAGCAAAGACCGCACACAGCTACACCAATACCACAATGCAGAACTTTGTCAGATTAGTGCACAACTGAAAAAGCCTCGCCAACCTACAAGCAGAAATTTTGGTGGATGACATCACAGCCACAGTTGATTGTCGTAAAATGTCTAGGGTGGCCTGGGCTCTGAGAGTTGCTGGTCCACCACCGTCGCTTTTCATGCATAACATTGCCAGTAACTTACCGACTGACCAGGGAGAAAGTTGATGCCAGTTCACTAATACAGACGGTAAGCAATTACACTTATTTCCAGACGATTGTAGCCAACTACAAACACCGATCGAAACAACTGAGGTTGAGAAAGCAATTTAGGCCCTGAGAAATGGACCTGACAGCATCGTCAACGAACTTTAAGTATACAAGTGGTAGCTTCTACAAACCAATCACGCACATAATAAACTCTGTCTTGATGCAACACCTCCCTTTCAACGCTGTTGGGCAAGCTACCCTGATCAAACCCACGAACCTCCTAGTCCACCAGCAAACCTATATGCATAGAGTGCTCCTCAACAGCATCCATAAGATCTTGTCCACTGTGACACTACACTGGATCCGAGGAAAGATTAACAGTTTCACTGAGCCTACCGGAGCTGTTTAGGATGAAGATGCCGCTGCGCTGACATTGTATGGGCACATCGAATGCCCATGTCAGTGGTCAGGTCCAAGCACCGGGGCTTTCCTAAGATGAGCATTGACATATCACAGGCAGTTAACACCATCAAACATCAAATATGCTGATCGCAATGATGATGAATGAGGAGCAACAATGTGGAGTATGCAGCTTTCGAGAACTTCATTGCTTTTACATATGGGGTTGGCTCTGCGGTGTTGTGTTTACCAAAGCTCTCTCATCTGTGAGAGAACACTCCACAAGTCCAAACCCACCAGTATCTCCATTGTATCTCCCACTAGAGATGGAGTGCGCAGATAATACAGGATGTCAAAGATGTGAAAAAGAAGCCACTCGATAAGCGTCTCCCTAAAGCTGCAGAACAACTCCGGAATGTGTGAAATTGGGCCCAGGAATTGCACCAGTGCTTAGCATCATAGCTCACAGCCGCTTCCATCATCAGATCAATGCCGCAGGACAAAATTCCTATTCTTTCACGTGTTTCCCACATAATTCCACTGTGTCTCACAAATCTACACTAGTAAAGGCCTCGTCGACAAAATAAGATTTTGTCCTATGGCATTTGCTTGATGGAAGCGATTGTGTGCTATGATGCTAGACACCAGTTGTGGGCCGATGTCTGTCATGGAC
This sequence comes from Chaetoderma sp. LZ-2023a, assembly GCA_034401795.1. Taxonomy (NCBI): domain Eukaryota; kingdom Metazoa; phylum Mollusca; class Caudofoveata; order Chaetodermatida; family Chaetodermatidae; genus Chaetoderma; species Chaetoderma sp. LZ-2023a. The sequence continues at coordinate 94,187,520 of CM067360.1, read as the reverse complement.
AGTTTAATCTCAAACGACGCACCCGACTTCCTGCCCCATCTCTTGCGCACTGATTGGTTTCCTCACCTTTAGAGTTACGCCTTTTTAGGAACTTCAGGGACTATAAAAGGAGATGCCTAGCAGTTTTAAAACTGACTTTTGATAACTTCTGAGTCAAAGTTATTCATTTCCTCACTACAACCATTATATGTGTTGTCCGCCCTCTGCATAGACTTTTGTTGGCCACCGGTCTGGTTAGAGATTACAAAATTAGATGATATTGTTTCCAGCGGATACTTCCAGGGGAACACAAATTCATTCCCTAATTCTGCAGTGTTATCAGGGAACTGTTAGAGATGTCAACGCCAGCGGACCGGCCATGTGGCTGTTGAATCCTTATACTATGCACACTTTGATAGGCCAGATTATCAAACTGATGCTCCGAACTATTTCCATCATCGAATTAATTAGCTATTAGTCCAGGTGACTCATCAGTCCAATGACGCGCTATGCACTGTGGACAATACAATCCCACTGTCAGTGAACGTGGCCCAACAAAGATGATCTATGTTGACAACCAAGAGGAACATATTTGAGGACTATCGCCAAGGACAATTGATTGATAGAATGATGATGATGATGATGATGATGAGTATCATCATCATCATCATCATCATCATCATCATCATCATCATCATCCATATGGGTAAAGAACACGCCAAATTTGTTTGAATTCCGTCCGACGGTTGTGCGAGAGGGGGGGGGGGTGTGTGGAGGAGGGAGGGAGGTAGGGAGGGCGATGGGGATATATATATATAAGATAATCATCGACCACTAGAGAAATTTATCAACAACTATTTCTCCTTTCTCCTTGTTTCTATGAAAGAAGCAAAAGTGAAACAATGAGTGAGGCCAGGTCGACAAGAAAATCACCCATCAAAAAATGACATTGTAAGGCAAAATGTTGCACAAGAGGAATGAGTAGTGAGACCAGGGACGTGTTCGCGAAATAATATAAATAACAGTTTGTTAAAATCAGTGCCGGAGAGTGGAGATGCAATTTAATTAGACTGGAGACGCATGAAATCCAGACAAAAATCAAAATGGCGGCAATACGAAAACCGGGATCACCTTGTGTTGTGATCACCATGGTTAATAACGATAATTAAATGGTTCTCTTGATGAGAAAACTGGAGGGCACAAACAAAATACTGTTCAAATTATAACTTTAAAAAAACAAATTAAAGAATAGATTATGTAATACGTCCCTTCCCACGCACGCCAGGCCTGACATCGCTACAGAGCATGTTTAGTAGATCCACAGGCTACTCCAAGTGAAGTCCACTGTATTGGAAGAATTGCAGTATGAATTTGTGATGGGCTAGTATACGTATGCCTGTTCAGTCGAATTCAAATGATCTTTCTTTGAAGTAGATATCTAGTTTGCTCTTGAATAATTCAAGTGTTGTTGCTTCAACTATTGTAGCTGGCAGTGAATTCCATTGTGGTACCACTTTGTTAGCGAAAAAGTGCTTACGAATATCTTTGTTGCTGCGCTTTATGTTGAGCTTGAACCTATGTCCTCTGGTCTGTGTACTCTGGATGGCTCGAAAAAGTAGTTCTTATCAATATTATATCCTGATTAGCTTGAATGTTTCAATTAAATCTCCTCGAAATCGTCTATATTTCAGTGACATTAGATTTAGGGCTTCAAGTCGTTCCGTGTAGCTATACTCTTTGATTTGCGGGACGAGTTTTGCTGCTCAGCGTTGAACTCTTTCTAATAGCTGTGATTGCCTTTTCAATCTTGGTGACCATGCCGAGTTGCAGTATTTGAGAATAGGTCTCACTAGCGCTTTGTACAAGAGCGTGAATGTATATGGGTCAATGTTGGTAAATGTTCTCTTGATTAGTCCTAATGTGCTGTTCGCCTTGGATATTCCCTATATGTATATCCAATGAAAGGGTTTCTGTCAATATGCACGCCCAAGTCTTTTTCTACCTCTGATGTTGATACAGGATGCACATCAGGCATATCTGTCATATAGTATTTGGTTTGAGGGTTGTTTCTGCCAAAATGTATGACATGCGTTTTATCCGTGTTGAAAGATAGTTGCCATATCTTTGACCACTTACATACTTTGTCTATATTGTCCTGAATCTTACTGGTAGCTGGGTTGCCATATATCTTTGTGCCGTCTGCAAATATTTTTCAGTGGCAGGTTAGTCCGTCAGGTAGGTCATTTATATATATATATATATATATATATATATATATATATATATATATATATATATATATATATATATATATAAAGCATAGGTCCTAGGATACTTCCTTGTGGCATGGCGCTGGTCACCTCAATCCAGTTTGATGGTGTGTCATTGATCCTCCCTCTCTGGCTTCTGTTACATAGGTAGCTTCCTGTCCATCTTAATAAGTTGTCGCCAATACCAAAGCTTCTCAGTTTTGTTTGGAGTTGTGTGTGTGGTACAGTGTCGAATGCTTTTGAGAAGTCTAAATATTCTGCATCGACAGGTTTATTTGAGTCAAGTTTGGCTGTTATATCTTCGAGGTATTCTAGTAGTTAGGTTTTACATGGTATATTATGCCTGAATCCATGTTGACATTTGGTTAATAGATTGGCGGTTTCCAGAAAATGTACAATGCTTTCTCTTATAAAAGAGTATAGGACCTTACATAAGGTAGAGATGAGACTGATTGGCCTGTAGTTGCTTGGGCGCTTTTTTGTAAACTTCTTTGTGTATGCAGCATACATTTGACGTATTCCAGATGTCAGGTAATATTCATTCTTCCAGAGACATGTTAAATATTATGCATAGTGGTGTACTAATTTTTTAGCCGTTTCCTTTAATAATCTCACTGGTGTTTGATCCGGGCCATTGCTTTTATTGGGGTTGAGTCTTTTCAATTTTCACGATGGTACTAGGTGTTATTATTATGTCTTTTAGTACAATACCATTGCTTCTGGGGCTAATGATTGGTGTGGAATGAGGATCTACTGAAGTGAACATACTTGAGAAGAATTTGTTAAGAATGTTTGCTTTTTCTTTATCATCTGTAGTTATAGTGCCGTTAGCTGGGTTACGTAGCTTGCTAATTGATTCACGTGGAACGGTTTTACTCTTCACATAGTTCCATAAAGCATTGGGATTTCTCTTGCTTTCACTTGCTACTTTACGTTCAAATGTCTGTTTTGATTTTCAGATGCATGCTGTCGCTTTGTTTCTAACAATTTTGTAAAGGGCGTAATCTGTGGTTTTCTTTGTTTCACTGTATCTTTTGTATGACTGATTTTTGCTATTTGGTGATTCTGTTGTAGTACGGTCAAGCCAGAGGTGATTTTCTTACCGCATTTTTTTAAAAGAAGGGATGTACTGCTCTTTCATTGTGATCAATGTTTTGTGCAGGAAGTTCCAAGCTTCTGACGCATTAAGTTCGTGCAGATGATTCCAGTCAGTCGTTCCTAAATCTTTTCTCATTTATGTATACTGTCCTTTATTCAACAGTAGCTTTGGCATAGCTATTTGTTTGCTTGTGCTTAAGATGTCAGGATGTAGTGATATTTGTAGAACATCATGGTCACTTTTTCGTAATGGAGGTAGGTGGGTTATTTTGTGGATGATGTGTTGGTTGTTTATTAAAACTAGGTCCAAAATATGTGTAGTCTGATTTATTCTATGTCGTGTCGCATTAGTAACTATAGTTGCTGTAGAACAATATCGCTGCTAGTTTTAGGAAAAGCATCTTCGTCTTCATTTGAAAAAACTCCAGTGCACCAGTTAATCGATGGGAAGTTGAAATCCCCTACTATAGGACTGTGGTCTGTATTTGCTGTATCAACTTTGTTCAGTAGAGTTATGAGTTTGTTATTGTTTGGGCCGTCTGAGTTGGGACTTCTGTGGAACCAACACGAATTGTTTCCTTTTGTTGTCTCGTCCATGTACTCCACACCGATTCTTGAAAGCTGTCATCATTTAGGGTTTCACAGTTTTTAGCATTTAATGATACATGGGTATAGATGATGACTCCTCTTCATGGATTACTATTCAGCGAGAAATGGTTCTCATCAATCTGTAATTCACTAATGTTTACGGTTGTGTTTTTGGTAAGGCTTCTGTTATTAGTATGATAGCAGGGCGAATCTTGTGTACTAGCGCTTCAAGCTCAGCTTTTTTATTATTAATTAGACTATCTGCATTTGTGCATATACATGTATTCGTTACTGTTTTAGAATTTCTATCATTGTTTATTTGAATAGGTTTTGGTATCTGTCCTGTGTTGGTGTCTGTGTTCTCACCAGTTAGTGCTTTACATGGTTTTTTTGCCTTACGTGTTTGTGCTTTGCTTTTTCATGCCTTCCATTGTCTAAGGTTGTGTAGCTTTTTACGTTTTCATTGCAACTCATAGTGTATTTTGATCCCTCATTATTGGGTATGTTTACAGTTTCTTCGCTTAGTACTGAGTATCGGTTTGAGAGATGTGTTGGCATTGTGTGATGCTTGAACTGGTTTGTAGCTGGTTCATCTTCTCCATGGTGTGGTTTGGGCATGAGCCAAGCTCATTGGGTTCGTAGTTTCATATCCCTCTTACTAAGTACATTATATACAATATATATACATACCCAGGGTATACACTACAGGTATAATACAGGTTACAGGTTGTATTTTAAATACAACCATCTAGTACAGTACATAAGATATACATACACACCCAGGGTATATACTACAGGTGTAATACAGGTAGCTGTGAGGCAGGGAGATCTGACATGGATACCGTGCCCATGTCTGACTGCTCACAATACTAAAATACATGCCAATCCATCAAGTTTGTAATGTATAGACGCCGCCAGCTCCACATTGTATACCGAGGCTGGTCTGTATTGCAATCTACTCATCATTCATATCACAGAATAGTTCTTGCTGTGGTCGTACTTCATGTCCTGATCCTTACAGAGCCTATCCAATCTACTATCAAAACACTGGGGATTGGCCGCATTAATGACCTCGTGTGGAAGTCCATTCCATATGTCTGTCACTCGTTTAACAAAGGCCTATTTCCTAATATCCAATCTTGAGCAGTTTTTTGTCGATTTTATAGTTATGTCCTCTGGTATCAGCCATGTTGTCCGTCCGTTGAACGTGAAGATTTGATGTGTGACCCGTTTATCATAGATGCCCTGCATGATTTTGTATGTTTCTATAATATCCCCTCTCATCCGCCTGTATTTTAATTGTTGGTAGCTGCAGTATCTTTAGCCCCTGTGTGTAGTCAACTTCCTTTAAAAGGCACACACCTCGTCGCTCTACATTCAACATTTTCCAGTGCGTCAACATCGCATTTCTTGAGGGACATATTGGATCCATCCATTGTGATGCATGCACTTCTGCTATGCGGTGGAAGGGGCGTGTTATTTGTATTAGAATGTTTATGCTGAGTTATGGGTGTGTGATACGCTATGATTTATGTCCGACGATTTTCGATGGTGTTTGTTCATGTCCCTGTAAATCCGGCGATTTTACTTCCTTTCCGTCTCTTATATGCACCCTGCCAGCGATTTGCTGCAGTACGGTTATTCACTGAAACTAGCTCGCGGCTGTCAATGGTCCCCACAGATTTCGTCCGGAGCGTATACTAGTTAGTAATTTTATATGATAGACCTTAATAAACCTAAAGTGTTATTTTGTTTCCGTTGAGAGCAATCATTCCTCTACATGTAGGCATCGATAATTAAGCGATGCAATTACTAATATGAATTTAAGCGTCGCCTATCCAACCCGGTGTCACCATTGGTTTCACACCTTCATTATATTATATATAGTAGGTATATATACATGTAGTAGGGGGTATGCGGTAGTGATATGGATGGACGAAAATTCAAAGACCTGTGAGTGGGGCTACACCGGTCAGTGCACGTACGATCGCAATTTACCATTGTGGGCTTATGAATACATTTATGATTGCAATATAGCACTTACTCCGGTTATGTGTTTAAAATTAACTAAAATGACAGGTAAATATAAATTAATCTAATCTAAACTAATCTATTTGCGTATATGAGGTTTTTTCGTGACGTCATTACGTCATTATCTTTAGAACGGGGGAAGCCTGACCGTCAAGCGGCCACTGACGTGATAAAGTAAACACAGATTTTGCTGGCCGTAAATCTTATCTTACACCTCATTAGTCCTTTAAAAAATATTAGTTGTTGTCGGAATGTATTCAATTTCCACTTTATTTGTGTACAATATTGAGAGCAATGATTTATTTACTGCTTTCATACTGTGTTGGAACCAGTATTCGTGCATCAAATGGCTTGCTCATTGTGTATGTGAATGGCGACGTTTTTGCTGTTCATGCTCAAATAAGTGTATGATGGTATGAATGGTGATAAATTATACCTCTAGACGACTGAGAGGCGATAACTGTATACATGTTTGGTTGGGTTGTGGGCAGTTAGTCTAAGTTCATGTGAACATATTCAGCAGTGTTGTTATTCTTTTAAGTCAGTTTAATTATCCATGGCTGGCAGGAGATATAATATGATAACCAGCTGGGTGTGTCGGATTTTGAGATGCAGGAGCTGATTTGGAGGTGCATATGGGCTGGGGTTGGGGCGAGTGGGATGGAAAGTCGTTTTCGCCTGCGATTTAAGTGCTAGGCCAGCTAAGGGCAACACCACTGATTGTAAGAGGAAGTCACCGTCACTATACGCATACAGTAAATAAGCTTAACTAGCTTTGAATATATGTTGATCATGTTTAATTGTGTATTTAGTTAACCATTTCACCATCAAATCCCTGAAAAAGTATATTCTTTATGATATAACACTTATTCTGTTGAATATTCTTAAATTAATTTGGCTGGAAGCCGTTGCTGCATTAGGCAGCAACACCTGCCAGTCAAATTAATTTCAAAATATTCAATAGTTTTCCTGGATGGTGGTATTGAAAATGAGACATGGGGAATTCAGCGGGATAAATGGTTAATGAATAGCTACATGCCTTTAAGGGTTAAAGCATATGGATGTCTATGAGTCATTACCTACATGTACCTGCAACAATGGATACAATTTACCTGCTCCCAAAAATATTGCAATATTTATATTTCTACATAAGACTGGACTGATTGTAAAATGTATTGAATTTTCATAGTTTTATTATTTTCCTATCGTTATTTTTGCTGTGCTTAGCAAAGACATAGTAAAAGAAACCCTAACCTTCACCATGAAAGATACTTCTCTACATTTACCTACCTCAATTGCTAGAGGCGTGTGATTGGGTTTTTATTTTATTGGACCTCAAGACATGATACCAACTGCTATTGCATAAATTATGTGTATGTAGTTAAAATAACTGAGAACCAACCATGTAGAGGCTCACATCCACTTCAAATTCTGCTTTAACAATCAGCATTTAATAATACAATTTTGTAAATAACTACATCATTTAATATATGGGTGACTGATGAAATATGCTTGATAACATAGATAGTATAGAAAGAACAATCAATGTTTATCTCAGCTTATGCAAACAGTGCAAGTTCTATAAAATGTTTTGGCATTTGATAATCAGATATGTGCATCTGCAAGTGCCATGCCATGAATTGGTTCAGACAAATTAGGTAGCATTGCTAGTGTTGAATCACTCACTCCATATTCAAGCATTGCTGAACATTTGCCCCCCCCCCCCCGCCCCACATCTGCCCAAGCATAGAAACCAATTTGTCTTTTAAATAGGAGTGGAGTAGACTTGTGGTGTATGAGTATCTAGCCATGTACTATTCACTCATGAATTGCTGAAAATTAGATATGTGGAAGCAAGTTCCTGATAGACAGGGGTGTAACTCTGCCTGTACAGGGAAATGTATAGGCTCTAGATAGCAGATTCAATTTAGCAATGACCAGGACTGGTGGTAATTGGAAGTTGTACTAATTGAGTTATCACATTGGATAAATTGGTAAATTTTTAGGAGTTTGAATTGCTAATTGAAATTACTTTGCCCCAAGAATGACTAATTCACAATTTCTTTTCAATCATTTTATAATTGTATCAACAATGTTGACTCCTAACATAGTATAACATATGTAATATAACAAAGTGAGTAGGTTTCGACCCTCTAAAGGCCAAATTGTCCAAAACCAGCATTTGTATTGATCTTGAGATGCCTGGCTCCATAATCAAGCCAGCCATTTCAGTTGTAAATATAAAAAATTGCCTTCTTTTGAACTCCAAAGTGTAAATGTACATTTTATGTGAAAAAAAGGGAAATTTTCTTAATGAAATTTGACCTTTTGTGGGGAAATTGTCATCGTTTGCCAAAAATTGCTTGTATAGTGGTATGTCTTGGAAGATGTCGATGTGTAAGACAAGGGAAGATTACTTTTTGAAAAATGAATGGCTGACTTTGTTACTGGGGCAGTAACATAAAGTAAAGTAAAAAAAAATCTTCCCTTGACCTACAAATGACCATTCACTAAGCAAAAATTCAAATATCATTTAGCAATCCTCACTATTAAAGGGATAATGCTGAACAGATAGCCCCTAGAGCCAGGTCCAACAGCCACTGATCCACTGCATATGGCCTCACCATGTTCACTCTGTGAATTTCAGATGTGTTTCCAGTTGGATATTAAAATATACTGTCCTGATCAACTATTTGAGTATGACTGTATTTAGTATTATTTTATTTACTGACTTATTATACATTCTCAAGGTTGCTGCCAGGAAAATAAATTGTATTAACCACCGCCCTCCCTCTACCCCTCCACATAACATCTAACACATTTAGGGGTCTAATGCTCATTACCCCCGCCCTCTGTTTCTGTTACTAACCCCACAAAACACACACTTTGTGAAAATAACACTCATAAGTCTGGAGAGTTTAATAATAAATTCACCAAACGTGGCATGGTGGATTTAAGATTCTATTATGGGATGTATCCAACCTAGCAGTTATATGGTCTGGGTGGGGTTCTCAATGGTGGTGGGGGTAGGGAGGTGTGTCATGCCCCTTCCCCTATAATAATTGGAAAATGAAAAGTTCTGAGAAGTAATTTCCTGCATATTGATTAATTAATTCATAATCAAATTGAAATTAATCATTGTTTATTTACTGGGATGCGGGTGGGAATTGTGGGTGCCCACCACTACCACCATCCACCTTCCACCCCACCAAACACGAATCTAAGGGTGGGGTTGGCTGGAGAGGGGGTGCAAAGCCAACCTAAATATGGGGGGGGGGGGGGTACCTCACACAGACAGACACACACGTACACGCCTACACCCATCCGCTCCACTTTTGCTGGTTTCATAACACTGAAATATGAGTGTATGCGACTTCCATACATGGAAGACGTTGGTTTGAAAACGATATAGTTCATATGGTTGTCACAGGCGTGACGCCGCCACCCCATCCCCCCGCCCTCAACCCCACACCAACGTACGTGTTGACCTGTACATTATTATTATTATACAAAGACATTGCCAAAAGCTTAACATTCTAATCAGTAATCACGGGAAACTCCACATAGGACACACTTACCCGCATTGTACATTCGTAATCTACAGAAAAAATTGTAACTGCACTCTGTAGCATATACATTTAGATATGAATAATAGTACAATTATAGCCATCGTCAACCTCTCCCACCCACCTCGATCATCACACCACCCCAGATATTACATAGTACACCCAGTCCTTTCAAGAATGGTAATGGATCCGGAATTAAGCCTACTAGACTACAGAGTATTTGTCACATGCATTGAAATATTGCCGATTGTCAGCATTGCCCTTGGTTTACCGTAGTTATAGGCCTATTAGTATGTGAATATAGCTATACATGAAACCATTAAAAATGAGTAAATATCATAATAGATTTTTTTAAATCATGATTTTTTATTTCTTGAAGACTTAGCTTCAACCTGACATAATGTTATGGTGGGTGAAGTCTATCCTGTTAAACGCACGTTAAAATTATGTTACCTTTGTACTACACACCGAGAAATATTGACCTAGCTCACAGCGCGGTTCCCGGTGTGACGTCACAGCGAGTGGTGATGTGATTCAGATTGAGGCGTCATTTAATCTCGTTATTTGGGCTGCCTAACATATTTTTCTCACTCCAAAATGACGCTATTGTGTTTAAATAGTATAGTAGACCATACAATTAATTGAAACTCGTTATCGACCGCAAGTCCTCACAAGACCTTTAACTAAGAAATGTAAATGAAATATATTAAAGAGTATATATTATATAACAGACAGTGGGAACAATACTACTGTTAAAATACTCATGCCAATATATGAGGGCATGTGTCTAGTGCGGCCCTTTAGCAGGATCCGCACGGATGTCTCTCGCCATCCTCCATATTCGTCTCGTCTTCTAACGAGTATTTTGATGATACACAGCTATGCGAGAATTAGTACAGTTGTGTAGGATGACCTTGGTCAGCCTAGGAACGGTGGATGGTGGGGGGGGGGGTCAATTTTAATATCATTAATACTAATACGAAAAGTATTTAAAAAATAAGCGATATTCACATCACCGCACACATGAATTAGTTTAAAATATCTTGCTGCACATATGACAGAAATGACTACAAGTGTCTGGTGAAAGGTCCCCACAGCGGATCTTGGTACCGCGATCCGTGTAGGCCGGCCATGGCGCGTACGCTCGGGGTGCTGACACCTGACCTCATGTTGTTTCAAGGCTTGTGTCTGAAGATGTAGATGACAGGTTGGTGAAAGATGGGCTAAAACTGACTGACTGCGGTGTCGATATCCGGTTGAGGGCGGTGACTGCGGTGGCGCTCGGAGTGCAGATGGTTTCTGTGGAAGTGGATGCTGTCATCATCGTGGTGGTTGCGGTGGTGATCGTGGAACGGCTAGTACTGTGGATGGTGACGGTGCGCAAATGTGTTGGTGCTGAACAGGTGGTGATCTTCCTCTTCTTTGCGGCCTGAAGTTTGCTGGCAGTGGTACGTGATACAGGTAGAATGTATGGCTGATGTGCGATGCGTCGTTTTCCTGAGTATACTCTGTCTGGTGTGGTGGCTTTGCGGATGGCTGGATCTGCTGGTATCATGATGCGGATGCTGGATGCGTGTTGATGACGTCGGTCACGGCGGTGCTGGTGCTGCGTAATGTAGTGGTTGTGGTGCTGATGCCTCCGTTATCTCTGGATCTAAACTGGGCACTACGTTCGGTGGTGACGTAGACCTCTCTGATAACGATATGTCCCTGAGTGGTATAGATAACAATAGAACTGAAACTGTTGGTACTATCACTGTTGATGCGGATGTAGATGCTGCAGATGGTGCTGGCGCGGATAGTGTGGGTGCTGCCGGTGCAAAGGTTGCTGGTGTTGTCTGTACGGTGGTCGTTGTCGTTATCGTTACTGCTGGTGTGGATGCCAGTGCAGATGCGGAAACCAATGTGGATGGAGGAGGAGGTGATGGCGGCTGTCGTCTCTTGGTGCGTTTAACTCATACCACCTTCCCGGTAGTTGGAGCGACTTGTATGGGCGGACGTACCTCTAATAACGGAACTATAATGTCAATATTCTCGTCTTGCTCTCCTGGATTTAATGTAACGACCAAGACATGGTGCTTCTAGATAGTTGCGTAAGGGATTCCGTAGCTCGAAACTGAATACAGAAAGGTACAGTCCACACAATATGCTCGCTGTAGAAGGTGATCTTGATTTACATGTAGCTTTAAATCAGAGTTTCTAGAAAATTCATGCTCACAGGATTTTTCGTTAAATACAATGGAAGTACATGGATATCTTCGTGCCGAACTCTTCTGAGTCTCTTCTACCGAAGTGTCATATAATGCGAGGTCTTCTTCGAGCGACATTATTTCTGCATAATGATTTTACGGATCCGCAATCTCCTACCCTAACGTTTCATAACTGTTTAATACTTTAAAATATTAATAGTCAATACATGAAATAAAAATAAAAAGCAGCAGAATTGTGTTTGCAACACAAAAATGGCCTAATGCCTTATTTTCCCGTGTGTCAGTTGATGGGAAGATGAAGTTTCAGTCGCGCACGTGGTAGCTACGCGGGAAGGCAGTTCATTTGTTTATAGTCTTTAATCTAATTTATCGGAAAACAGTGGTGTTGATCAACGTGATTCTTAATTTGAAAACACATAGTTGATCGGAATCTTAGGAAATTTTGTTTATGCGTTGTTATTTAATGTTGCTGACTAATGGATAATGGATGTGGAAAGTAGAAATGTTGCTTTCTAAATGTCTGTTCCTTACAACAGCTTCCCTACATGCGCGCGATTTTTAACATGCACACTCTTCTGCGTTTTGCCTAAATATTCCTGCCTGTGTTGATTCTTGAGCGGGATCTGTAGGTAAGAGAATTCTCTATGTTGATTAACTGTCTACGCTTTGATGCTGCCTTGCCTACCGGCGCTAATGGTTATTAAGCACGCTAGGACGTTATTAGTTCTTAATCAAAATTATAACGGTTTAGCTGAATGCAATTCATTGTTTGGTTTAAACATATCCATGTCTTGCGGGCAACCAGTTACTGACCCCACCAAGCAGGACTGTATTTACCGGGTGGGCAGACTGCCAAGCATCATCCTCTATAGGTAGGACTAGTCTCACTGCACCTTGACATAAACCTAGTCACAGTACAGCTCGGAACATGCGGACCACAGTTGTACAATTTACAATACCGTCGTATGGAGATTTGTGAAACAGTCATCATGAGTGTCTGTGTTTCTGTAGTGTTGGTGGGGGTGGTAGATACGCGTGGCTGGTTCTTTGCAGATGATTCTTGTGCTGTAGTTCGGTGTCAAAGTTGTATTGCAGTTAGGGGAGGGGTACTGCAGTGATTGCGTTGATAACTGTATCGGACATTGAATGTATTCTCTCTGTAATGGGCGCGCCTCAGAAAGTCGGGACAGAGGTACGTAGAACGAGGATGACCAAGAAGGGGGCTGTCGTAACTTGAATCAGAGCATTGTTGAATTTCACTTTCTGTGCCTATCTCGTACTCGCATACCGGCGACAGACGGCAGCCATTCCTGCTCTCTCAATTAAGACATATGTTATTACATGTAGATGATAAATTTTACTGTTATTGCTTATGTCACTTCCAAGGGGTTAGGTGTCCCTCGCGGTGCGGGGTGGTGACATGTTGTTTCTGCGTTATTGCAGAGAGCGTGTGTAGGGCGGAAAATGGTGTTCTGGTCCTTGTATGTGGTGATATCTGATGTAGGGGAGTCCGGAGTTGTATCTGAGGTTGGTTATACAGTGCGGTGGGTTATATCCAGTTTTCCACGATGGTATGCCGAGTATGATGTTTGCAGATGTATTGTGTGCAGTGAGCGGATAGCTCACCGCTTTCTTGTGGTGGGGACTGTTGCGGATTCCGTGGTACTATCCTTTTCTGTTGCAAAGGATAGGTGCATACTGGTTTAAACTGTTGATAATGTACATAAGGCGGTGACGACTATGTTGCAGACGCGGTGGTATGTAGCTTGTCTCCGTTATACCTCCTATAACAAGGTGTGTATGTTTCGTATTCGGGCAATTAATACTTGACGTATCCAGCTATGAAGGCATGTGCGTTGTTGGTGATCCTGGCTTTCTGTGTCTCTGTGGCGATGTTCTGATTGTTCACGGGGGGGGGGGGGGGTGGTGAGGTTGTTTTGGACAGGGGTTGCCTTTTGGATGAGGATGGACATCTCACGTTACACGACGATTGGTACTCTGTCCTAGTGTTTAATTACCAGGAAGTATCTAGCTGACAGTCTACTGATCAGGGTCCCTCCCCGCGCACCATCAGCCACTGGGATGACCAAGGTGCGGGATACCCCTCCTCTTGCAACAGCAGGCGTTCTCATATCTGAAGAGTGGCAGTCAACAGACGACGAGTGGCGTGTGAGAAGGACGGGACGTGTGGTGTCCCATCTCAGTGCGGAAATTATGGACGCCAGTTGAAGTGGGGGTGGTGTCGTGGGTGCGACTTGTAATGGGTGGTGGTCGGGCGATTTTTGGGCTTGGAAGGGTGGGGGGGGGTCGGGTGGGGGGCGGGTTGGGTGGTTGGGTGGTGCTCTTGGTTTTTCCATTTTACAGTTGTCGAGAAGAACAGTGCAAGGCCTCATCAAGCCTCTTCACGTCCATGCTATCTATTACATGTTCCACCTCACAGGAGGCACTAAGACTTGGGGCAGCTTCAGCCTTCGTTTGTGGTAACTCTATACTAGAGGTAATAGTATGAAGTGGGTGGGAATGTGAAGAGGTCCGAGGAACACCATTTCTATCCTTCCCCTTGGACAGCACAAATGAGAAAGTATTTAGATACGACTTCCAAGACTTGACAGACCCGCTCTGAGGAGGGAGAGGGCGAGTACGTGGCTCGTCATCGTCCCCAACATTGACCATATGTGCACTCAACTCCCGGCTTTGTAGGAGATGGGTCGAACTGACACTGCAGTTCTCTGTACTAACGTCGGGAATACTTGTCTCCGCAGAGACATTGGTCTGGGTACTGGTGCTATGCGTATTGCCCAGCCCGAGCTGTGGCACTGGGTCGTCGCTAACACAAGGTTTAAAATGATCCAAGTGAATGACTGAGGTCAAGCCATCCGAGTCCTGGATTGGGTAGGTCATGTTCAACCTCTTACCTACTACCACATAGGGGCCTTTCCACTGGTAACTCAGTTTACTCAGCACATTTGCAGAACGTCGTGTATCGTGCACCCCAACCATTATTTCCACGTCATATGGGTCTTCATGCACACGACGGTCAAGCCAGGTTTTATGATGCCAGTGCACAGTGGAGAGTGTTTCTCTCACTAGCTCATGTGCCTGTTCTGTCCGCTTGTGCATGAGCTCTATGGAGAGAGAGGGCGAATTCTTTTCCCCAGGAATTCTGGGCATGGCCAGATCCAAGTGTAAGGCTAATTTACGGCCTAACATTAACTGAGCAGTGGTATAACCCATGCTGGAATGTATGGATGGGTGGTATGCCATGAGTACGTAAGGGAGCCGCAGATCCTAATCACGACAATCAAGGTATCTTTGCTTAGAACCTCTCTACCATCCTGTCTCCACGCGGATGATATGGCGTTGTTCGAGTTTTGACTATATGGAATAACTTGCAGAACTTCGAGATCAGCTGGCTCTCAAAATTACTACCTTGGTCGGAATGTAACTCATAGGGCATACCAATGTGGCAGAACAATTTTGCTGGACAGAACCTCCACTACTGCGGATGCCTCTTGGTCCGGTAAAGCGATTGCGTCTACCAACTTCATAAAGTAATCTTGCAATACGCGGATGTACTTGTTTCCTTCATCTGTCGTATTGAAGGGTCCAAGCACATCAATAGCCACTCTCTCCCATGGTGTGCCATCGATTTTAATTTGTAATTGTGCTGTGTGGTGTTGGCCAACAGCACGCCTTTGGCATGGTACGCATTTGGCGACCCATACTTTGACACGTATTCTGATCCAGTGGAATCTCTGTTTTATCCATATCGGATGTTCTCTCTATAGTTAAATGGGTAGCGATGTCATGTAACTGTGCACCACAGTTCTTGGAATACGGGAACTGGCTGTGTTGTGTGGGTCATGGTGGTGGCCACTTCTTGTTCATCCTTGAGCCCGATCTTGCTCAAGGCATCAGCATTTCCATGCAGTTTGCTGGGTCTATGAACAGCATTTCGGTTAAATACCGGCAGGGATTTCTGCCACCCCACTACCAGGCCCTCCAGCTCCAGGTTATTTTGGTTTCTGAGCCAGCATAGTGGGGCGTGGTCTATATGGGTGGCCATACAGAAAGTGTTTATAGTACTTGAGAAAGTACACCACAGCTAACAATTCTCTCTTGGTGGTTACGGAGCATTTCTTTGTTTTATTCAGAGTACGCGAACCATAACCCAGTACATGCTCAGTTTCACCTTCTTTGACGTGTGATAGAACAGCACCTATTGCATAAACTGCTGCATCAGTGTCCAAAATGAAATCGAAGTTAGGGTTAGGATGAGCAAGAATCGGTGTGGTTGTCAATTGTTCCTTCAACGCCCCGTGGAAACATCACACTGAATCATCCACTCGAATGGTCGATCCTTTTCAGTGATCTGAAACAGGGAAGGCGCAATCTTGCTGAAATGACGGATGTAACGACGATAATATGGCAGATTATTGAGTATTTGTTACAGAATTTGGCATCTGCAAGGCTGCCACTGCTTGTGTTTTTGAGGGTTGAGTGGCCACTCCATCTGCGGATATTACAAGTCCCAGGAACTAGACACTTTGTCTGAAGAAATGGCACTTCTTGGGTTTGAGCTTGAGGTTAGCATTAGGAAACTGCATCGCACTTTGTCCAAGTTGGACAAGGTCTGCTCAAACGAAGAGCTAAAACGACTACATTGGTGAGTGCGGAGATATGATTTGTTATCTCTTCCAATCTGTCGTGTGTGCCTTGTCGATTGTTATTGTTGTGCTGGCTCCCACATCCTGGGGCGTTGTTGTCACCTCCGCAATGGGACTGGCCACTGTTGTTGTTGTTGTTGATTGGGTTCTGTCTGTTGCAATAGGAAGTTTAGCATCATTCAGCTCATTAATTAGATGTAGTTTTCGGCGATTATTCTTCTCACTCTCGAGGAAGTTCTCCATCCGTACTGCTGTGGCAGTGAGTGCTTGTAAATGTCCGTGCTCCATAAGGAAGAGTTTCTCCTTAAGACCTGGTTCCCCGCTCAGAGCGTCAACAAATGTGTCTAGGTGAAGATGTATTATTCCTTCGTGGTTTGCTCTAGGGTACGCTCTCGTGACGAGTCAACGGTAGCACCTGGGCTATTCTGGGAACGTTTCTTCTGCTTGTCTCTGCACATTTTTGAGTTGAAGACGACTTGTTTCTCTTAGGACCATATCCCAGATTCTCTCATCCAGAGCACTCTCTAACTCCGAATATATGTGTGTGTTATCTCTGACTCCAAATCTACCAGCACCTGTAAGGCCGTTCCTGATAGTTTTGCAGCCAGATGGTCTCCTATCTGCTGATCCGTTCATCTGTTTGTGTGGCTGATACTCTCGAACTAGCACTTGTAATTAGGTGAATGACGATGACGATGGGGGTGATGCGAGCCGGTGTTGCTTCTGTGATTATGTTGCTGTGGCAGCTCCACACTCCACTGTTCGTACCGCGGTACTGAAAGGAAACGTGGTGATGAAGTTCTTATGGGGAGGTGTGGGGGGGGGGGGAGATGCGAGCCGTGGTGTATGTCGGCAGGCCATTGGTCACCGTCAGGTTGATGTAAACGCGTTGAGCATGTAGGCTGTTAAGGTTGCACCCATGGGGGACTTCGTTGCTGACGTCTGCAATTCAGCAAAGGTGTTTGAATGCCTATCGTCTATGACAGAAAGTGTTATGAAGGATGAACACACATGGGAACCATCACGGAAAGCCTCCTCACTGATTGACGTGTACTTCTGTTGACTTATATGTCTTCTATGTCGGGATAATTGTGTACATCACCAGTCATTACTCGAGCGGTCCTTCCATTGATGTACTCTACCTCTGCGTCGATGGAATACTGGTTATAATAGAAAGGAGACTGGAACATGTGGGTGTTTAGTGTGGGCATGGGTTCACTTCACATTTGAGCCCCACATCAGCCGCCACTTGTAGCCACCGCGGGTTGCACACTGGTCCGGCGGATACGCTCGCTCTGTAGTACCACACGTACATGGTACATTGGGGCGAGGCTGCTGGTTAGCTGTGGATCTTGGTGTTGTGGATCCGGTGGTGCACGTCTTTAGATTGTACACATACTGAATTCATGAGCTGGTGGAACGTTCACGTTCCAGTGTGGCCGTGCGACCATCGCCGCGGATGTTAAGCCACACCATCTCGTCCCAGGCATTTGTGTCAATGGAGTGGCCGTCCATTTGCTCCATTTAGAGCCTAGACATAATTAAATATATAATTGGTTATACTCACAAGCAAACAATGGTACTCGTGTGTTGCTACAAGAGAGAGGTCAAGTACATAGGTTCGAGTTGACGGATCGTCCAACACGGTCCTCGCCAGAGGTATCGCAGCTATCTCTGATTGATATAATCAGTGAGGTATCCCCGCAAAGGATGGTCGTAACGTGGCTACATATGGAGTTCTTGGATCACAGTAGTTGAAGCATCCCATATTCGGAACGCGAGATGGCACGATGCAGAAATTAGCTGCTAGAAAAATCTGCAGGTGAATTGTATGATGTGGCTCACTCTCAGGAACAGTGAAGAAGAACTGTTGCAGATGCGGATGGCTAGTAGTTAGTCACTTTTATTCACGCAGTAAGTTATTTAAACAGTGGTTGGAAAGTTCTGTACTTCTGCGGAAGTTTGAAGTGGCCCTGTAGTTCTGAAGGGCTGCAGTTAAAGGTTATACGATATGGATGCATCTTGGCGGATTACAAGGCGAGATGCATTGCATAGCGCGTGTGATGCCCTAGGCAATAACCCTTGACTTCGGTCAAAATGTCAAATACTGAGCACAACACATGTGCGGATTCGAACTACCACACTTTGCCGTTCTATGACAGATCTGACGAGTTATCCATCGAAATGATCACTCGCCCTGCACACCTTGATATGCGTTACATCGGGGCGCACCAGCCCATCTGCAGGAAGGTCCCTCTGCGACGTTTGGTAGTGGGTGTTACCTTCACTTAAATGTAGTTATTGCCACTGGATGATATCTTTCCGAGAGCATATACAACCTTTCGGTGTGGATGTGGTGGCTAGTCCCCCAGAGACGAGTGTTCAAGACTGGGAGGCGCCGTAGTAGGCTATAAGGAGCCTGACTTTACATTACGCAGTTACACACGACTCGGTTATTCTCAGACCTGGCACCTCACCACCACCTTCTCTCTATCCTGACTGCTCTCGTTTCTGATTTTCCAGCTTCTTTTATACTACTCGTGACGTCACAACTAGAGTGCCACAACCAATCAGCGCGCGAGTTTCAGAGGCAGGGCAAGCGACCACGTGATACGCCACCCACACACATACACCCCCCCCCACCCACACCCACCCACCCCATTCACTAAGTACATACACGCGGTTATGGCTTTTAGAGAACTATTTAAAGCAGAATTTGAAGCTTTACACATGGATAACTCAGCCACTTCTGGACCGATTTTAATATGGTACAAAGATGTGGAATACTCGCTTCATTCTGCGCACGTGTCATACCAGGAATGACGAGGAGATTACAGTTTAAAGGAATTGCATTTACCAACTCTGTACAATATATGATGCCATTATCTCCAATGCTAACGCGCGTTGGTAAGCAATCTCTGACGCCCGCGCATGCGTGCTAGGCGATCTCCCAGACTTTGCCGTTTTAGAACCTCTCGCATATGGTTTTACCTAGGTGGGAGGGGGGGGGCATGCTTGGAACGCATCCGGTCCGGCCGTTCCGCACCCAGACAGCCTGGGATGGTTCGTACCCGACGGTCAATCTGTGCTACATAACACGGAAAAAACCCTCACCATTTTAGAGGTAGCTATATCTCACTGTCTTCTTTCCTCTCAACTCCTTCTTGTTTTCTTCTTTTCCTATCCACCCTGGCGTTCCTTCACCGTGGGGTGTAGTATGCTCTCGGGTTGGTTATGAAAGTTAGAAACTGAAAACTAAAGGTGCTATTAGTTAATAATGCATGAATCTACGACTAGGACTAAACAGTTTGAAAATATCCATCAAAACGACAGATAATCAGTATTAATCACTTGAAATTGGCAATTGAGGTAATTTGACAATTGAGGCGATTAATGCTGATTCTCCATCGTGTTGATCAAAGAACTGATATGGAACCAAAGCGGCCGGGTAAAATGTCATTACATCATTATTGGTATCACTTTCTCAGGGGTGTAAATCATTTTGGTGGGGTGGAGCTAACCCGAAATTGTTGGCTATTGATAGAGTGTCCCATAGCACTGGCGTAGATTACCTGGACAGCATCGGTATATGGGTGGGTGGAGTGATGAGGAAGTCAATGTGTAAATATATTATACTCAAGCAAAAAAGCACGTGTAGGTCGAGGGATATCAGATCTGATATTCATTTGTTATGCGTTGGTATACCCGTTCTACCAATACTTGGGATTTGTTGTATGCTAAATTCCTTCCAATGTTTGCCTATATAGAGTATCCACCATCCACTACGTGATGTATGCCATTGGTTTATAATATCTCCCACACATCCCACCCCACGACCAGCAGCAAACCCCACGTGTGCAAGCTGAATACTCTGCTGCAATTGTTGTGCACTAACTATCTGCAGCGTAACTGTAAATGGTCGGGTTGTTTGATGAAAATACATAATCAACAATATAAGTAGTACTTGAAATAATGGATGTTTCCAGTTCATTCATCCATCACATCACGTCATAATCGACTACGTGTCGTGTATGATGTTGTCATACACACTGATATCATTATTGACACATATATTCTCGTCAAGAAAGCGTAATTGGTGACGGACTATGCGTTGTTTTACGAATTGCATGTCTATTGCATTTTAATAATCATGTCGTTGAATATTTTGAAACCAATTTAACTGGACAATAGCACTCACTCAAATTAGTTTCAAGATACTCAAAAGGTTACCGTATATAGTTTTCTGGAAATTGAGATTCAGAGAGTGCAGGGGACGGCCGATCCAACTACGGACAGCGCATGGGCGGAGCATAGCTAGAGATGAGTGGGGCAATTGCCAGCCTAGCCTCCGGAGGTTTCTTCTTCATTCAATTCCAATCACAATCAATGTTTAATTTGATAAGGCACAGAGCCGCTCGTTTCGAAATCCATAGCATAAAGCAGTTTACAGCAGGTTGTTTCATAATATACTCTGAAGTATGTATTCCACTCCAAACTTTGAATTTCCGGTGCTTGCGCTAACATGGCAGGGTAAGTGTTAACACTATCACCAGTGTACCCAGGTATTACATCAGGCTTGAAGCTCGGTTACAATATTGATGCTCTAGTTCAACGAGTCTAGTTCAATGTGTATTCATGTATTTATTTAAATCCCTTCTTTTTAGCTTATGACGACATTCGCATGCAGTGCAATAGTAAGACAGTGCTGAGTGTGTATATGACAGTTGGAAATGGGAATATTACGTGGAATTTCGCAGAAATCACGCTCAGTCGAGAGAAGTCAGAACTGATTACAATCGTCTGCCTGGCGCCTTCCGATGTCTGTTTATTTCGGATCTGTGTTTCATGATAATACTACATCATTGCGCAATGTACAATAGTATAAACGCCAACGACGATTTGAGGAAATACCCCAAAATAACTAACAACATAATCTATTTACACATTCAGGCATATATATATATATATATATATATATATATATATATAGGGATTGTAGCATATCTTTTAATCTACTAGAGCATTTAGGAAATTAGGCATTAGTCTATTTGGGAGGGTTTATGTTTTGTTAGTTGTGAGGACAAAGGGTCTATTGGTCTTTGTGTGCCTGGGGCTGCACCCCCCACCCCCCTCAACCCGCGTGGTTAATCCGCCACTGCAAATTAGTGATCTATATATCGCGAGAGTAAACGATCATGGTATGGAGAATGTATAATCTAAAACACAATATGATGTTCTTATCAAATCAATTACGTCATCATAATGAGTACTCACATGTCTCCGTTACCCATCTGCCATAGTAACGCTGGTTACCTGATCGATACTGGTTCAAACCCGGTCCAAATACCGTCCGATATCGTCCTAGTGTCAGCCCAGTAACATGCGTTATTGGGGTAGTCTCAAGACATTGTCATAATCGTCACCATCCCTTCCGCGCCCTGTACAAATACAGCATATATGCAGTCCCTTTGTGACAAGTTATTATAGAGCTAGAGGGATGGATCAATACCAAACTATTTGTCGACTGCGAATACAATCTGTCAAATATGACAGCCACGCGCCTCTGATCATCTGCTGTGTGATCTTCGCCCGAAGGCCTAAGCACACCCACACAACCAAAAGCTGAAGTATCACGATGCTTCCCCACTCTGGCCACTCGTAACGCGGTATGATGTGTCTGCTTCATTAATCTAAATTACCGCCTCCTGATGTATAAACCAATTCTAGGAACTTGCTCAGGGCAAATGAGATCTGAAACTAACTCACAGGATACACCAGTCTTCGAGACGAAAAGCCATATTCCCAGCGGGCAACACTCGAGTCAGTAACTGGTCCATTACAGTACCATAACACGTGGCGTGTGTTTTATTATATCAGCATAACGTTGTGGCTGCAGATTGTTAAGTAGTTTAGGATACTGGGGTAGCCATGGGGATCCTCTAATGTACTAATCGTACAGTGGAGTCTAATTCGTGACTCGCCTGTATACCACCATATCAAAAGCAAGCTACTTAAAAACCATACACACACAGCTAATTAATATTTAGATTTCATCTCTGGTTGCGTGTTTCCTTCCATGACAATCGTCTCCGCACTTGTATTTAAGTTGCGTCAAATGTAATTTCGTATATATTTAGTGGTACTCGTAGGAGAGGTGGACTCAGAAACTATCTTGTATGGGCTATTGCAAACTATTATGTTATGGTGAATTACTTGTATCTATAATTGTACTGCCTCAAACTTTCTCATTGTAAAAAACTTAAGTAAATGGAATCTTTTAGGCGACTTAAATATATTTCCAGAGCCTTTTGGCATTTTAGACATATATTAATAATTAGCTAAATCACATAATTCTATACCTGGTGGTCAGTCTTACAGGTCATAGCCATATCAACTGGTTCCGGTTTCTACTAAAACGACAGGCATATCTTCCTCCATGTTGCTAATGTTCTGAATACTGACTTTAACTGGATTTTGATTGGAGATTGTGTCAAGCGCCTATCATAACCGAGCATTTCGAATGACAATATTCTCCAGGTAATTAGGTGAAGAACGGCATTAGAATGTGCTACACATACTAATACAATATTTATATAGGAATGCAATTCCTAAAGGAGAGGTCCGATCTGTCACTTGATTTCCTGACGTCATACACGTTAGCTAAGGCTAATTATGACGTATAGCTCCCTTAAGAAAATCAATAAGTCAGTCATTCCTGAGCGAATTGTATGCTTTTCTTGAGTCTGAGATTTAATAGACATTCAGCTGATTATTTCGAAACCAATTTGACTGGGAGCTGGGAGTCTCCAATACGCGTACGTGTAGCTGGCGCTTAACTAGAAACAGGTGTAGCCAGATATGGGTAGGACATTGAAATGGCTCCCTCCATTATCCTTAGCCCCACTTATTCTCTCACAGAATGTACAATACTTGTTCTATATAATCTGTCATAAGCCATGCATGATGCATCCAGACGATGGTACTTGTATATTGCCATCATTAAAGAGGAAATGCCGGGATCCATGTACTAAGGCGCACAGGGATACGGATCGTCGTTTTCCCAAAGGAAACATTCGCTGTCAAGACAACGCCGATGGGCTTCAGACAGAATAGATAAATGTGAGTCGGTTTGCATAAAACCCCGAGTTATTTAGGAAATGTGCGACGTGTATATGCCATCTACAACAACAGCCAGTTGGTGACAGTAACACGCACTCTTTTCAAACACAGCGTTAGTTTATGTATCATGTAGTCACACTCAGTTCACAATCCTGATACACTAATTAGACACATAGCCACCCCATGGACACGATCAAAATACTGTAGGGCAACAAATGAACACATCCCGTTACCTCGTGTACATACCACATAGTTGTGGCTAATATATAAGCTAATGCTATATCCATAAAGAAAATAAACACTACTCATATTTCAATATGCAATTAGCGTCCAGCGCCGTGTGCGTTTTTTACACTTGCCCCGTAAGAGGAAGCGGGTACTGAGATCCGGTCAGCGCGTCTTTAACAAATGAAAGGATGTGACAATACACTGGGATTCCAAACAGTTGCGCGTGATCGGAAAACAAATCCGTAAAATCCGAAAAAATCGGGAAAATTCGAAAAAATTATGATGATATAAAGCATCTGTAAAACAATTACTTTTTTACAATATCACAAAAGGTAGGGCGACGGTGTGCCATTCCTGATTGCGCTTGTTTGTAATATAGATTTCATTTAGCACCGACTAAACAGCTTTTGTATAAAGAAGAATAGTCCTGCACATCAAGCCGGCTAGTATGCGGACATGAGTAAGCGGTTGTCATCAGCTAATTTGCTGTATCATATCGCAAAAATGAACTATTAAGTTGTGAGTAAATATCAAAAATGTCTTTGGAATGATGCTCTAAGCAATAGAGCTATGCTAAATATACTACGGCTGCATTTACTCGAATTGGCATCAAACGAATGTGTCAGCGGTCAACTATCACAGGTCACTTAGTACAGAGACAGTTGTTGACATCCTAGATGAGGTGGTGATCCTTAGTGAAGTAAGGCCACGACACGATCTTGCTTATACTAATGCAAACCGCCGCCGTTTGTATCTATGTAAGTGATACGTGTCTCACAAGCAACCACATGTAGATACGTATTCCATTTAAATTACAGTTTGCACGTGAAACACACATCTTTCCAGCAAATGACTTTCATTAAATATCGATCAGCCTGACTGGTCCTGACTGGCCGATATTTAGTGAAATCGTGTAAGTCATTTGCTGCTGAGTTGGCAATACATCCGCTTTTCTCAAAACTGCTAAAATGCGTTATGCACAATAAATTAGTAAAATATGTCTACACAAACTCAACCCTCCATGTTTCACAATATGGCGTTCGTGGCAAACATTCTACAATGTACGCAGTAAGTAACATGCTGGAACAAATTATGGATACTTCTAAACTCATCGTAGTGAACTTTCTGGCCTTATCCAACACTTTTGACACGATACGCCACTCAGCGACCCCGCCCCCTACTCCCTCCTCAAATCACGCAATGACCTTACATATATTTATGTTTATATACATCTAATGGTGACTTAAGAAAGTTGCTCGGGTGCTAGGCCTATTTATGTTTATGTGGGTTATTTTAGTGAAATATATGCTATGAGACAGCTCTGGTGTAACACATACTATTACATGCGTGAATGACCTCTGAGCATGCCGATATGCACCGGCTCTATGGTTGTAATTGTATGTATAGGCACATGGCCATAACAACCAAACCGTAATATCCCATCCGTGGGCCTGTTTTGGTGGTTAGCCCCTAGATAAATTGTTTCCAGAATATTCGCAATCTGACTTATTTGGTTGTGCCTGCCTTGAAATACGTATATACATATTTCGTAATCTATACATTGGAGTAGATGAAAAGAGGGGGAGAGTAAATCCTGGATTATTGATTTTCTTTGCTGCGTAGCCTCAATAGCTGTACAGTGTTCTCGGTGTTACCATCACAGCAGACATGACAATCATATCTCTCGTCCAATAAGAATTGAAGACACTCGACAGGGAGCAGCTTGTGTGATATAAAAGCAGACTGTTGACGCTTACAACCACCTGCGACGAGGCGGTAGCTCTAGCGGTAACGAGCATCGCTGTGAAACTGGCGACCCCAGGATCACGTCTCTGTTCGGCCAACTGATGATCGCATGACACAGAGGGAATCTCCTTCACTCCCAGTTGCCTCTCTCCACTCAGGAAATTGAGATTCAGATTCAGAGAGTGTAAAAGCTAGGAAAGCTACCAATAATAAAACCAGCCCAGAATAGGATGAATGTGGCCTGGACTCAGGGACACGATATACGCCAACCAAACCAATAACTTCTTGTAACCACCTGCTTACAAAATAAAAACGGCCGACTACTTCCATACGAGTTGCATCCCAATCCCACCAGCGGTCACATTGTAAATATGGGATTGTCTTGTGGGAAGTCATGACCCCGCAGGATGTCTTATACTTCACATAAGACCCAAAAAGAAATTATGTTTTGAAAAAACCAGGTGAGCTAAACGTCCAGGTGAGCTAAAGATGGGTGCCGTAGCGTTGCATCAAGAGTAATTATAACATACAATTCAAAACGGGGAGTTATGATGACTAAGTGCACCATGGCTGTGTCGACCACCTGCTATTTATAAATATGCGTCAATCATTGGGACGGTGGAAGGTCGAGCCAGCCAGGTCAGCTCTTTGTATGTCATAGAAGTGCACTAATGTTAAATAGATAGGATAGATAGATAGATTAATATGATGATGATAGAAATAGGATGAATTAATTGGAAATGATTCTATGGTTCTGAGTTGATGTGTATTTGAAAATGATTTGGATACAAGTTGTTGCTGCCTAGCCGGCAATCACTTTTATGTTCTTCAACAGTTGTTGATAGTTGTAGTCTTGGAAATAATCAATGTTTAGTGGCAAGTGTTGGGATCATGAATTATGAGAATAAATTGAACGTGACTGACTGCCATAGTTGATGACGTAAGCATTCTAGTATTTAACCGTGGCGTGAACAACGCCATCTGGTAATGAATCATCCAGCACGTGTGCCTAGCACCCTATGATTCTTGAGACTTCTCCATTAGTACGCAATTGACCGGACTTGGAAAATATAGCGTCCTTTAGGAGTTCATAACAGAATCGAAATTTATTGATGAACTATATGCCACTCATTTTATGGTATGCAGCAACAACACATACCATACTGTTGTTAGTTAGCTGACAGATCACATCAAACCAGAACCCGTCCTCACCGCTTTGTCTATATGAGGCGCAATCGCCATGGAAGAATTGGGCAGCGTATGATTGGTTAGAATGACGTCATAACCAATCAAGATCGATCAGACTCTGCAGTAAAGAATTATAAAGAATAAATTTGTGCGCCAGGCAAGTGAGGGAGGAATCACTGATTGGCTGAATGGACCAATCAGTTATTAGGTTAGAACTTCTAGGAAGAAATAAGCAGAGGTTGATTGGTGACTTTATTGTTCGGCCAATCAAAGTGTGTTTATTGGATACCTAGAAGAGTTGTAGGAATAGATTAGAATATATTCTGAGAGAAGTTGTATATTTCTGCGAAATGCAGGGAGTCCAATTTGGAGCTATAAAAGGAGGTACTTCTCTCGAAATAAATCATTCAACCACCATCTCTTCACTAAGCATCTCGCTTGCTTAGTTCGTGAAGCTGTGGCTCTTACGCCTAACATAGCTTTGATAGGTTAGATTAGGCTTAGGACTTAGGATACTTTAGCTGTTAGTTTGGTACAACGAATTGTACTAAGTGTTTATTCGTGAGCAATTTTGCTCTAGACTTCAAACTTATTATATTTCTGTAAATAAAGTGTTCATCTTACGTATATGTAAGACAAGTCGGTTGTTAAGTTTGATTAGGAATCCTGTTGAGCTGGGAGCAACACCCAGGATCTTAGCGAGTCAGATAGATTAGGCCCAGCTGTCAGAAATCAAATATCGTCTACCTCACCATCCATCAGACGGGGCGAGTCGACTGCGGTTACACCCCTTCATCACCACCGGCGACGCTGTCGCAGCAGCACTATAAAGGTTTCCTTGAAGAGATCCCAAAAGCTTCAACATGTTCACCGATTATAGCTGGCCAATAAAGCCACGGGTTGTTGAAGAATTTAACAGTTTGCCATGGCTGAATTGTGTAGTTGCAATGCGCCAATAGCATACATTTTCTTGAGATTAATGGTTTGTTGGATTGCAAGAAGATATTAAATACAGATCAGAGAGCCCTAATGATAGGGATGGTATGGATTATAGCTGAGCACCTTTCAGTCAAAAATACCAGGATCATAATGTATCGTCATCGGTTAATGTGCCAGACTCGCCAGAAAGAAAGCAGTTCATTGCATTTCTTGTCACTAAAGCCATTGTATCAGAGTGATGACCAAAAAAAAATAAAGATATTCCTGCCCAAAGGAATCTGCATTGAATGAGATTGACCAGTGTTTTCGATTGAAGGTTATTCTGCACACAGATCTATCTGCGAATGTATTACACGTACATTGCGGTCGTTTGTAAACAAATAATTTGATTGCAATTATGTTGTACAAGGTTACAAGCGGCGTTTACACGAGGCGATCGATTGGGCGATAGGTTGTACGATCTGTCGCGTGCGGATCGCCCGAGTGTTCACACGGGGCGATGCAAATTAACAGGTTTAGCCGGCGTGTGTCGGACGTCCTTGCACGCTGCCCGTAGACCCACTGGCTTAAAGATGTCTTCTTGGCAGGAAAGCAATGACTCGTCGTCAGAAGATGACTTTGTGATGGCAGCTGTAGCAACAACTATTTGCGCTGTTGTTAATAGTGAAAGTACCAAAAGGAAAAAACCGATCGTCATGGTGTCGCCAGTCTTTGTTGAAGCGTCAGCAGCTTGGCGCATGTGCAGCTGTAGCGAACATCCTAAGACCAGGACCTAGTGAATACAAACGCTTTCTTCGTATGGATGATGATATGTTTACTCATTTGCTGCAACTCGTTTCCCCAGCCATTCAAAAACAAGACACATTTATGAGGGAGTGTGTATCACCCTCAGGAATGCCTTATAGCGACTCTGCGGGAGCTTGTTTAGTTTCAGCTTTCTTTATTCACCCAGGCCATTTACACAACATATGGGGTAGACATTATATATATATATATATATATATATATATATATATATATATATATATATATATATATATATATATATATATATATATATATATATATATATATATATATATATATATTTATACTATGGCGGTAGTTATTATTATTATTATTATTATTATTATTATTATTATTATTATTAACATAATTATGATCACTATTATCAAGATCATCACACTAATAACAACACCAATAACAATAATTATCACTCAGTGGAAACTATGATGAATATGTACTGATAATCTGATTTAAAAAATAATGAAATCATCTTAATTTCGAATGCGATGTTAGCAACTGTTAATGATCACTTCCCTTCCATCTTTTGCATACACGATGTAAGTTTGAACAATTCTAAAATATAACTAATTTACTTTGATGTCATTATGGTTTCAAAGTGATCATATAAGAATTAACTATTGTGAATATGTCTTCTTCTTCTTCTTTTCGTTCGCTGATCATAACGCCAGTCCTGTAAGTGACTATCGACATGATCATAAGTGAATATGTTATCGGTTAAATTTGTAAAGTCAAGCCCATACCGGCATCTCTAGCCCAATGGAATGGAGATCGACCGACACACAGACACACCGACAAACATACTCATGATAATAGTTAATAAGCAAATAATAAATAATATGTTATCATTGCGGGGCTATACATACATCCAAACCTGTCTTAAATATCCACCTTTTAGTAGAAAGGTATCAAATGAAAGTTGGGTTTATTAAGAAAAAGTAGACTATTATTCTATTTGAACGAATCACAATGACGACAGTGGGCAGTATAATTTATGCCGGTTTTGATGTATCACACATGTATTAATCGTATAACACATTGTTGTGCCCGTCCTTGAAACAGTGTGTGGTCGCAAGAAGCCATCCATGATCGGAAATAACCACCAGTTTGATGTGTAAACATCTGATGAAACTGTACCACTTTTTGCGAATCTGTCATTTTTTCAACTCTCGGACGTACGTTGTTCGCAGATGCTTCCATTTCGCCTCTACGTGATTTTCCGGTGGCATAAAATACAAGTGTATCACTTGCAGTCAAACAAGCTAGAGATGCTAGTCATAGCATAATGCTATCAGTGCCTATATACGGGGTTAACGATATTTGCAATTTATGTCAATAATATATGTAATATGTTAAAGTAAATATGTTAAAAAGATGCATTTCAATTAACAGTGTAACTCATGCACTAACCCTTGCACATATATGCCTACATCTGTTTTAACCTTTTGTCGGCCAGGCCAGCCAAAACCGGCATGTGAATGTGTTGTTGAAATTTATTCATTTTCAAACTGTTCGAAATTTTGACATAAACATGTTAATAATTATGCATGGCCAAATTCATGTTCATATTCTTAAGATCTGTATTCTTCTTCTTCTTTTCGATCGCTGGTATCACACTTGGAGATCTGTATTCTATCACTCTAATATATTTGAAGTTTACCATAGTAACAATTGTCTTATTATCACGCCAACACATCTGTAACCCAACATCACGATTGATAAAGCCCACCCATACCTCTCTCTCTCTCTCTCTCTCTCTCTCTCTCTCTCTCTCTCTCTCTCTCTCTCTCTCTCTCTCACCCGCACGCTTGCCACTCACGCACACACATCACTATCTCGCTCTCTCTTTCTCAAGCTCCCCAACTCTCCACGCCCTCTCGCCGCCTACTCCTTATCCTCGATATGCTGCGTACATCACTCGAACACCCACATCTCGTGGCCGAGTGAGTGGGTTGGTGATTGAGCAGATGCTTGCGTGCATGTGCGTGTGTATGCGTGTGGGAGGGGTCGCTGGTGTTGGATAGGAATGTGTATGAAAAAATATATGGTACATTACAGGTTTACTAACCATTTCTTCCGCTTCCCAAATATACCTCAACGCGGTGTTGCGGCGATCAGCTTTCATATACTCTCCACTGCCACTATTCCAGAGAAGTTCCTGTTCTCTGTATAGTGTCACAAAAATCTCCGTTTGTTCTTGACTCAGTATTAACTCTAGCTTATTGCTTGCCATTTTTACCAGGTGGCCAGATAGTGACCTTTAACTATTTGCTGACATTTGACCCTCTACCTGGACAACGATTGGTTGTTCCAGGCGATAGATCGTACGATCCGTCGCCCTAAAGGAATATTTAGACGGTGCAATTTATCGCTGAGTCTGTCTCACGAGTTATTGCACACGACAAAAATGCACCATGTAAACTACAGTTGCACGAGACATTCATGTCTCTCGAGACATCGCGTGAAATTAGAAACATGCTCTAATTTCTCGCCACATCGTGTGGCTGACTCAAACCTTTAACCAATCGGGGAACGGGAAATTGGTGACGTCTTCTGAGAGGGGTAAATGGCCAGCTCTGGGGATTATACAGTATACAATATATGTAGTATTACAATTGAAGCCAGCTGTTTGTCATGGCGTCTGCAACTGATAAAGACGTGACAAACAAACGTATTGAATTGATACGGGAAGAATGCCTCGTGTGGGATGTGCATTCAAACGATTATCACAAACGGGAAAAAGACAAGCAGCAGAGAAAAGGGTTGCAGACGAGCTCTCAATAGATGGTAAGCATTCAAAACACAACTTCGTACCTCCATATAATCTACGAGCACCTATTGATAAAGGCAACCTTTCTCTGGTACACCAGGGTAGCCGTTATATGCATGTTGTTGCCCGGTAGTAGTAGTAGTAGTAGTAGTAGTAGTAGTAGTAGTAGTAGTAGTAGTAGTAGTAGTAGTAGTGGCAGTAGTAGCAACAACAGCAGCAGCTGCAGCAGGAATATTTGTAGTACATTTTTTCAAGATTTCACACAGAAAATAGCCAGTTGCAGGCCAGTATGACTGTTTTTTAAGATGTCCTACTGGGTGACTGGTTTGATTATCGAGACAATGAGTCCAATGTTAAATTGTCAAATATAGTCCTTCTGATCTCAAATGGACATTTCTAAGGGCCACTGCAAATGCTACTTTGCCAACTTTGAGAGTAGTAAAAGATAGATTGCTCGTATTTTGGGGTTATCCGTCATTATTTAATACGGGTCAATTTTATAATTAGCCAATATCTGATGCAAATCAACAGTGCTTTACTGGTACTGGGCTTTAACTGGAACAATGGGGTCCAGATAATATTACAGATCTACGAATTTCTATGATAATATTTGTCTGATCTGCCTAATAGTTTAACATAACAGCTCGGAAATAACGTTAAATTTTCCAAGTTATTACAATCTCAAATGCAATAACATCTTCTGTTGAATATTTTGAACTTAATATGAGTGGAAACAATTGCTGTCTAAAACACAAAGGGATTGCGATCAGATTATCTTCAAAATATTCAGCAGCCATAGATGTTTACGCTATTTTAAGGAAAATCTCATTCTTCCTTAGCTGCACTTTATGTTCCCGAATTTCAAAATATCTCCGATTACACATTCAGATCGTTAACATCGTGAACGGTGGATGTTTGCGGTCTCCGAATAGACATGTGTGACATGGTGATATGTTAATAGTACTATTTTCATCAACAGGTAAATCAATGAAAGGCAGATGGCACAATATTAGGACGCACTACTCAAAAGAGGCAAAGCAGATTAAATCATCTGCAAGCAGTGGATCTGGGACAGGTGATGTTCACACGCCACAGTGGCCATATTTCTACCTGTTGGATTCTTTTCTGAGGCCCACTATACTGCCAAGGTCAACACAATCGAATCTTGTAAGAGAATAGTAATTTCTATTATTTCAATGCAGTTAACATGTTTACCCAGTCTGCTTTCATTTAAGAACATACATTCCATTGCCAATGAACTTGGCCACTGTTGTTGAAGTAATTACACAATTCTTCTTGAACTTCCTTAGTCTGTAATGAGCGGCGGTTTCCCGCTTGAGTAGCGATTGGTACTAGTCCCTGAGGTTGCTCATCATCTCTCCAGGTGCCTCCAATAACCCGTCCATTTTCTTCTCTGTCGATCAGATTTGGGGGAGTATACACATTTCGGGCACCGGACTTGCTTTGAAGGAAATTATTTAAAGCACACGCTGCTAACACAATCTGTTCTACCTTGTCAGGGGTCAGTCGGATAGCTTTCCTGAACACACCAAATCTGTTCACAAGAATGCCAAATGCATTTTCCACAACTATGCGTGCTCGGGAAAGTCTGTAATTGTGTATTCGTCGTTCGTTGTTTAGCATATTAGCAGAGTATGGTTTCATGATGTTGACTTTTAGGGGAAATGGTGACCCACGACAATTGTGAATGGCACTTCTTTGTCCCTTCCAGGAAGTGGCTGCGGTGGTGGGAAGTTTAACGAGTCCCTCTCCATTGCTCTACACAGTGTGGAATTCTTGAAAATCCCACCATCAGATATTCTGCCATAATTTCCTACATCAACATACCTGAAATTATAGTGAGAATCAACCACTGCTAATAGCATAATGCTAAATTTGTGTTTGTAATTAAAAAATACGGAGCCCGAGTTCATTGGTGGTGCTATTAAGACATGCTTTCCGTCCATTGCACCCGCACAGTTGGGAAAATTCCATGTATTTCTGAATCCCTGTTCAATCGATCTCCACATTTCATCTGAATCAGGCTTCTGCATAAAGACAGTATATGTTAAATTTTATAACACGATATTTAGTCTCGCGTGAGTGCGAGCATATGCGTGCGTGCATGCGTGCGTGCGTGCGTGCGTGCGTGCGTGCGTGCGTGCGTGCGTGCGTGCGTGCGTGCGTGCGTGAGGGCGGGCGTGCGTGCGTGCGTGGGTGCGTCACGATAATCAAAATGCGCGCTCATGATCTAATGGTAGGATATTGATCAAATTTAGGGGCACATGCCAAATGTCAAGCGGTCAACAGGTCAACATGCCAAGGCCACGGTAACCTAAAACGTGTGCATTGCGACAACTCACGATCTAGCGGTAGGATGTTGATCAAATCTCTGGGCAGAGCCCAATAGAAGGAGATGTAACCGGATATGTAATTCATTACTGTATACATGAAGGGACATATGAACGGAGGTACGTAAAGGCGATTTCCCTGTTGAATGGGTGGGCGTAGAGGTTCATGGATAAGTCGATATATAGTTAGTGTGGTGGGGTTAATATCCACACTTATATGCTTAATTACAAGTTTAATATTTTGTTCCAGCTTGTTGATGATGATATACAAAGTCAGATTCCAGAGGGCGATTTTGACGGAAATCTATCTAATACTCAAAGTATCAATGAGGAAGCGCTTGATACCACCGACATGGGCACAGGCAGATCCACTCAGTCCCAGACTACATATAAAAGAAAGGCAGCAGTTCCTTTGAAAGCCAAAGGGAAACTGAAATGCACTGGGTGCATAGATGACATTATTAATACAGCATCAATAGCATTGAAAGACATTGCAAATAATCCTGACGATGATGAGAAGACGGAAATAGAAGATGACGATACTATTTTTAGAAAATTGGCAGCTGCTGGAATCAGAAGAATATCAGATCCACGTACAAGAGAATACACGAAAATACAAATTCAAAAGTTGATATTTGAAGCCCAATTTCCAGAACAAAATCAGCCAATACAGACAGAAAAGCCACAAATGTATCATCCAATGCCTGTACATGCGAATCACTATCCGCAGTACATTGAGAAGCAGCAGCCAACCAGTCATCCAAATGCTAGTGCTTCAACATGCGTTCCGATATATAATCGCGTAAACCTTTTCTAACCCTTTAAATACAAAGCAATTCTGTCGGATGGACTGTGTAAGTAATTATTTGATAATAAAATGAATATTACCTTCATATAGTCGCACTTCAAACTGTCATATATGGCTTCGCATGTTTCTGGAATGATAGTGCTCAATGTGCACTTAGGAGCACGATACAAGTACTCGAGGTCCTGGTAGATATTTCCTGAAATATTAACAAGAGCAATCGTAGATTGCAGACCCTCGCCCTTCCACTTTTGTCACAATGTAGTGTTTTCAAATGTTTTTATAATCCGGAATTTGATCCAAATCCGTATCCGTGTTTTAGGCCAAAACAAGGCTATCCCTTGTACGGCAACACTCTTTCATGTTGAAGATTTCCCGATCCTCTTCTCACTATTTCTTGGGCTCCTCCCTCCTCGATACAACCTTGTATGTTTGGCTGCTGCGACAGCCGGTCCTATCGATGAGGATGGAGTGCGACACTAGCTCGCCTCGTAGGTAAAGAGACCTAACGATATTTATATTAGTGCCTGGGCCTGATCTGACTTCTCGTTTCAGGAAGATCGGTTCGACACGGTGGTCTTCCGTGTTATCCAGAATAATCAACAACAGATGCTTACCAAACTTTTGCCTTGGATTACACTCAAGGCGATCGTTTTATTTCTACCTTAACTGTACAATAAGACCTACACAGTTTGGCAACTTATACTGTCACCGGTTTACGTATTTACAACAATAATAATTTCAAGCAATGTTCCCTATTTTCATCTAAACGAACTAGCAATACTCCCAGCGGCTCTGGTCTGCTATGCTATTCTATTTTGCTAGCTCTTACTTAACACCAAGAGTTTCAAGTACCGACTTTAACCGAGTTCAAAACCTGACTGACTGATAAAAGACCAAAGTGCCCTTTATATATTACTCCTATCTTCTACTTCATGTTCTTTTGATTTCTCTTCACCGGAGTTTGATCGGATGCCCATTGATTATGACGTCATCCCGACTAATCAAACTCCGTGTTCCTCTTTCAGGAATACAGCATCAAACATGGTCCACGTGGTTTATTCTGGTTCTGATTTGATGAGACCTGTCACTAACTATCAACATTTAGCAGTTTCTGCGAAACCGTTATGTCCCTATGATTGACAGCTTGTTTATATACACACTTCTACTGTGTACTTGATTCACCCATGACGCTTACATGTCCGTTTCCCATCCATTGCCTATCATGTATAAGCCTGTAGGAAACGAACGTTAATAAGCATGTGAGCTGTATGATCTCATTGCCAGCTGGTGTTGTTATTACTTGTTATGATGGAGCTTGACCGCTAACTGTCACCACCACTCGTCAGTCTGTCGACCCTAAAATCCTATAAATCCTCTCGATTCCTATCGATTCTTATCGTTCATTTCAACCGACTCTTTACTAAACTATTGGCTGAAATGACTGCTGAACATTATAAAAGTGTGTGCCGCCTTTACAGCAACAACTTTCATCTTCAACCATTGATATAAGCCATCAACTCAGAACACAGTGTCCTATTCAATTCTATTCCATTCCTAACTTTTCATACTACTATCATAGTCCTAGTTTCGCATCAGTTTCGAACCTATTTCTGCGAAACTGTATATCATCAGCACCGGTTTATGTCACCCAGTGCATCCAATACATATATCGTGACATAGTCTATTAGCTCACCTGGTATTCACAAACATGAATTTCACTCGGGACTTACTTGCACATATAAGACGTCCAGTGGGGTCATGACTTCCCACCAAACAGTCCCATATCTACACATGCCCCTCAACCGAAGTTAAATAACCGCCTCGCTTAAGGCCTTTAAGAGAGCGTTAATTAACTCGTTGTGCACTATCAACAACCTAAACCACCCATACCAGAGCCATCCAGACTACGTCATACACCATAATAAGATTATATCTCAATCCACTATATCAACTACAATCAAATGACCGTCCCCGGAAACAGAGGACAACAGCGTAAGTTTATACAAAATACAAACGTGTCCGGATACGGAAGATCAGCAACTAACCGCTCCGGCAACACATTAATAGCATCATTAAATATAAATATTCTAATATAATATGATTAATACAAGAATAGCAATACAATATAGAATTCACAGTGCAAATACCATTACAAATCATGATCAAACATTACGATAGTATAAAAGTCAAGTGTTACCACTGAGTGTTCCATACACAGCATACGAAGTTAACTCCAAAATGTCATTGGGATGAGTCCACTCGGTCACTCAGATCCACGTTAGGCGTACCAATGTCATTGTATAGCTCCACGTCTATCCAGTCGTCAGCCGTCGGGTCGATCTCGGTCCTGGCAAGAGCGTTAGGCGTTAGCGTTAGCGAATATGACGTGGCGCACTACTATGGGCCGCATGTGGCTTGCATTTGATCCAAACCCACATGCGGTTCAAAATACCACATTTATATAATATAAGCACAATCACAATCACTACAGCGGAGGAGCCCGCTGAATACGATACGAAAGAGCGTACTCCAATGCCATCGACCATCACTGGGTCGATCGCGGATAGCGGTGCTAGCGGCACGGACTTGGACTTTTGTAAATGGTTCCAGGGTTGCATTTTCAAATGATTCACTATCATGGACTGGTTAAGGACTCCGGTCACATCCAAGTGAGGCATCGCAATGGCCAGGCTAATCCGAGTGTACGTCTGACTATAAGACGCAACAGGCTCGAATTGCCAGCCTCTCCCACTATAGCGACATTACCAGACATTAATGCATACACACCATTACTCACTACGCACCGGTCCGTCAGTCGTCCGTCGCAGTGTATTTCCATCGCAACACCAAAGGTTTGCAACACAACACCTATTTTCTTATTGGCAAATAATTTGCTAGCGGTTATGTTAGATTCCGATAGTTGAATATTACAGTGACTATCTGTCGTGTTCGTCAATAGGCTTACTATGCAGGGTACGTGGGTCTTGTCGACCCTTAGTTGACCCTGACACACCCTAGGCCCCATGCCACGACACCCCGATGCCGTAAAGTACCACCCGGTCTTTGTATCGAGACCGATGCTGGTACGGCCTACCTTCACCTGCATGTAATAACCCTCGGTGACCAACGGTCCAGGCCATGAATGTAACCCGTACTCTATGTAACTACCATCGTCAATCAATGGCAACGTCGCCACGTAGTGTAACATGCCATCCTTCTTCCATAACGGATAAACTACCACATTCCGATAGTACCACTGGTACGGACGTATCAGCTGATTTCCCACCCTGACGTGTCCGGACACCGATGTCAGATCAGCGGGACCGAATAGTTCCTCGGTCAGCCGCCCTAACTCCAGCGACGCGGTTTGTCTATGAAACTGTTCTGCCATCTTTTGGTAGTCATAGACCACATATTCGGCTGAGTCTATTATATGCCCAGGCGCACCAGGGCATAAAGTTCGTTCTGTCGGGTCTCTTGTATACGCAACACCCTGCTCATGGTGCTGGTCACCTCGACCAGGCTATCGCCGAGCTCGTTGATGCGGTTCGTGTTCATGTTAATACCATGGAAGGCCAATTTCACGTGGGACGCTAACCTGCTAGTGAAATGTACTATCCTATTCACATTAGTCATCGCTTTCTTGACCACGTCACGGATGGCATCTATATCCCCGGACGTAGCAGTTCCAAATAACGACGAGGCAATGTCCCCCACGAAATTAAATAATCCCCGCTTCCGTCGGTTATGTGATCTACGTACCATCGTTTGTTCAGTTTTCAGAGCAATTTTCCTCGCTCCGCGTATCCGATGCTGCAGCCCGAATATATCCTCGTTGCTTATAAAAGAAGTCTTACAACTTAAACTCGCAACAAGGCTAGCCCTTTGGGCCAACCGTCCTAGAAATCCCTTCAGCAAATATGGATGGTCAATTGACACTATTACCCTCCACTCGGCTCTTACAACAGACACAGTCTCCGGCTTGGTAATCATTACGCCATTGGGCAACCGATGTACACTAGCATCTTTACATATGGTGGCTACGCTGTTCACTTTACCAACCAACGCAACTAATGCTATCAACAGACACCAGTGCGCGAAATACATGATGCTACACTATTGTGATGTTTACTGATACAGAGTATAAGTCAGAAGGATAACTATCGGCGGCTATGTCGCCTTATAACTGCCTCTATACGATCGATGAAGTCATCGTACAGGGCGCGGCCAAATGCGCCAATCTGAGCCGCTTGTTGTCGGTGTCGCCCTCAGGATCATGCCTGCGCTTGCGCAAACAGTAGCGCGGCTCTGGCAGCGTTTCCATTGGTTCCGGCACACTCTCGGGTACCTCCTCCGAGCTGTCCATCACCACTGTCTGAGGAGTCGCATGAGTTTCCATCGGTGACTCACGGTTTCGAGTCTCACTCGTACCAGGTTGACTGATGTTGTTATCAACCCTCCTACCCCTCTTGCTCACCCCTGGCTCATTATCAGAAGCCGGTCGCTTCCTACGAGCTCTACTACCCGAGGTGGCGTTAGGGTCGGACTATGGCCCTTCTTCGGCCCTGGGGAGCATCATCACCCTGGGATGATGGCTACCTTTCGTACCCTTTACAGGGTTACGAACAGGGCGTGGCCGTACCTTGTCCCAGCACATCTCTGAGTCGACTACGCGTAACTTAGCTATATTCAGTACGTGCACCATCCCAGACCGTTGGTGCCGGACATGAGCCACAGGCCCATTGATCTTAAAGATCTCATACTCTGGGTCACTGCGAGAGGTTAACTTCATCCGTTCCTCCGCCTTTACGACCACCGAATCACCCATGTTAAACACACCAGCGTTTGCACGCTTGTCAATCTGCTCCCGGTGGACCTCACGAGATCTGGCCGTTTCCATACGAGCACGCAGTAAGGCATTATTGAGACAGGTCAGTCTCTCACCCAAATCCTGCGATGCGTCTATGGGAATGGCGAACTGTAGTCTCGCCCGTCGACCGTATGTCAGATAAAATGGCGTATAACCAGTAGTGGAATGCGGAGTACTGCAGTAAGCCGTTAATGCCGCACCCAATTCGTCTTCCCACGTACGAGAGGCATTGTTAACCCCTTTCTGGATCAAATCCTTAAGGGTGCGATTAAACCTCTCGGTACGCCCATTAGTTTGTGGGTGGTAGGGTCTCGATCGCCTATGGTCGATCACATGTTCTCTGAACCTCGCCTCCAGAGATTTAGAACAAAATTCTTTTCCCTGATCTGTTATCAATATCTCAGGGACACCATGACGAGCGACGTACTCATTGAAAAACGTGTCCTCAACGTTTTGCGATGTCTTAGCCGGAATCGGATATGCTTCTGCCCACGCAGAACAGTGATCGATTATCGTCATGATATACACATTACCTTTACTCGACTCTAACAGTGGACCTATCAAATCCATGCCGATTATCTGACTCGGATAATTGGCCATGGGCATCTCATTGTACCGCGGTCGAGTGTTGACAGGTCGGTTGACCTGACACATTGTACATGTCTCTAGCATATGCACCACGTCTTTTCTCAAAGACGTCCACAGAAACGAGTCTCTTACCATACCGATGGTCTTCTGCAGACCTTGGTGACCGGCTCGTTCATGCGCCATCCGGAGCACTTTCTCATGGAACAGGGTAGGTAACATGATTCTGGGGTACTCAGCGTCCAATGCTGAAGGCGTAATTAAAGAATATAATATACCGTTCTTGACCATATACCACTCCGGGGTGTTCTTGAACAACTCCGGGTATTCCTTGGTCTGCTCGGCACACAACCCGTCGTAGGGAATGTCAAATACCTCCAGAGGGACGTGCGGTAACGCACCCTCGTCCACATCCGGTGTGACAAAATTGCCTGTGTCTAAGGTGGCGATCTCCACGGGACGACGTAACCTGGACAACATGTCCGCTCGAATATTCTTCGAGCCTTGGATGTATTCTATCTTACATCCGTACTCAGCAATCAGCACTGCCCAGCGCTGCACTTTCGTGTTTTTAACTTCTCCCACAAACAAACTCTTTAGGGGTTTGTGGTCAGTATACACGGTGAACTGCGCGCCAAATAGATAAGGTCTAAGCTTCTTCAATGCGTATATCACAGCATAAGCTTCCTTCTCTATTACGGGCAAATTTAACTGACTGTCCTTCAGGGTAGAGCTTACATACTGTATCACTCGTTCTATACCCTTATCATCTACCTGTACCAATATCGCACCTATCGCATAGCTAGACGCATCAGTATACAGCCTATATGGAGCATTCAAATTTGGATTGGTGAGAACCGTCTCACTGCACAGCAAGTTTTGTAATTTCTTAAATGCTTGCTGTTCCTCCTTACCCCACTCAAATCGTTTATACTTCTTAGTTAATTCTATCAAAGGCTTAGCAATTTCGGCATAACCTTGCACACAAGAGCGGTAATAACCTGTAGCTCCAAGGAAACTCCTCACCTCACCCACGTCGCATGGTGGTGACATTTCCCTTATGACCTTGACCTTCTGGACCTGAGGAGCCACTCCTTGTGCAGAAATGCGATACCCCAATAAGTCCACAGACTCGCGGGCAAACTCACACTTCTTTCTCTTAACCTGTAAATTGTATTCCTGAATCCTACGCATAACCCTACGCAAATGCTGTGCATGTTCAGCCGGATTTCTTGAATAGACAACTACATCATCGACAAACACATGCAAATATTTTCCCACGAATTCTCGGAAAATATCATTCATTGCCCTCTGAAATACGGCACCTGAGTTGCAAATACCAAAAGGCATCCGAATCCATTCGAACACACCTTCACTGCAAACGAACGCTGTTTTCTCTATGTCTTGGCTGTCCATTGGTATCTGCCAATAGCCAGACTTCAAGTCCATAGTCGAAAATATCGTGGCGCCGCGCATCGAGTCAGAGATATCCGTTATATTCGGCAATGGATAACTGTCTTTACGACATACAGAATTCAACTTCCTGTGGTCGACACAAAACCTCGTGTCCCCGTCCTTCTTAGGAACTAACGTAATGGGCGACGCCCAGGGCGATGACGACGGTCTTAAGACGCCCACTGCCAGCATTTCAGCCACTTGATTCTTGACTACATACTGCTTGGCAAGCGGTAGACGGTAGGCTTTCTGCCTTATAGGAAACGCGTCTCCTGTTGGTACCGTACACTTCACTTTGGGGACCAAACCTAACGTGTTTGGACGAGCCGTATCAAAGTTATCCGCAAAGTCCTCAAGCACTTTGTCGATAGCTTTATATCCGGTCATTTCTTTACAACTCTCATAGACGTAATTTGTCTGTTCCCTATAGGGGTACCTAAAAGGATATACCTGGCCAAACCATACTACAACTTTGGCCTGATAATCAATCTTTGCATTTCCCAAGTGCAAAGCATCCGCACCAAGCAAACATTCATGCCGCATTCTCGCTACTACCGTACTCGGAATAGGACAGGCGTTTTTGAATTTTACTTGAGTTTCTCCCAAAAGTTCTATCGGGGAACCATTTACTGCCAAGAGCGTCTTCGCTGTCTTCAATGGCCTAGCAGTCAACATGCTACGCCATATATCCTTGCGAATCAAGGATGAACTAGCACCAGTATCCACTAAGGCATGCAAGTACTCACCCTGATCCGTTGGACCGTTTTTATCCATTTTCAGACGGATTAGAAACCGCTCGGTCGGTGAATTCACCAACGGTTTCCTCCGTCGTCGT
Source organism: Chaetoderma sp. LZ-2023a (assembly GCA_034401795.1). NCBI lineage: Eukaryota > Metazoa > Mollusca > Caudofoveata > Chaetodermatida > Chaetodermatidae > Chaetoderma > Chaetoderma sp. LZ-2023a. The sequence continues at coordinate 94,145,413 of CM067360.1, read as the reverse complement.
TTGACGGACTCCTCCGTCCACTAACCACTTCCGCGTAACTATTTCGGCGGGATGATGCATCCTGTCCGATACCGTATGAATAACGGCCATGTGCATCGGTCCCCTCGCCAGTCAAAACGAACCCATCGCGGTCCTCATATTCCTCACGATCACGAAACTGATTGTTCATGTCCTTCCGGAGATTATGCGAACAGTCACGGGGGGTTACACAGTTTTCACGTTGCCGTCGGTCGACGACATCGATGTCCATCTCGTCAGTTCGTGGACGCTTGATCGCCCGGCGCGCAGATGGACCTGGTTGCTTGGTCCAGGCAGGTCCGTTCTGTGGCGGACCCCTGGACGAATGTCCCCACTGTGGGCAGTCCCGTATGTAGTGCCCATCCTGGTTACACCCGAAACATCTTATGGTCGCGGCCGGAGTGGTCTTCCGGCTCGTGTAGTCATCGAACGGGTGATGTCTGTTACAGTCTTGGGCCATGTGGCCCTCCATTCCACAATTAAAACACGTCACAGGCGGTGCTCATCTCGGCTGCTTGGGCCGCGGGGCAGGCCTCATGTTGATGTCTTCGCGCGGCTGCCTTGGCTGATGGCAGTCACTCTTATAATGGCCGTTCCTCCCACAGTTGTAACATGTAACATTCTGTACATCCCTCCCCGCTCTGGCTGGTCGGGGCGAGGGTGGCGCATGTTGCTTCGCTGGCAGAGCTGCCTTCTTCTCGGGCTTGACGGTCCTGGTCACCGGCTTCTGCTCCCTTAATTGAGATCATTGACCAAGCCGCACAGCTGTTCGATCATCTTGCTCTGCTGAGCAATCTGCCTCTTTAAAGTCCGCACCACGCTCCAGATTTATTTCTCTTCCTCTGGGCCAACAATGTTCACTTCCATACTCTCATCCTGCCGCCCATCGATCTTCATGGCCGTGAGCAGATCATCGCATGTTGCTTCCTCTTCGGCGATCTCGATGGCCCGGTTCAAGGTGTTCGCCTTCTTCCGGACGATTCGCTTACTAAGGCGGTGATCCGACAGGGCTTTCAGGTAGATCCCTAACACGGTGCGACGATTGTCGTCATTCTCTGTGGGATACGCCCGGCTGCTGAGCTCTCGGTACCTCCGGTTGAAGGTTATGACGGTCTCGTACCGCCTCTGCCGTACCCCCTCGAGGTCGTACTTGATCCTCTCACCTTCATTCGCTGATACGAAATTCAGCGTGATGTACTCGTGAAACTCATCAAATGTAACACCATCTCGTACCTTCCCCACAAAAAACCCATCGATGGCTCTTGATAGCTGTCCGCGGGCTGCCCATGTAATAATGTAGGCAGGTACGCCCTCTAATCGCCCTTGGTTGGTGACCCACGCCCGTCTTGTCTCATCTAGAAACGTCCGCACCTCCTCCGGTACGACACCGTCACATGGCTGAATTCGGGAGATGTTATCCCGAATTTCTCGGCGGTACACCCGTTCGGCCTCGCGACGATTGCTACTGTCCACGATGGCCGCCACCATGGCTATTCCCATCGTCTGCATAGCGGCGATGGTCTCGGGTCGGAGCTGGGGTGCTAGCGGCATCTCTACGGGTGGCAGGCCGGGTTCAGAGGGTCTCTTCGGTCCCATTGCCATTCTGTCTAACGATAGTGCAAGCCGATTACTACTCTGTGGAGACGGGGTTGCTCAGGGCAGACTACGTCTGTGGTGATTTTTACCGCGGACCCCTCCTGGTACTCGCGATGCTGGATGATCTTAGCGGCGTCGGATAACTTGGCCGCATCTAGGAATACCCGTACGCGGTCAGCGACGTCTTTTAATACGATGGCCGAATTCGAGAGTGGTGTTTCTGGCTGGGCCATATACTCTAGTTACTTACGATTGATACTCTGGATCCTGGCAGGCTCGCCACTGAAGATTTCCCGATCCTCTTCTCACTATTTCTTGGGCTCCTCCCTCCTCGATACAACCTTGTATGTTTGGCTGCTGCGACAGCCGGTCCTATCGATGAGGATGGAGTGCGACACTAGCTCGCCTCGTAGGTAAAGAGACCTAACGATATTTATATTAGTGCCTGGGCCTGATCTGACTTCTCGTTTCAGGAAGATCGGTTCGACACGGTGGTCTTCCGTGTTATCCAGAATAATCAACAACAGATGCTTACCAAACTTTTGCCTTGGATTACACTCAAGGTGATCGTTTTATTTCTACCTTAACTGTACAATAAGACCTACAAAGTTTGGCAACTTAGACTGTCACCGGTTTACGTATTTACAACAATAATAATTTCAAGCAATGTTCCCTATTTTCATCTAAACGAACTAGCAATACTCCTAGCGGCTCTGGTCTGCTATGCTATTCTATTTTCCTAGCTCTTACTTAACACCAAGAGTTTCAAGTACCGACTTTAACCGAGTTCAAAACCTGACTGACTGATAAAAGACCAAAGTGCCCTTTATATATTACTCCTATCTTCTACTTCATGTTCTTTTGATTTCTCTTCACCGGAGTTTGATCGGATGCCCATTGGTTATGATGTCATCCCGACTAATCAAACTCCGTGTTCCTCTTTCAGGAATACAGCATCAAACATGGTCCACGTGGTTTATTCTGGTTCTGATTTGATGAGACCTGTCACTAACTATCAACATTTAGCAGTTTCTGCGAAACCATTATGTCCCTATGATTGACAGCTTGTTTATATACACACTTCTACTGTGTACTTGGTTCACCCATGACGCTCACATGTCCGTTTCCCATCCATTGCCTATCATGTATAAGCCTGTAGGAAACGAACGTTAATAAGCATGTGAGCTGTATGATCTCATTGCCAGCTGGTGTTGTTATTACTTGTTATGATGGAGCTTGACAGCTAACTGTCACCACCACTCATCAGTCTGTCGACCCTAATTTCCTATAAATCCTCTCGATTCCTATCGATTCTTATCGTTCATTTCAACCGAATCTTTACTAAACTATTGGCTGAAATGACTGCTGAACATTATAAAAGTGTGTGCCGCCTTTACAGCAACAACTTTCATCTTCAACCATTGATATAAGCCATCAACTCAGAACACAGTGTCCTATTCAATTCTATTCCATTCCTAACTTTTCATACTACTATCATAGTCCTAGTTTCGCATCAGTTTCGAACCTATTTCTGCGAAACTGTATATCATCAGCACCGGTTGATGTCACCCAGTGCATCCAATACATATATCGTGACATAGTCTATTAGCTCACCTGGTATTCACAAACATGAATTTCACTCGGGACTTACTTGCACATATAAGACGTCCAGTGGGGTCATGACTTCCCACCAAACAGTTCCATATCTACAATGTGTTAGAATTTGAGCCAAATTGGATCAGTTGTTTCAAAGATACAGCCCGACAGACAGACAGACAGACAGACAGACAGCCAGACGGACGGACGGACGGACGGACGGACGGACGGACGGACGGACAGACAGACAGACAGACAGACACACAGACACACAGACGGAGCCGATTACAATACCCTCTTCCCCCCTACGGGGCGAGGGTAATAAATGCTGATGTTATTACATAGGGCTACATGTATTAATTGGCTTTAGTTTGGATTTTATTTTATTTGAAGATACCAATTCTTTGATTATTCTGATTTTGGATATATGCTTTCCTTTCACCCAACATGATCTTCTATGCCATTTCCTAAACAAAACAGACGGATCAGACCATGATACATGCAGACGGACAGATTGGAAGCTAGACAGACGGACCAATGGATTTCAAGACGCACGGACAGACAAAGGGACTCACTAACCGACAGAGGGGTGGGTTGTCAGATGGCCAGGTAGATATACGGGTAAGCAGGCAGATATACCGACAGGCCGACTGACCGACTGATTGACTGACAGACAGACAGGTAGACGTGTTGAGGCCAAAGTGATGCACTGTGCAGAAATACTATGGAATCTATAACTTATTTACCTGATGCCAAGAAACGAAGTGTCAATGATAACCGTTCGCCTGGTGATATCGGTTCTCTCATATAAGTTGTGCCCCATTCAATCATTGGTTTTACTTTAAAAGTAGCTGTTGAAACTATCCAAATCCATCCTGAGAAAGTTCTTATAAGATTTGTGGTCCTCAACTTCTAGTTCTTTTAAAGGTTCATGATACGCCCCTCGCTGATTCCTTTTCGCAACCCATGGTCGCACCCAGCAGCTTCTTCTTTTACGCAAAGATTTACGTTTGTTAATAATTCCCGCCTCTAAAAGTGAAACTGCCGCTAGTTTCTTAATTTTCCTTGAGCGTGATCGCCCATGACTGCTTTCTTTTACTTATGCACTCGGTAGGCCCCTAGCCACGCAACTGACTCGGCGAAAGCAAGCCTCGTGTCAACGGATTGTCTCACGAGACATCAAATTTCACGAGACAAACGTACGAGACAGACTCAGCGATAAATTGCACCGTCTAAATAGACCTTAATAGAACAGGGTCTACTCGAGCGATTTGGCTGACACGCGCAGTTTTGGTCGCCTGGTTGGTCGATTTCAACATTGCTTTCGACGTCGCAGGCGATAGATCGCCTCGTGTAAACGCCGCTTAAGTGACGGATCATGCTTATCTATCAACCATATAACTTCATAATCAACAACGTCACATATAGCCTGGCGTCATAATATTCCGTCACAGATGCATCATAAAACGCGTAATAGGCCGTCAAGTTGTACCAGTTGTATGTGTTAGCTAATTAATCAACATTCTGCTGAATATTTCCAAACTAATTTTACTAGACTCTTTTGGCAGCAACAGCACCGAGTCAAAATAGTTTTAAAATATGCAAAAGCTTACCGGTATCGCTTTCTGGAAATTGAGCTTCAAAGAGTGCAATGATCGATTGATTCCAACGCGGGCAAATCGTGGGCGTAGCTTAGCTAAAGTAGACTTGCTCGATTTCGAAAAAAATCGCTATTTTCTACGATGTAATTGAAAAAAATCGAAAAATCGCAAAAAAAATTGAGACTATAAGCTTTTAAATCTCACCATTCGCCAGTAAAAAAATACAGTTATAATCCATTCGCGCATGTATCCATTGTGTTTTTTCTTGCTCGCTGGATTCTAATCAAAACATATAGCTCTATGGTGAACCAACTAACAATAGCGAGGTAACACCTTTGTCATTGAGAAAACCAGCTAGTTACTCTGTCAAATCGCTGTATAATTGTAATGAAATAAACGATGTTGATTAATCTATACGCAATATTTAGGCGGTCCCAATTAATAATTTCACTCCCGCAATTATGGATATAAGACATGCATTACTCATAGAAGTAGGATGGTAAGAATTTGTGGCATGAAATTGTGTTCTAATTTCGGGCTATTTGTGTACCATTTATTTCAACTTTTTCTAGAAATTCCAAGTCCCAGTTTTGGTGACGTTACCCCGGTTTATACCTTTGGGAATTTGGACATACGTTTTAATATAAAATCGTGATTTTTTTTTTATAAAATCAAGGCAAAAAATCGCGCAACCCTAAGCTAAAGGTGGGCGCGGCATAGCTAAAACTGGATTTATCCAGTGAGTTTTGTTTTTAGATACGCACCGAATTTCGATTCATTACCCTTACATGCGTATACATATATATATATATATATATATATATATATATATATATATATATATATATATATATATATATATATATATATATATATATATATATATATATATATATATGCAATACGCACGCTCACGCGCACGCAAATACGCACGCACGCACGCACGCACGTACGCACGCACGCACGCACGCACGCACGCACGCACGCACGCACGCACGCACGCACGCACGCACGCACGCACGCACGCACGCACGCAGGCACGCACGCACGCACGCACGCACGCACGCACGCACGCACACACTCACACACATATGTTAAGAATTATTTCGTTTCTTTACAACTAGTAGCACAACGTAAGCTTCTAAATGTATACAATTTTGATATTTTTATTTGCAGGCTTTATGGTATGAATATGCACCTTTAATAACCATTATATTGAATAGTTTGAAACTAATTTCACTGAGCACTGTTGCTGCCAATTCAAAGTAGTTTCAAAATATTCAAAAACATACCTGCATATTTCTCTGGAATTTGAGATTCCCGGAGTGCACAGTTCGATCGATCCCAACACGGGCAAAATGTGTGCAGCTTAGATAACGATGGACGGGGCATAGTTACAAGTGAATTCATCCATTAAATGCATTACATCCATGGTGACAATACAATGATCTACCTGATGTTGAAGATAACAGTTTAACACACTGGCTCGCCTCGCTCATGAATATTCACCATTTGCCAATTCAATGCTATCTCATTTGCCATTTCCGTCAATTAGCACAGTACATACCGTTAATTGGCAATTCCAGTTTATCCATCTATCATCTGACGGCACATGGTGTCATAATGAACTGCGT